>JAPYMA010001677.1:0-419740 GCA_035041965.1 Anisakis pegreffii | reverse complement strand
AAGACGACCAATACAGTGTTTGCATTCCTATCAAACAAGCAGAACGGATTCGTTCTCGGGTACAGTATGGACGAGCACTAGTCTGCACAGCAGCAATCCAAGTACGAATATGATCTCATCGTCGCGAAAACAAATCGAAGCAGATGAACAACGAATGGGAATGCAGAAAAGGTTGAAAATTGAAGGCGATCAAGCGACTTTACGTCGTATGGAGGCTGAACTCAAAGAGCGAGCTGAATTGTTGCGTAAAGAACGCGAACAGTTCGAGATTTCGAAGTTGGTTGTTCGAGCGTTGATTATAACCTTCAATTATCTTTTTATCATGAGCTTCATCTCGTGTCAACTGAGCTATATGGCCACATTGATGTGTTGGTTTCAAGGAGGAATCGCTCACAAGAGTTATCACTGGTGACGATGCAACTTCAAGTGGCGAATATCTCGAAGAAAGTCGATACAATCGCAACAAGTGGATTACCGGTCGGTGCTTTGGTGAGTTGATTGAATTTTAAAATCTTGATTTTCGACTTTTTGGTTCGTTTGCGTCAGTTTTTTCAGTCACTATTATACTAGTAATCAAGTACTCATCCGGTAATCGGCATGTCAATCATCGGAGTTTGAACAAACCTGGATTTCTATGAACCTTTCGAAACAAGCTTCATCAAAATGTTTCGATGCATCTTTGATATGAACGGTAGTAGTAGTAGTGCAAGTTAGTGTGATATTTGCAGTGAGCTCGGTTGGTTCGACGAATCGAATGATAATGATATGAATAGTGATATTAATATGATAAAAGAGATAATTTGAGGGAGGGTTAAATGGTTGTGGAATGTTGGGCATAGCAGCAGCCAATGCGATAATGCAACAACAATGGCAACAAACAACCAGTCACACGGTTAATGCTATCACCGCCGCGTCTACGACCACTAATCAAGCTACTGTCAATATGCAACAGATGTTCGTCATTATCATTATCATTTACAGTGTTATTATTATCATTATTGCTGTTATGGTCTGTTGCTACTATTACTTTTATCACAAGATTACAGGTTACGTTTAACGGGTCAGTTTGGGATGTTTGGTAACAACGCCATACCTCAACAGGCTCAGACACAACCTCAACAAGATCAACTGCAGAACAACATAAACTCAGAACCGTTCATGAATTCATCGTCGTATCCAATGGTACAGATGCCCGAGAGTACATGTCCTTCGTCGACAGCGTCAACAGCTGCTGCGTATTGCCAAAGTAGTATCGCATCGGATCTTCTGAATGGAAATGCAACGGTAACATTTAATTCGTTATTCATTATGAACGACAACATAGGAACATTGTGCAGTAATAGTACTGTATTAGATATTGCGTTTTGTTCTAAAAGAATAAGGTGCTACACCAGTAACACGTAATCGTAATCGTTGCATTGCAAACTGCCCTCAAACCAAATTTGTTTGCCGTAGGCACCGCATCGTTCATGGTCAGCTGCACATAAATGCGCACACAGAAAAAGTACGCTCTCAGTTCATTCACTTCAGTTTATCGGTCACCAGCCAGCCGCTTTATCGGTCAATTGCTTATTTCTAGTTCTTATAGGGTTTTGTTCACCTTATATCGGTAGCATTTTTTGTTGTGATATTTGAATAGAGTGGTAATTGAGCAATAAGATTCTGTTGCAAAATATTATTCACCAAATTAATTTTTTGTGCTAAGTTGTGAGCGTGGGCGATTTAAACGGTAGAGCTAGTAAGCTAGTCAAAGGTTACTGGTAGTATTAGTCTAGTGAATGGTAAAGAAGGTAGAAGTCATATTGTTAATTGCGTTTCCAGTGAATACTTGTTTTTGCATTCAGTGGGATTTATGGGGATGCTGTTGTTTTGAGTTGTGCGTTGATAAATTGTTTGTGTGAATGCGACACAGCAATTTGATAGTCTTACGCCGCGCGCCACTATTTGCATGGATTATTCCATTGCTAATTCTATAAAATGCCCTCTAAGACGGAACCTCTGTTGCAGACCGTGTCTGTTATGACCTTCGTTTGAATCTCTTCGTTTTTTGATCACAATGATTGAGCGTACAGTTTATTCATGGCCGCACTCACTTGCACGATTCGCAAATACCCTTCTCGAACTATTTGCCATCGTCCCGTCTGTTGAGCAATAAATTATTTCGTATCGCTCGCTTCTAAATGAAAAGTGTTTTTAGCAAAAAGTTGCGTTTGACTTGAACGTGTTGAGAACGAGATGTAAAGTATTTTGCCTTTTTTATCGGTATTTTATCTGAGCTTCCTGTACTAATTTGTTAGAAGTTATTTGCCGTTTTCAGAAAACGAACATGTCATATGGACCATTGAGTGTATGGTCGAACGTAAAAAATGCTCAACGACGAGGACTATCTGGTACCGGTGGCGGCGGTAGTAATATACGACCGCCAACGGAATTCGTAAACACTTCATTGAGGAATGATCGTTCTGAAGCAAGATCACCGTTCAGTTCAAATCAGCCCGGTGGGCGCTACCATCAACAGCGGCAAGCGATCACCAATACCACTGGTTCGTTTTGGTTTTTTTTTGTAATGTTATAGCTGTTATATTTACAATGGAGAGGTGTTGAAGTTTCATTTTTTGTTGTTTATCATAGAATTGTTTTGGCTGACGAGTTGTTATTCAGGCTTATCCTCATACAACAATCGCACCGAATGCAGTCACAATGGATTCGGTGAGTACGCTAAGAGCGATTCACCCAACAACAACCAATCGGATCGGAAGGCGCGTTGGACGAAGAAAGAGCGCGATGGAAGGGCTGGTGTGAATCGCTTTGCTGCCAAAGGAAGTGAGTGCCATTAGTAACTTTTACTTACAGTTAGCTTCGGTGATATGTTGTTGGATTTCTTCGGTGCGAAATTGAGTGGTTTGAAAGTTTGAAATAAATAACATGTAGATTTGTTTCGACGTATGACTATGAAATCATTGGATAGTAGTTGTGAAAATTACTACAAAACTTTTTGGTTCTGAAAATTGCTTCTAAATTTGTATCTCAATAATCCGTTTTGATCACTCGTTGGTGTTTTTGTTGGCTTCGATATTTTCTCTGTTTGGTTGCATACTGATAGATCGCGGTCAGCGTTGAACAATTTTTTGAAGTTTTTATTCATCAATCTTTTCACTTTTCAGCACCAACGAAAGAATACTATAGTCGGAGATATGAAGGTAATCGTTATCAGCGTAGAGGTGAATACTGCTGAACTTATTTCATCGTCCTTCCTCCACGGCCTTATTCGTGCTCTCAATTGAGTAGTGAAAATTTTATTTGCCATTGAGTTTTTGATGCAAAAGATAGTCAAAAATCCGTGGTGAATATTGGCGGCTGGCTGATTACGGCAGTTCTTTCGTAATGTTATTGCAGTGTTCAAAACTGATCATTCAAATCGGCTGTCAACATTAAAAACTAATTGAACACTGTTAGCTCATTATATGGATGAGTCGTTTCGTTTATGTGTCGAGAATGAAACGTCGGTTGTTTCTTTAAGGATCCGCGTCAGTATTTTGCGAGAGTTGTCATCATGAGGGTCACTTCACGAAGAATTGTCCATTGAACGTGGAACGTAGTCGAAGACGTCGCGATGCTGGAGATTTTATACACTCTTCCTCACCACTAGTGGACGATCGAATTATCGAAAAGGTTTTTTTGCACTGAAATGTTTTTTGATCAGATGGTCTGGTTAGCGATGTGAAGAATGAAAATGCAACTGACAGTTGGTTCAGTATTGTGCTCAAAGCTAAATATTCTCTTGGGAGATTTGTGTCAAGTTTCGGTCGTATTGATAACAGAGTAGTTTCAGCAAACATTCTATGTGACTCGTCCACGTGACAAGGATGGCAATTTGTTGTATACATCAGACGAATCATCTGAAGATGAAACAACCGAACTGGATGAACAACATTCGTCGGATAGTGATGAGCATTCAGAACATTCACGAGCACATTCGGCTGAAAAGGTGAGGACAGTTTTGTAATAAGTTTGGTTGTATTTTTCATTTGTTGTAGTTATTGAGTAGTGCAAATGAGAATGTACTTTTGTAATTCTTAAGAAATTACATGCAATGAGGCTATCCGGAACTGGCTTTTCAATTGTCACAAGACATTAATAGCGGCTCTTCCCTCTCGAAGTTATTATTCTGTCTGGAATATTGTGTTCATTCAGCAAAGTGTATTTGAGTAATGCTGGAATTTATTGTGGTATTCAGGACGATCAACGATCAGAGGAGGTCACATCAAAAACGCAGTTGTCGTCACCGGGTATGATCGACGACGAGGAAGTGTCACCAGCGATCATCTTCAGTGCTGGACATATCATACAGATACTCAACTATCAGGTTGATATACTCGGCGAATTATCATTCGTTTGATTGCAAAGTGTCAAACATCATCTTTTAAGCATTTCGAACGGAAATGTGCGATTTGTTTTGCGGAATTCGTTCGAATCATGTAAAGTGGATGAAGCGATTGAATTATTTAAATGATTAAATTAAAGGAAGAGTCAGTTTTCAGCCGTATTTTGACTATGTGCAAGTGAAGAAGAATGAAGTGCACGTGGTGAAACGAAGCGATGAGGACCATTCAAATCTAAATTGGCCATTGTTCTTCGTTCAGCTTCAACAAGAAAGCTTATTAGATTTTCTTGAGCAGCATCTCGATTCACTGCAACCTAACGTCGAATTACCTCAACAACAAACGGTTGGTGTCGTGTTTTCTTAGTATTCATCGTCGTCGTCGTTCTTCCCAATTAATATAGCACATATTCCGATCAGCTGATTTCTTTTTGATTTTGAATAATTTTCTTTTGTTAATCGAGGTTGCCGTGTTTAAAACTTTTTTCTTTCGAAGATGAAAATAAACTTATCTGTTCGAAGCGGAAAGGTTTTTGTAAAGTTCATCTTCAGTTTGAAGCAGAAAGATTTGATCGTCTGAAAAAAAAAGAATTTGCTCTCACCGTTTCTCATGATCTATTCACGTCATTGTGACAAAAGTGTTCTTTGAGAACAGCTGATTATAATGTTGATCAGAAAAGTTTTCTATGCGTCCTCTGTCGACTCGGGATGTTTGTTCTTTTTTGGCAGTGAGAAAATGAGTACACAGTTCTATGCAAATGTTGTGCTATGTGCAATCATTTTGTACACAACTTTATTAATCAGGTTGTTGGCGCGTTGTGCGTATCGTACTGTAAAGCGTTTGATGCAAATTTCCGAGCCGTTATCATGAATGTCGATGGGGATAATGTAACAGTGCTGTACGTCGATTATGGAAATTACGAGACAGTCAAGCGTGATCAACTGAAATCGATCGATGATCAGGTTATTAGCACTGCTCGATGTTTACATTTTTAGTTGTATGAACTATGCAGTCGTCCTTGATGCCGTTTGTGAATATCGGATTTGGCGAGCATCGTCGGATCAGTTAGGTATGGTTATGCAATGAATGGTAATCCTGATCAAATCCTTAAAGAGGGAATTGATGGGATATCACTTCTCATTAGCACATATTTCATATCGATGAACCGGAGAACGCCTATGTTTTGAGGAATTGAACTGAATGAATATTGAAACTTACCCACATTCAAGGAAGTTGTATTTTTCATGAAATTTGGCTCCTTCTGGGGGCAATACTGTTTACAAACTGTTATTGATCTTACTGTTGCAAGTCAACGGTTTAGAAATGCGGTTTAGAAAAATTTTTAGCCGGAACAGACTCGTAATCATCCTGGAATGGCAATTCCTTGTATCTTGTCCAGTTTGGACGATGGTTATTCGAACGCGGGCGGTGATCTGGAGCAAGAAGATGTGGAGAGCATGCAGAATGATGTGTCGTGCGATCGCGATCATTTCTGCCTGAAATTCTTGAGCCAACGTCCCGATGGTGTTCAGGTGGTTGAGGTTGTGCATCAAGTGCCTCCTGCATATCATTAGAGTCCTCTTGAAGTGCTCACTGGGCACTGTCTCGTCGCAGGAAGCATCGCAGCTGACGATTGAAATTGATCGTTGAAGTGACGTTAAAGTGATGAATGGTTGTGGGTTCGTTTAGTTGACATTCTGCTGTCTGTGCGGAGCTTACCTCAAAATCGCTTATGATGTGGGCTTTTGTACAATTGTGGTTGCTGCCACGATTTTGTTGTTGAATTGTTGAACTGTGTCGTATCTTTATCGTTCTTGTGTCATTGTTTTGTTATTGCTTTTGTTGTGAGGTCTAATAAAATTGGCTTCTTTAATTGAGTGATCTTCGAGAGTTCATTTAGAAATGAGCGTTGTCATTCGTTCTAAGCTCTTTTCATTTCGTGTGAGAATTTAATTTGTCGTTGGCAAAATCGAACGTTCCGATTGAGCGACATTTTACCTTGTTTTGTTTGTAACCTCTTGGATCGCGATATGTTTTTAGGGTAGTGTTGAATAATTTCGGTTGTGTTTTAATAGTTGTCTCTTTCATCTGCTAAATTGATCTGCTAACTTTCTGTTCGGTTATACTTTAATAATTTAACCGTTTTTTGTTTTACTATATATCCATATAATATCTTTTCAGTTTTATCGTATTCGTTCATTTTTTGATTATCACAATTGTTCGTGTAGTAGATGTATTGTGATGGATGATTTTATGAAAATGCTAATTATGTTCTCCTAATCTACCCTCTTCAGTCTCATAACGAAAATCATTCATTTGCTACTTTGTTAGCTCGCTGATATTGTTCATTCAAAGTGTTTTCTGTTTCTTTCTTCACGTTTTCTTGTTCTTTAATGTAGCAGTTTTATCTGTTTCTATAAGATTTCTCATCGTATAAAAAACATAACAATTCAGCAATGTAATGATGCTATCTTCCATTCATTTATACGTCAATATTCAACACATTTTGTTGCATAAAGAAACGAAACAACGATCGTAATTTAACTCTCATCGTTTCTCTCTATTGTTTTAATTTGATTCTTTTTTCTGTTCTTGAAGTTCGAGTTCATCGAGTAGTTTCTCATCGTTTTGTCTTCTCATTGAGCATTACTCCTGCAGCAGCGAATGGTCGAATTTTGTTTCTGTTTTATTCATTCATTTTGTGTAAGCTCTTCTTCGATTGTTTCTGAGATACGTTGAGCTGATGCTGCAGCAAGAAAAAACTTGACTGCAACTGTAGTTAGACAATTGATTTATAGTCACTAGAAATTGAAACTGGATAGAGTGTTGTGAGTAGAGTGAGATAATTTGCTAAAATTGGTTCGGTGTGTTCGTTGTATGTTACAAGATGGCATTTTGTTGGTCTCAGTTACAATTCAGAAGGGATTAATTTCGAGTGGTTGAGTTTTTTTGTTACGCTCGTTTTGTTGTTCTTCGATTGAACATTCCATTTATGTGTTCCCTCTCTCTCATTTCCACGTTCTTGAAAGAATTCATGGAGAAGAAGCGTAATTATTTGTGCTTCACATCACTGATGCAATGTTATCATCATAACTGGTTAAGTGCTGGTTTTGAACTTTTACCCTCTTGTTGTTTCTCTTATTAATACTATTATTTATGATTATTATTATTAATTTTTATTATCATCCTTATTGTTATTATCATTATTATTGTTATTATTATTATCGTTATTATTATTGTTATTATTGTTATTATTATTATTATTATTATTATTATTATTATTATTATTATTATTATTATTATTATCATTGAGAATCTCAATGATAATAATAATAATAATAATAATAATAATAATAATAATAATAATAATAATAATAATAACAATAATAACAATAATAATAACGATAATAATAATAACAATAATAATGATAATAACAATAAGGATGATAATAAAAATTAATAATAATAATCATAAATAATAGTATTAATAAGAGAAACAACAAGAGGGTAAAAGTTAAAAACCAGCACTTAACCAGTTATGATGATAACATTGCATCAGTGATGTGAAGCACAAATAATTACGCTTCTTCTCCATGAATTCTTTCAAGAACGTGGAAATGAGAGAGAGGGAACACATAAATGGAATGTTCAATCGAAGAACAACAAAACGAGCGTAACAAAAAAACTCAACCACTCGAAATTAATCCCTTCTGAATTGTAACTGAGACCAACAAAATGCCATCTTGTAACATACAACGAACATACCGAACCAATTTTAGCAAATTATCTCACTCTACTCACAACACTCTATCCAGTTTCAATTTCTAGTGACTATAAATCAATTGTCTAACTACAGTTGCAGTCAAGTTTTTTCTTGCTGCAGCATCAGCTCAACGTATCTCAGAAACAATCGAAGAAGAGCTTACACAAAATGAATGAATAAAACAGAAACAAAATTCGACCATTCGCTGCTGCAGGAGTAATGCTCAATGAGAAGACAAAACGATGAGAAACTACTCGATGAACTCGAACTTCAAGAACAGAAAAAAGAATCAAATTAAAACAATAGAGAGAAACGATGAGAGTTAAATTACGATCGTTGTTTCGTTTCTTTATGCAACAAAATGTGTTGAATATTGACGTATAAATGAATGGAAGATAGCATCATTACATTGCTGAATTGTTGTTTTTTTTACGATGAGAAATCTTATAGAAACAGATAAAACTGCTACATTAAAGAACAAGAAAACGTGAAGAAAGAAACAGAAAACACTTTGAATGAACAATATCAGCGAGCTAACAAAGTAGCAAATGAATGATTTTCGTTATGAGACTGAAGAGGGTAGATTAGGAGAACATAATTAGCATTTTCATAAAATCATCCATCACAATACATCTACTACACGAACAATTGTGATAATCAAAAAATGAACGAATACGATAAAACTGAAAAGATATTATATGGATATATAGTAAAACAAAAAACGGTTAAATTATTAAAGTATAACCGAACAGAAAGTTAGCAGATCAATTTAGCAGATGAAAGAGACAACTATTAAAACACAACCGAAATTATTCAACACTACCCTAAAAACATATCGCGATCCAAGAGGTTACAAACAAAACAAGGTAAAATGTCGCTCAATCGGAACGTTCGATTTTGCCAACGACAAATTAAATTCTCACACGAAATGAAAAGAGCTTAGAACGAATGACAACGCTCATTTCTAAATGAACTCTCGAAGATCACTCAATTAAAGAAGCCAATTTTATTAGACCTCACAACAAAAGCAATAACAAAACAATGACACAAGAACGATAAAGATACGACACAGTTCAACAATTCAACAACAAAATCGTGGCAGCAACCACAATTGTACAAAAGCCCACATCATAAGCGATTTTGAGGTAAGCTCCGCACAGACAGCAGAATGTCAACTAAACGAACCCACAACCATTCATCACTTTAACGTCACTTCAACGATCAATTTCAATCGTCAGCTGCGATGCTTCCTGCGACGAGACAGTGCCCAGTGAGCACTTCAAGAGGACTCTAATGATATGCAGGAGGCACTTGATGCACAACCTCAACCACCTGAACACCATCGGGACGTTGGCTCAAGAATTTCAGGCAGAAATGATCGCGATCGCACGACACATCATTCTGCATGCTCTCCACATCTTCTTGCTCCAGATCACCGCCCGCGTTCGAATAACCATCGTCCAAACTGGACAAGATACAAGGAATTGCCATTCCAGGATGATTACGAGTCTGTTCCGGCTAAAAATTTTTCTAAACCGCATTTCTAAACCGTTGACTTGCAACAGTAAGATCAATAACAGTTTGTAAACAGTATTGCCCCCAGAAGGAGCCAAATTTCATGAAAAATACAACTTCCTTGAATGTGGGTAAGTTTCAATATTCATTCAGTTCAATTCCTCAAAACATAGGCGTTCTCCGGTTCATCGATATGAAATATGTGCTAATGAGAAGTGATATCCCATCAATTCCCTCTTTAAGGATTTGATCAGGATTACCATTCATTGCATAACCATACCTAACTGATCCGACGATGCTCGCCAAATCCGATATTCACAAACGGCATCAAGGACGACTGCATAGTTCATACAACTAAAAATGTAAACATCGAGCAGTGCTAATAACCTGATCATCGATCGATTTCAGTTGATCACGCTTGACTGTCTCGTAATTTCCATAATCGACGTACAGCACTGTTACATTATCCCCATCGACATTCATGATAACGGCTCGGAAATTTGCATCAAACGCTTTACAGTACGATACGCACAACGCGCCAACAACCTGATTAATAAAGTTGTGTACAAAATGATTGCACATAGCACAACATTTGCATAGAACTGTGTACTCATTTTCTCACTGCCAAAAAAGAACAAACATCCCGAGTCGACAGAGGACGCATAGAAAACTTTTCTGATCAACATTATAATCAGCTGTTCTCAAAGAACACTTTTGTCACAATGACGTGAATAGATCATGAGAAACGGTGAGAGCAAATTCTTTTTTTTTCAGACGATCAAATCTTTCTGCTTCAAACTGAAGATGAACTTTACAAAAACCTTTCCGCTTCGAACAGATAAGTTTATTTTCATCTTCGAAAGAAAAAAGTTTTAAACACGGCAACCTCGATTAACAAAAGAAAATTATTCAAAATCAAAAAGAAATCAGCTGATCGGAATATGTGCTATATTAATTGGGAAGAACGACGACGACGATGAATACTAAGAAAACACGACACCAACCGTTTGTTGTTGAGGTAATTCGACGTTAGGTTGCAGTGAATCGAGATGCTGCTCAAGAAAATCTAATAAGCTTTCTTGTTGAAGCTGAACGAAGAACAATGGCCAATTTAGATTTGAATGGTCCTCATCGCTTCGTTTCACCACGTGCACTTCATTCTTCTTCACTTGCACATAGTCAAAATACGGCTGAAAACTGACTCTTCCTTTAATTTAATCATTTAAATAATTCAATCGCTTCATCCACTTTACATGATTCGAACGAATTCCGCAAAACAAATCGCACATTTCCGTTCGAAATGCTTAAAAGATGATGTTTGACACTTTGCAATCAAACGAATGATAATTCGCCGAGTATATCAACCTGATAGTTGAGTATCTGTATGATATGTCCAGCACTGAAGATGATCGCTGGTGACACTTCCTCGTCGTCGATCATACCCGGTGACGACAACTGCGTTTTTGATGTGACCTCCTCTGATCGTTGATCGTCCTGAATACCACAATAAATTCCAGCATTACTCAAATACACTTTGCTGAATGAACACAATATTCCAGACAGAATAATAACTTCGAGAGGGAAGAGCCGCTATTAATGTCTTGTGACAATTGAAAAGCCAGTTCCGGATAGCCTCATTGCATGTAATTTCTTAAGAATTACAAAAGTACATTCTCATTTGCACTACTCAATAACTACAACAAATGAAAAATACAACCAAACTTATTACAAAACTGTCCTCACCTTTTCAGCCGAATGTGCTCGTGAATGTTCTGAATGCTCATCACTATCCGACGAATGTTGTTCATCCAGTTCGGTTGTTTCATCTTCAGATGATTCGTCTGATGTATACAACAAATTGCCATCCTTGTCACGTGGACGAGTCACATAGAATGTTTGCTGAAACTACTCTGTTATCAATACGACCGAAACTTGACACAAATCTCCCAAGAGAATATTTAGCTTTGAGCACAATACTGAACCAACTGTCAGTTGCATTTTCATTCTTCACATCGCTAACCAGACCATCTGATCAAAAAACATTTCAGTGCAAAAAAACCTTTTCGATAATTCGATCGTCCACTAGTGGTGAGGAAGAGTGTATAAAATCTCCAGCATCGCGACGTCTTCGACTACGTTCCACGTTCAATGGACAATTCTTCGTGAAGTGACCCTCATGATGACAACTCTCGCAAAATACTGACGCGGATCCTTAAAGAAACAACCGACGTTTCATTCTCGACACATAAACGAAACGACTCATCCATATAATGAGCTAACAGTGTTCAATTAGTTTTTAATGTTGACAGCCGATTTGAATGATCAGTTTTGAACACTGCAATAACATTACGAAAGAACTGCCGTAATCAGCCAGCCGCCAATATTCACCACGGATTTTTGACTATCTTTTGCATCAAAAACTCAATGGCAAATAAAATTTTCACTACTCAATTGAGAGCACGAATAAGGCCGTGGAGGAAGGACGATGAAATAAGTTCAGCAGTATTCACCTCTACGCTGATAACGATTACCTTCATATCTCCGACTATAGTATTCTTTCGTTGGTGCTGAAAAGTGAAAAGATTGATGAATAAAAACTTCAAAAAATTGTTCAACGCTGACCGCGATCTATCAGTATGCAACCAAACAGAGAAAATATCGAAGCCAACAAAAACACCAACGAGTGATCAAAACGGATTATTGAGATACAAATTTAGAAGCAATTTTCAGAACCAAAAAGTTTTGTAGTAATTTTCACAACTACTATCCAATGATTTCATAGTCATACGTCGAAACAAATCTACATGTTATTTATTTCAAACTTTCAAACCACTCAATTTCGCACCGAAGAAATCCAACAACATATCACCGAAGCTAACTGTAAGTAAAAGTTACTAATGGCACTCACTTCCTTTGGCAGCAAAGCGATTCACACCAGCCCTTCCATCGCGCTCTTTCTTCGTCCAACGCGCCTTCCGATCCGATTGGTTGTTGTTGGGTGAATCGCTCTTAGCGTACTCACCGAATCCATTGTGACTGCATTCGGTGCGATTGTTGTATGAGGATAAGCCTGAATAACAACTCGTCAGCCAAAACAATTCTATGATAAACAACAAAAAATGAAACTTCAACACCTCTCCATTGTAAATATAACAGCTATAACATTACAAAAAAAAACCAAAACGAACCAGTGGTATTGGTGATCGCTTGCCGCTGTTGATGGTAGCGCCCACCGGGCTGATTTGAACTGAACGGTGATCTTGCTTCAGAACGATCATTCCTCAATGAAGTGTTTACGAATTCCGTTGGCGGTCGTATATTACTACCGCCGCCACCGGTACCAGATAGTCCTCGTCGTTGAGCATTTTTTACGTTCGACCATACACTCAATGGTCCATATGACATGTTCGTTTTCTGAAAACGGCAAATAACTTCTAACAAATTAGTACAGGAAGCTCAGATAAAATACCGATAAAAAAGGCAAAATACTTTACATCTCGTTCTCAACACGTTCAAGTCAAACGCAACTTTTTGCTAAAAACACTTTTCATTTAGAAGCGAGCGATACGAAATAATTTATTGCTCAACAGACGGGACGATGGCAAATAGTTCGAGAAGGGTATTTGCGAATCGTGCAAGTGAGTGCGGCCATGAATAAACTGTACGCTCAATCATTGTGATCAAAAAACGAAGAGATTCAAACGAAGGTCATAACAGACACGGTCTGCAACAGAGGTTCCGTCTTAGAGGGCATTTTATAGAATTAGCAATGGAATAATCCATGCAAATAGTGGCGCGCGGCGTAAGACTATCAAATTGCTGTGTCGCATTCACACAAACAATTTATCAACGCACAACTCAAAACAACAGCATCCCCATAAATCCCACTGAATGCAAAAACAAGTATTCACTGGAAACGCAATTAACAATATGACTTCTACCTTCTTTACCATTCACTAGACTAATACTACCAGTAACCTTTGACTAGCTTACTAGCTCTACCGTTTAAATCGCACACGCTCACAACTTAGCACAAAAAATTAATTTGGTGAATAATATTTTGCAACAGAATCTTATTGCTCAATTACCACTCTATTCAAATATCACAACAAAAAATGCTACCGATATAAGGTGAACAAAACCCTATAAGAACTAGAAATAAGCAATTGACCGATAAAGCGGCTGGCTGGTGACCGATAAACTGAAGTGAATGAACTGAGAGCGTACTTTTTTCTGTGTGCGCATTTATGTGCAGCTGACCATGAACGATGCGGTGCCTACGGCAAACAAATTTGGTTTGAGGGCAGTTTGCAATGCAACGATTACGATTACGTGTTACTGGTGTAGCACCTTATTCTTTTAGAACAAAACGCAATATCTAATACAGTACTATTACTACACAATGTTCCTATGTTGTCGTTCATAATGAATAACGAATTAAATGTTACCGTTGCATTTCCATTCAGAAGATCCGATGCGATACTACTTTGGCAATACGCAGCAGCTGTTGACGCTGTCGACGAAGGACATGTACTCTCGGGCATCTGTACCATTGGATACGACGATGAATTCATGAACGGTTCTGAGTTTATGTTGTTCTGCAGTTGATCTTGTTGAGGTTGTGTCTGAGCCTGTTGAGGTATGGCGTTGTTACCAAACATCCCAAACTGACCCGTTAAACGTAACCTGTAATCTTGTGATAAAAGTAATAGTAGCAACAGACCATAACAGCAATAATGATAATAATAACACTGTAAATGATAATGATAATGACGAACATCTGTTGCATATTGACAGTAGCTTGATTAGTGGTCGTAGACGCGGCGGTGATAGCATTAACCGTGTGACTGGTTGTTTGTTGCCATTGTTGTTGCATTATCGCATTGGCTGCTGCTATGCCCAACATTCCACAACCATTTAACCCTCCCTCAAATTATCTCTTTTATCATATTAATATCACTATTCATATCATTATCATTCGATTCGTCGAACCAACCGAGCTCACTGCAAATATCACACTAACTTGCACTACTACTACCGTTCATATCAAAGATGCATCGAAACATTTTGATGAAGCTTGTTTCGAAAGGTTCATAGAAATCCAGGTTTGTTCAAACTCCGATGATTGACATGCCGATTACCGGATGAGTACTTGATTACTAGTATAATAGTGACTGAAAAAACTGACGCAAACGAACCAAAAAGTCGAAAATCAAGATTTTAAAACTCAATCAACTCACCAAAGCACCGACCGGTAATCCACTTGTTGCGATTGTATCGACTTTCTTCGAGATATTCGCCACTTGAAGTTGCATCGTCACCAGCGATAACTCTTGTGAGCGATTCCTCCTTGAAACCAACACATCAATGTGGCCATATAGCTCAGTTGACACGAGATGAAGCTCATGATAAAAAGATAATTGAAGGTTATAATCAACGCTCGAACAACCAACTTCGAAATCTCGAACTGTTCGCGTTCTTTACGCAACAATTCAGCTCGCTCTTTGAGTTCAGCCTCCATACGACGTAAGGTCGCTTGATCGCCTTCAATTTTCAACCTTTTCTGCATTCCCATTCGTTGTTCATCTGCTTCGATTTGTTTTCGCGACGATGAGATCATATTCGTACTTGGATTGCTGCTGTGCAGACTAGTGCTCGTCCATACTGTACCCGAGAACGATCCGTTCTGTTGCTTCGATAGAATGCAAACACTGTATTGGTCGTCTTGATGCAGCTGAATACTTTCAATACATTTCAACTTCACTTTCAATTAATCAGTGATATACTATCAGTAATTCAATTTAATTATATCTCAACTCTCATTTGATTATCAAACTGAGTTCAAAGCAGGGTGTTTTCTCAAGCGGGAGTGCTCGCACCCCCAATGTGTGTGAGATGGTATTCGAGGGGGTGCAAGATAAGGTTTTATTTTTTTCCAGTAAAGTAGGCGAGGACGAAGTTCAACGCTTACATGTGCGTAAAGTAGACGAGGGTGGACTTCAATGTATATTTTTGAAAACGCTCGAACGTACTCTAATGGTCCACACTTATCTACATAACAGATACTCACTACTGGATGAGAGATACAGAGTGAGCGTTTGAGAGGTGCAAGAAGATTTTAGAGTTTTATAGGGGGTTCGGAGAAGAAATAAGATTGTGAACCACTGGTCTAAACCATAGAATATTAACGCAGAACGTATGGATTCACACGAATTCCGGGATTAGATTCAAGCTCTAGATTCAACAGCCTCACGATTACCCTAAACTATCGCATTCAAAATTTCACCTGCTCTCCAACAGACACACTCCGCTTTCCAATCGTACTTCTGACCACCTTGAAGAAAAATGATGCCATTGGCATATCGCGTACTTCGGATGGCTGAAAAAAACAGTCAACATACACCAAAACATTCTTCGAGACGAATCGACGATATCAAACGCAACGACAATTGCTACAGATTCAAGAGATCTGTGGAACCGAAACGGATTTATTCACTCCTCAAATATCACTTTTCAGCTTTTATTTCAAGTCATTTCAGTCGCCGTTAAATGAAGGAATATACGAATGATGAAGTGGTTCTTGCCTGCTCACATATGTCAAAAACAGCTAACATATCGCATTCCACCGACTGATCGTAATCTATCAGATATGCAATACACGTGCCTCGCATCGGATCAAACTGCCTTGCTAATGCCCTCAATTCACGAAGTTTTGAACTCGTGCAAATAAACTTGACAAATTTTATCAAATGCAAAAATGAAAATAGTTGATGAAAGAGATGACGTTCAGACAACGAATAAATACGAATAGAGCATCGCAAAAAGTATCTTCGAGCGAATGTACTTGAATGCTCCGTATAATGGATGAGAGATACAGGGTGGGTATTGCGAGAGGTGCGAGGACATTTTAAGTATTGCTGTAAGGGCCGCAAGGACAAGTTAAAATTCTTTAGGGGATGCGAAAGGGAAAAAAGGCTGACAACCACTAATTTAAACACTTCTTCACGCGTTTCTCTTTTGTTGAAAACACTCGCACGTTCGTATCATTCCGAAATATTTCTCTATCAATTTTCAACGTAAGGTCCCGGCTCAGATCTAGGCTGTCTTGTGTCTTCAACTTGTGAGATTAGCGTCCGCCGCTCAGAAAAATTTTGAACGATGGAACAAATTAAACCAAAAATGAGTGAAGAGAATGAACCGATAAAGACGAGCTTCTTTTTTGCCAGGCCTCGGCGTGCGAACGATACACGGCAAATCAGCACACTGACTATCCAACATTTCAGAAACTTCTATGCGTCGTGTTGGTCGTTTCACGTACTCAAATTAATTTGAACTAATCGGGAGAGAAAATCAAAATTATGGGGATTGAGGATAAATGGTGAGTATTCGGACTCAAATTTACTGAATACTATCGAATTTGACTGGAACATTGATTAAATGAGGTAATAGTGGTGATGCATCTTTTACGATCATTTAAGGCTAATTCCAGTACCGTGAAAAGATACACTGACAACTTAATAATCCTTCAATTATTCCAAATCATGAGAGTTTCTTGATGAAACCAACTGATTTTTGAACGAAAAACAACAATGAAGACGTTGAATCAGGATTAGACAAAATCGGTTGAACAATAAAAATATTTGGAAGAGAAAACAACTCACTTCATAGAGATCAGTCAAGAGTGTGATATCACGCATTGCATAGAAATCCACATCGATAAGTCTCGACACACGTGCGATGCGATGGCAGGGCATAGGAGATGGTGAGTAAGGTATGAAATGGGAAAAAGTGTTGCTTAATACCGATTTGTTGGGTGATACTTCATGGGCACATCGTTTCTTCTTCGTGTCAACTGTTGCTGTCACTGATTCGGTAGTCATTATAACTGAATGACTCACATAAAACACTTATTCACCGTACAATGGCTTAATAACACTTTACACCCTGCAATTGCTAAGATTTCATCAGTTTGGCATAAAGCGTACCAATGCCCAGTGCCGTGCACTTAAGGCAAATCAATGTGGCCATCTTTAATTATTATGAAATTGTTATGAGGTAGCTGAGAACACTTTGTTTTGCTCTCTTTCAATCAAATAACCGGTCTCATATACGCTCATCAACCCTCGCTCCCTAACGGGACTCTTAACAATCCGTAAGGAGCATTTCACTGCGAAATAAATGTCGGAAAATTTCGACATGATGAAATATCATCAGATTCAACTAAATATACTGATAAATAGCATTCACCATCAATATGACAAAATCTCCATGTATCGTTCAAAACAACTCGTATTCCAAACGAAATGAAAACATAAACATATCTATCTGCATTACTCGAAAACTAACCTCATGCAAAATGTCCCACCCGTGCGGAACACCACTTCAAACTTACGAACAAAACCAGCCTCACACCTTTCAACTTACAACAAACACTAATTAATCGAACGATTATCGCTCACTAATTAACAAATAATAACTACTACCACTACGAAAAATTTGCATACACCACAGTTCGTCTAAAATTTATTCACTTTAGGAACCGCAAATTTGTGATCTATTCAGATCTTATTATAACAACACCAAAACTTCACTAATAATAGTGAGATTCTTACATATTTATCCATGGTTAATTGAAATTAATTGTAAGGTTGAAGCCTTAGAAATGCGTTAACCATCATTCCTAAGCTTAGAATGTTATGTAAGGACAAATTTTTAGGATGACTCGATTGAACAAGTGGAAACTAAGGAATTTTCATATTGTATTCCATGAACAAATAATGGGCGATGAAACTTTACGATATTGTAATGTGTCGCAGTGAAATGTGGATCGTGTTAAACGAACCTTCATCGTTAATTTTCGTGTTCGTAAAGTGAAACTTCAGCAAATAGCATTTTGAGCGAAACATTAGCAGCTGGAAGTAAATGTTCCATGAACATCAGTAAAGACTCTTATAATGATGATGTTGAACGAAAAACAAGTAGATGAAATTTAATTTTTTTATTTACCTTCCTAATTACGACTGCAACCAATTCAAGAACAATCAACTGAGGAAAACGTCGGATAATATTTCAAGCAGAATCATTCATGAGATATTGAGCAACAATATTCTTGGCTTTACGTTCCAACTGCAACGATTCGAGGTGTTTGTCTAGCGTGGCAGTTGAAAGTGCTCGTTCCATCCTGTTTTCGATAAGTTTTCTTGTTTGTGTCATTAGCCGTTTGGATTCAACCGCATCGATCAGTGCTTTCTGGAGCGGAATATTCTCTTGCATTATTTGTACTGCTTTCAGCATATTCGCTGTACTGAAAAGATCAACAACACTGCAAAGTTCTATCAATTTTCAAATAAAACCTTCTGAACCATCCGGATTCAACGGATATTATTATGGATAGCATTAGTAAAAACACTGAATCTCATTTCTATCTGTATTTCTTTCTGAAGATGTGGTCGTATGAAAATATTAGACTATCAGCTAGATGTGGGGTTAATCGTTGCAAACTGAATGCTTTGCGTAACAGATAGAGCTTTACATCTGAAATCGTATATGTAATACGCATTCTTCAATAAGATATTACATTGACTTGGTAAATTTGAGTATGACCTTATCAATTTGACCTAAAGTAGAACTAGAGGTTTAGTGACAGGATCAGGAGTTTGTACAAGCAAACAGTTCTCCATTACTAACAAACAATACCATCGAAAAATTTTTAAAAGAACTTTTAGCCGAGGGTGATACCTGGAATTCATAATTCCTTTGAAAATGAATTCTAGAATCATTGATGCTTGGAAATTTTAGAATCTTGCGTGCTTGATGCTCTCGCTTATTTGAATTGATTGGTAATTAGTGAGTGTTGAATCATCAGATACTATAGATTGTTCAAATTGTATGATTTTGTTTTGGACTGCAAATGAGATTCGAAGTGAAACGAATTGAAAGAAAGAGAACGAACGATTCCCGATCAGTTTGCAGATTATCAGTGATTTGTCGAAGACGATTCCGCTCCCGTCTCAGCTCCTCCACTCTTTCTTCCATCCTTCGCAATTTCTCACTTTCAATCAAAATCAGTTCCCTCATCAAACTTTGCTTTTCCACGCCTTTTGTCGTATTTATTGCCATCGTTCCTTTTTGAGATCACAATTAGTCAGATTCACAATGAGACCGTTCATCGACGAATCTATTGAATTGTTTCAATAGCACAAATTGCATCCGATTCCTGTAGTACGAGTGAAACATTGAGTTTGATTGAATACTTACAATGACAATAGTAATAACAAGTAGCGATATCGGTTGAAGCTCAAAAGCATTCCGTTTTTATTTGACCAAATCCAAATGACACAATGACTGAAATATTGACTGAACTGATGAAATAAACCAATTGATGGATAAATTCATGGATTACGTATGTGTATGTGTAGCCGGATTTTCGCATTTCGTAGTCGAGGGATCTAATGCATTCAGATGAACGGACATTAGGAGATTCAATGAAGCATTATACACCAACCACTGTTATAATGTATGAGGAAATATTTCAGCATTACCTTTAGCCACGAATACAAACGTTGCAGTGTTGTGATCAGAATGCACTCAGCATTGTTAAAGAGGTATCTGAAATACCCAATACTTCGTAATTACTTCTTCATCGAGTGGGTCGCATTTAGTCGTAATTACTTTTTCAGCAAAAAAAATTCATTTAAAATTCGAAGTAATTTTCTACTTTCTCGAATAAGAGATTGAAAGCAATCTGAAACTATGCCCATAGTTAAAAGCTGCAACTGTATTGCAATATTGTCATCGTTGAACACCTCAAGCAATCACAATGTGAATGCGTGATCATCATCAGAGGAGAGTTCATTTCTGTTCACACTGATGAAGATTTTTCCTATGCAATATTCTGTATCCAATGTTCGCTGTAATTAGAGGATATTACATAAGAGTGATGATATCGGAATGAAATTTCAGTTCGGTCGGAATATGACCGAATCGACTTCTCAGCATCGCGACATTCTGAATTTCGATTGAACATGAAATATGTATGCATTCCGTTATTCTTCAGTTTCCCTTCTTTTCATTTTTAATGAAATTTCTCCCCTCCCCTTATAACAGATGACGCAGTCTAGCCATCTCCACATTGTTATTATTTCCATTGAAATACGCGATACATATTATAACGTGAATAGATATGTATCTTGCTATAAGTTGTTGACTTCATGAATTGCTCGCATTGTAGTGTAAAATCATAGTGTAGCAGCAGAATTCATCACATGCATGATTATTGTTCACGAGCGCAAAGATCAACTGAACCTTTTATCGTACTGGATTGTTGAACGATGAAAAGAATTATTTAGGTGAATTGAAACTGAATAAAGATATATGAAAGTGTGCATGCTCGATCCATCATAAAACATGTTTACTCGAAAACAATGTTTTTATCGGTGACATTAGTTAATGAATACTAACTACAATGTTATTATTATTAATACGGAAATGACTTCGTGTCATCTTTCATCATTCTCAATTATCATCAACCCAACTCCAGACTTTTTGCTATACATATCTAGTTAATACATAAATAAACGAAACACACAATTCAACAAATTATCACTGATTCGTTTTATTTACCGGCCCACGGATAGAACTTCCTCTTCATTAATGAAGACGGCATTGCTCGTTTACCAGCCCACGCATAGAATCTGAAAAGAAATCATCTAAAATGCAGTCAAAAATTCAAAAGTTTCGAATGAATTATAATCACATAAAAGAGATAATCTTCATTTGATAGAAATGAAGATTAATATGACAATAAAAAGAATAAGACTTATAAAGGTGATCGCAATGCACTAAGAAGATCACTTACACAAATAATTCTGTGTCATATCAAACATAAAATCTAAAAAATTTTTTTGCTATTCATTATTATCACTGCTGTCATCATTATTAATGTTGGCGTTATTATTAGTATTATTATTATTAGCACTAATTATTTTAGGTGTCATTATCAACAGTGTATCGTCTGTGAGCGTTCACGTTTGAAAAATATGGAACGAATCATTAGGAAGTCAATTGAAATGAATCAACAAAGTGTACCTATATTTTACGTGAAAGAATATCGCTCAGAGGATAATGAAAAATCCGTAGCGAGGAAATGAGGAAATGTAACGGTCGTCTGAAAGTATTTCAGCGAAAAAAATTACAACAAAAGAGTTATCAAATTGGATTTGAATGCTTGATGATATATTTCTGAGGAATGAAGGACAAACAAACGCACTTTCTCTTCGAGAATTCTGATGGAAGTTGAATTTCGTTTGACGACGATCGCTTCGATTCTTCCCACGAGTAAAATCGCTTCACCTGAAACTCGTGACTTCAACTTTGTCTTGCAAAGAGTTCACGAAAATGTACTTTGCCATTTCAGCACTCTACGTTTATGAGACTTTCATCGCTCTGACTGCAACGAAAAGTGAAGAACGAATTTGCTAAATTTTCTTTAATTGTTCAGATAAAATTCGACAAAAAATGCACTACCAAGTTTGGTATCTGATTTCGTATCAACTGGAATTGCCATGGGTCCTGAGCGGAAACCGAATGAACCGAAAGATGGACACTAATGAGAGATATCAGGATTGCACACCGCAGGAACATACTGCAAATGTGAGTATGTGTGCTCGATGAAGTTTGTTTAACTGAAAACTGATCGATCATTTACTGCATTGGTATGCTGTTGGTCAGCGATGCAGGAAAGTTGCGACACATTCCAAAAATGGTGTGAGCATAAGTTTGCATTCAACGTAATGCTACTTGGTCGTATGCTCGACAGAAATTACAGGAAAGGTCAATTACAGTACGTAGAATAAGCAAAATTGGTTTTAAATTTATATATTTTGTGGCGAAACATGCATTTCTCGACCATCCCAAAAGCTGCAGAAAGCAGTTTATAGAATGGCGATAAGCATACCGGAATTCGGAAAAGCAAAAGTTCAAGACATTTGGTTTGAGAGGAGAGGGATGGGAAAGGTTTGTTGCCCGATTCAGTGCTGACTGTGGATCATTGCTATGGCCGTCAATCCATTGTACAATTCAAAGCGAATGTCGAAATAAGTCCATTCGAAAAGGTTTCGATTGGCAACGCAGTTCGTTGAGAAGGTATAGTCAAATCCATCAATGAGCATTGATGGAATTGACTTTGAAGTTGATAATGGTAAGAGAAGAAATAATTTCAAAGATTTTCTCTTTTCTTCGGACGACCAAGATCCATTTCGAAAAGCTATGAAAATATATAATCGTTGCATGGAGCGATACACCGTTCATGAATCAATGGAGCTTATGACCATCTCGAGACAATCCAATGTTTTTGTTTGATGCTTCATTGAGAATCATCAAAGAAAAATTAATTCTCATTGCTCATACGTAGATTGAAATGAATTTGCAAGCAATCGCAAGCCATCCGATTCTTTTCTCTTGAACGATTCTGAACAAAAATGCCCATATCGAATTCCTTCAATGAACTTTTCGTAGTCATAATTGCTATTAACAGGATAGCGAAGAAATCTTGGTTCCTAAAACTCATTGGAAACAACCGAAAACAACGAATTCATTTTGTGCACATCGAATGCCATTATGCAAATTTTATGGTTTTAAACAAAAAATCAACCGAACACGATCTGAGCCACTTAAGACTAATTGTTAGATATCCGAAATTGGAAAATACGATCGGGAAGAGATACGTATTCGTTGGGGCTTCGTTGACATTCAAATGAGAAATTAACTTCGACAGAAAATGATTCGAATCCGGTGAGAATATCAAATTGCTGAGTGCAAATTGTGTTTTCACTTTAATCCTTCGTAGCGATCGGATTGTATCAGTGGAAATGATTCACGCAAAACGTTTGCAGTTCGACGTGATTCTTAGCTATAAATTGCTCAGAAACTTCATAATTAAATTGTGCACTCAAGTCAAAAGTTAATTCTTGACTAACTTTGATCTTCGACTATAATTTGTATACAGTTTCGTTTCACATGGTTTGCTCATCATGTATTTGAAAAGAATGCAATTTACGAGCAATTCAAACAATTTTTTTCGAAGCGAAGCACTAAGTAAAGCAACTTTTACTAATTTAACCGTTTGAACCATTTGAAAGTTATATAAATATGAAACTTTTCATCGTATTATACGAGAATTCATTGTGATGGTGTTGAATGCGGGATCATTCATGAATATCTGTGCCGAAAACCACACAGTTACCAATATGTAAGAGCATATATCCGTATAGTTACATGCACTAGTTTCTGCGGTGTACTGTAAAGAAGGACGCAGATTATTAAACGCAGTGAGTATCTATCTATGGGCAAAGAGACAAGCAACGAGCAGAGCATTTGAACAACTGCTGTCGATGCTGGATATGCTGCAACCGATTGAAGGAGGCGGTACATCGGCAGTCAGCTTGATTGTACAACTTTCTGAGAAAACTTTTTGAAGAATACTTAAGCATATCTAAATTCATAATGTAATTTATCAGGAGTTTCTAAATTTGTAACTATATCAGTTTTACAAATATTCGCCATTCATTCTTCCAAGTCATTTTTTTAGGAAGCTGTTTAATAAATTTGCTTGACTGAGAATATTTATTTAAGAGATCATCGATTAGTTGCAACAATTCCGATGGATAATTTGTTGAATTCTGTGAACAAAAACGGACTGAAACTATAGCACATCAACTGAATGGCAAATCGTTAGTTTTTATTGACTGCTCACTGGAAGGAATGGACTATTTAATGAACAACTAAATATGCAAATTTGATTATGGATTACTTGATTAGTTACTCTCACTGTTCCCACTATACTAGTCGATGTTGTTCCATGCATACTCATTGAATGACTCGAATAACAATGTTATTAACCAAACTACACAAAAAAACAAATGATACCTTTAAAACAAAACTTCATTCCAACAATGGAAAATAAGCGTTCGATTCATGATCAGCATGAAAATGAACGAAATTCACTTAATACTCTCGACGTTTTACCTCGAATTTTCATGTTTCGACTAGTTTTATCATGCGTCTCTTGAGTACGCTCCTTTTTGCCAAATACACAATGTGATGAATTTTAGTCTGAAGCTAAGATTCTCTAAAAAAACGAACATCACCTCTGAACCTAAGTGCATGTTAAGGCATAATTCTGACCTACCATCGAATGTTCATCACTGAGCGGTACGTGATGAACAGATGCTATAATAGCAGCTGGTACAAATGGAGACGTGCTTAAAATTCAAAGCAGGCCGGTCTCTGTGAGGAACGAGTGTGAATGAAATGCGTGAAGCAAACTCAACAGGACAACACGGCTGCTAATAGCTGAATGATCCTCTGAGCAATGCTTCTTCAATTAAACGGCTACCATCCGCTGCAATTCGAATTGAATGTCAAGTAAAATGATTTGTAATCATGAAATGAACACAACCCACAATTATCAATATCCATCCGATGCGTGCATATTCTTAAGCACCTTTGTGATACGCTCAAAAAAGTATTTATTGTTCATGCATGCGATTGATTCGTTCAGAGATTCTTATTCATCAACGATAATGAGCATATCAGTTGCGTGTGCTTGAATGAATGCGTTCTTGGCATGAGTCTAATGATAACGGTGATGATTCCGTGTACTTTTGTCAGTGTGGTAGTTTATCAAACCAACTGAATTAATTCATTGGCTCGTGATGATTGATTACGTCACGCCAAACTGATTTCATTGACGGCACCAAGAGCGAATAACGGTCACCAGGTGAACATGCACTAATTTACTTGAATGCCGAGGAAGGAAGCTATATGACGATAATTACCGCTGCATGTAATGCTGTACTGTTAAAATGTTATCGCATATAACAATGAAATGTGTATGAAAAATTTAAAGCTGGCAGATTGGCCTGTCTGATGGACTGTTGCTATGAGCGGATTTCCAGTCTCATTATGCATCGTCTGATGAAAGTAGGTCTTTTTTTAAACTTATTTGACTTAGCCAAAGAATTGATCCATAGAAAGAACTAATCCAAAGGAGAATCAATCCATTGGAGAGCACTCATCATCTATTATTCCATGCGCCTAACGTGATCAACAAGCATCGATTCAAGCAAAACCATATACACAAACATTAACGATGAATTATCAATAAAGGACGAAAAGAAAGGACAGTAAAAATGACAAATCGCAATCGTTGCGTCTAATTTATTCATTTTGTGGAGAATACCAAACAAAGAGAGCAATATCAGCAATTAACGATGGGTACTCCATTAAATTTATGTGGGTTTTTAAAATTTTATTCACTTGCATGAGCGAACGAATCCCTTGAGAAGTGCGTATGGTATGCATAGCTTGGAGCATACACACATACACATCAAAAACACACATAAATCCAATTCAAATGCAAGCTTGCTAGAAACAGAATATGATGACATCGCGCAAACGTCTCAGTTCATTCCCATCTCAGTGCTAACTGAACGTAAGAACTGATAAAAATCATGGGTTCCATTTGATGAAATCACTCGTTCATCGTTGACTACAAATGAATCAATCAAACACCTAACTGCTTAATAGCTGAAAAATATGAGAATTTAAATGAAGACGTTTGATCAATCGTCAGCAATCATATTTATGGGAAAATTTCGATGATAAACACATCAGCATCAGCTGTGAAAAGCATGGATACGTCTATCAGTGCGTGATAATTGTATCCTTCAAACTGCTGCTGATACAATAAAATAATAATGCACATTCGAACGATGTATTTCTTGCATTATCATCGGTATTGATGATAAAGTGTTGATTTTCAATGAATCATCATCAATACATTCGAATAAAGCAATAGTGAAGAAGTGTTCGGCTTAGGCTTAGTGAATGCACGAAAATTTATCAGAAATATTTCTGTTGATGGCATCGTTAATTTCATTATGACCAATAATTTTTTTGTGAACTGCATCAGTTATATCATTGTGACTGTTGATAATATTTACCGAATGATAAACCAAAAATAGTTATTTATCAAGTGATGCGTTATATTTTTGAACAAACAACTTATTTATTGTTTCTATTGAAATTTCATAGTTTCAATCATTTTCCTCAAATGCATTACTCAGAAAATTGTATTACTGAGGAAGTATTCACAAATGAGGTTTATATTGATGTGCTCCATCACCTAAAATTCGTTCCTGAAACTATTATTCGACTCAATGAAACTTCTCTTCCACATCCTTTCACCTTAATCTAACCTCAAAGTTTGTCGTAACTGATATTACCATACACACAATGAAGCCATCCAAAGAAATCTTTTAAGATTTAAGAAAATAAGCTGATAAAACAACATATTCCATGAAACAACTCAAACCGATAGAATTTATTGAAGCAACGATCATCAGCACTTTGTTATAATGATATGATCGCCAGCATGCATGTGCTACCTGAATATATCCGAAGGTTTATTTGAGTAGATCAGTGATTCGTACGCTCGAACACTTCATTCACCCTTCGACAGTCTGGCAGGTCACAGTAATTTATTATTTGCACGCGTAATATCAAAAGGGAATCTAAATCCGATCCGAGAATCAATGGATGTTATGAAAGGAATCAATTTTTTTCGGAATGAAACAAGTATTTTTGTAAATTTCATTCACCAATCACGGAAGCAATATGAAACCTGAAAATGAAAATGGACGATCGAAGAAAAAGAAAAACATTCTCAGCAATGAACTTTTATTACGAAGAAGGAATACGTGATGAACTTTCGAAACATTATCTTCGAAATGAACACGGCTCTATCAAACTGACGAATGAACCAATAGGTAAAGGTTCATCAGTCTTTAGCTATGAATCTGAACCACTGTGGGTTTATGATTGCACAGCGACTGTCAGTTTTGACTCGCATTCCTCTTTGATGCTCCGTTTTTGATCAAGCATTTTAAGAAGCTTTTGTATCACCAAATTCATAAGAAATGTCTTTGTTAACGTCGAATGAAATGCAGTCCCGATTGAAAATATACTCATAAGCGAATGAAAAGTTAAAGCTGACAGAAATTGAAAATAGAATTCAGTTGTAAGTGTCACAGAAAACGCAAATAATCATTTGAAGCCGATGAGAAATCATTCTGAATGAAATTCAAATCTAATCTGACGAAGAATTATCAAACAGTTAAGTTTATGAGTGATGAAGTGTTCGATTCGGAAATGTTCGCTCCTATTGCACAAACTGATAACCTTTTACTTTCGCACCAAACAACTCAGTCAACTGCCACTGTTTGTGAAGGACGATATCAATCGATGAATTAGTTAAATAACGAACTTTTTGTGACTAACAATTTAAGGCCAGGCATTGCCAAGTTACAAATTAATGCGCATTAGATGCTCAGAAGATAGCAGACAAAAGTAAGTCACAGTTGGAAAACATCACCACTATCACACTACAACAACCAGGGACTATTAGCTTACCGATCCTTTCGACACTCCAAAATTCATCCACAACGATGACTTTCACCTGTGTCTCTAATGAAATTATGATAATATCACGAAGCATGAAGATTATTGAGAATGTTTGGAGTTAATTGAAATAATGTGACATTCTTGACAAATACCATGGTGCGTAATTGCAATCAGCTACATTTTAATGCGAAAAAGCCTGTCAATGATACGTTCATAAAACTCAAATATAAAATGCTCAGCAGTGCATTCAGGTGAACCCTTCTGTATTTTAATCGGTCAAAAATGTTCATAAACACCTGAGTTGACATAAAATTCGATTACTTGAATATGATGTTTCCTGATGTGTACTGGAACGCAGTCGGATGCAGTGAATTGAATATATAATTTAAGCATGAATAATTGGATAATAATTGACGTTGAAAAACGGTTCGATGAACGCTAATTAACATCGTTCATTATTTAAAATTTTTTAGCTTCTTCAAATGAATATCCCTTATTAGTAAATGAAAAGCATTGAATTAGATTAATTTTCTCACTGAACATTATCCGTTTTTGTTGGAAGACTACAGGTATGGTGCGTTAATCGAGAATTTTATTACTTTTTGACTGCTGTTCGAGATGATGAGTTTGTTCTATTCCATTTCAGTGATTAATAGCCTTATTCTATGATTATCGTTAGTATTGAATAGGGCTGTGATTTTAATGAATACCCGTTCAAGCAACTTGCGAGCCGAATGACAGATAATCCAATAGTGATTGTAATGGATCATTAAGCGTAACGATTCAAATTCATTGTCTCAAATCTCGGTTGAATAAATTTAAGTGGTTCTGAATGGTTCACGTTTGAAGCAAGGGATTTCTAGAGAAGTCACGCTTCCTATTGAAAAGCTTTTGCACATATCAATTCTGATCAAAATTTATTCTTAGTTTCAAATTCGATTGCATCTTGAGGATCAATGCTGAGACTAACTGATTGAAGTTGAGAGATGTACGAGCTTTATGAAACGTATCGATAAGAATATACGATTATTTACAGAAAAGGATTAGTTCAGCATTAATCTATTGATATGATCAATGATCATGAAGCAAGTCTGATTGTTTACGATTTCATTTTTGCATTTATTAATCAAATTGCTAGCGGTTGACCTAAACCATAAATATTCATTGCGAAGGCCTAAAGAAAGACGGACAAACATAACGTAAAGAACATGGTTTGGTTCTTTATCTTCATACTAGAATGACAATTGTGAAAGCATTATTTGATGATATTGACGCTGTTAACGAAACGAAAACATCGTTTAGATTGTAAATGCATAAAGCAAATCGAAAGAGAACGGCAACAAAAGACTTGCACTAACATTGCTTTCAAATGTTACGGTAAAAGAATGTATCGGGCAGCAAATATTGATGACACTTTCGAATGACATAATGATTTCATGATGATACAATAACACGAATTAGAGATAATAAAGAGCCACTGGTCTCCACTCTAGTTTTGAAAAACTTACTACTCGACATTACACGAATGAAAATGAAATATGTTGATGTAATAAGACCAGAGATGGTCGCACAAATCTCTGATTCGACGAAAAAAGTTTTGTTCTGATAAAAGTAATCAGTTAGTAGCGCAGCAGATGAAAAAGTAGTGAGAATTTCTTGCTGAAAGCGCTGCCGACTTGAAAAAATAGCGATAGTTTTCGCTTAAACGCTAACGAACAAATTGCTCCGTTCAAACTTCATTCAAACTTCCTAATTGCGCTGGAAAAGGATTAGTTCAGCATTAATCTATTGATATGATTGCTCCGTTAATCGCTAGTTTCAAATCCTGATCTCCGTTCTACTTTTTAAAGAGTTACTACTCAACGCAACCAAAACTACGCCTATTCTTGAGGAGCTAGAGGTGTTTCAACTTTTTAGAACAATCTGCAATTTTTAAGGATCGACAATCGTGAATTTTTGTACAGAAATATTTTGGTTATGTGTTGTAACTAGGTCCGGGTTGCTAATTTTAAACAACTCATCTGTACAGTTGATGATTGCTTGCTCTGCTCACCTGATATGATGCCACGCGGTAGTCTTTTTGGTTTCGTTAATCAGCCGTTATAGTCAGGTTCAATTGTAAGAGTGTCGACCACTTGTTGCATTCGATACAGTGGATCGTTCGTTGTCGTTTGTTGGACACTCAAACTTGGGTAATTAAACCTTTATCAACATGATGAAATAATGCGAGCGTATAATATATGGAACATCATAACATACATAAGCGAACGTTTTCTAAACATCATAATTTATATGGCAAACGATATTTAAACAGATATTCAACTTTAAGGAATAAACTGAACTTTATCACTGATCACAAGATGGAGTAGTTGTTCCAGCTTCATCCTTTTATACGTTAGGAAATAGGCGTGGTGATCTTCGATTCATGAGTTTACAAATGCCGAAGTTATCTGATTAACTTTGAACGTTAAGCATTTATAATGATGACCCATGACGTGGTCGAACGTGTTCTCTTCACAAAGGTACTTTTGGTATCCTTTAGTCGAGATTAGTGAGGGCAAACGATCTCAGAGCACCGACGTGGTTAATTTGCGTAATTCATCGGAGTCGAGTTTCGATAATCCTTTCATACAATTGATATGATTTCTGATCATTTATTATCGTTGCCTTCAAAATTTGATCCACGTATTATCACCATTGATTTTATTCGCGATATTTCGCGACATTTTTTGAAAACTACAAAAGTGCTCAGATTCAAATGTGAATCTACAAAATAATGAAGGAAGACGAACATTGTTGCCACAAAAATCTTCTTGCAATCTGTAATCTTCTTGCAGTTGTTTTTGGGGGTTGAAATCCAAATGAAAATTGCATCTGGATTTTGGCATGACAAAAGAAGAAAAAAATGTACTCGTAATTGTTCAATTCCCTATTGAACAATTATAGGTACATTTTTTTGGAATCTTCTGGTGATAAGCTCGAGTGAGTCCATTTGAGTGCATTTGGAACATTCCTCAACAGGAAAAAAACAGAAAAAAAAAACAGATCACTTTGATTATTTATGCTTCGAATTCATTCAAAAACATTGCTTTGATTTGGTTATTCGTTAGATTTGGGCTTTTACCGAGCGCTCGCCCTCAAAATCATTGGGTAGTGTGAAAAAATAACTTCAATGCCTCGGTGATTGCTAAGACAGTAATCATGATTAGAATTTGATAAAGTCGAACGATTACCTGTACAGGAAGAAGAATACTAAAGGATTTTATTTGTGCAGTAGTAACTCGGATGCATAAACTTGTCATTATTTATGACTGCAGACTACATGAATAAATGAAAATTTAATTCATATTTACAATGGATTTTGCAGCTTGTAAACAAAATGTAAAATCACAAATCGGCGAAATATTCATTTTATTAGAGTTATGATTATTTATAGGATTGATATTTGGCTACGATTGGATATGCAAAGTGTTCACGACAACTAATTAATTACTCGGTTGGCCTGCTCGCCTAGCCAGCGAGGTGGTGTAAATTGAGGCTAAAACAATGCGCACGGAAACGCGAGCATTGTGGTTACAAACGTTTGATAGCTTGGCCAATCCAGGTAACAATCGAACTGATGTGAGAACGACGAATGCGCAATATCAGTGAAGAGCATCGGTTCATAAGAATTTAAATTCATTCAGAAATGAAATCTATTCAAATTGTGGTGAAATTTAAATTTGCATCGGAGAAATTAAATCAAAAAAATGCATCGAAGTTTGCATGAAATGAATGAAATTTGCATAACATTTATCTTAAATTTGCATAGCATAAATCTTAAATGATCTCGGAGGAGTCACAAATAATCATTCAGCAATTTTGTTCAGTTGCTGAGTAGTAGTTTTGGGAAGGTAAGAAGAAGAGTGATAAATTTCAAAGTTGATCGAGATGGGTGACGAAGAAGCGCAGCGAGGTGAGAGTGGAGGTACAGGTACAGATCAACAAAGTTCGAAGCCAACTGAATCGAGGAAAGCTAATGAGGCTGATCTTGAGGTATCGTGTCTGCTTCCTTTGATTGTCATCTCAAAGCTTTGCATCATAAATTAAGAAATGTGTTTGTCGTTGAAAAATAATGAATGATTCAATAAGTCATCATAAACGGATTCACTTATTACTGGGATCTAATGACGTTTGAGAATGCGTGATATGGCCATCGATACTAAATATTGGGGATTTGTTCAGTTTTTAGCGTGATTATTTAATGGATCGTTCAGGGTTCGTATACAGGAGCATTACTATTAGCGATACTTTCGTCGAGCATTGGGGGTTCATTTCAATTTGGCTATCATATCGGCTGTATCAATGTACCAAGTCAGGTTAGTAATTCGGCTGTTCAATGTTTCAATATATATATTTTTTGCGTTTCTGAGTTCGGATAGTGTGCTGTTCATTAGGAATTGCTTAATGCTCTCTTCTAAAATGGCAACGGCATAACTTGTGACTGCTCATTGAGAAACATTCTGAAAAGCAATCCGTTTTTCGAAAAGCTTGTGGAATACTTCGGAAAAGCAAAAGTACATTGAATTATTGGAAGGGTCGACTTATTGAGAAGGACTTGACAAGGATATCGGATGAGGGATTGAGAGAGAAGTGATGACTTTCAGGTGATGAAAAATTGGTTTCAAGATTCTCACGAACTTCTTTTTGAAAAAAGACCGAAGGATGAAGATATTGCTAAATATCAATGGTAATCGCATGGATTTTGATGATATCTTTTTACTGTTGACTTTCACAAAATGCGATTTGTGATATCTACATAAATTTGGAGAAAGAAAGCTGCCTTTTCATTGAATATTCGGTAAAACTGTCCGATATCATCATGCACAGATGAGCTAAAATTTCAGGGGAATAACGGTATCTTTATTCGCGGTGGGAGGTATGGTTGGTGGTCTGGCTTGCGGCTGGGCTGCGGATCGTTTCGGTCGGAAAGGGGCGATGATAGCGAACAATGTGATCGCGATGTTGGCAGCACTGTTCATGTCGATCGCACGTTACGTTAATACGTATCATTTGATCATGATCGGTCGTATTCTAATTGGGATTAATGCTGGTTCGTAGAGATTTTGAAGTTGTCTTTGATATAAGTTGGAACAAGCCGTATTGCTGTGATGTAATTCAAATGTGATGTGATGTACTTCAAAAATTTTGGCATCTATATGAAATAGGATAACACTTGGTATTTGTTTGTGGAGAGGAAACATCCTGAACCTTTGCACCACTGACGGCTCAGACTGATGCTGACAAGGCTTTCGTCTGATCCTCTGCATAGTATCCTCGGTTTTTTCTCAAAAGAAAATCGTGCTTAGGCTTTTGAAATGTTGTCGTGCTTGAGATGAGCACCAGTTATTTGGTTTAAGGCGCAAGCTCTGGCCTGGTACCGATGTATCTAATCGAAATATCGCCTGTAAATTTGCGTGGCACCATCGGAAGTATACCGCAATTCATGGTGACTTTCTCGATTCTCTTCTCACAAATCCTTGGTTTACCGCAACTACTTGGTACAGCTGAACATTGGCCACTCATTTTTGGTATGCATCTTTACATTATTCATCTTCTTCTCACAGAAGAAGTTTGATGAATCGTGCTACACTTTTGTAACTAGTAAGCAGATGTGAACACAATGCTATTTGCTGCAGTTGAAATCATGCACTGATCAATTACGTATCGTTACGTTCGTTCATTTTCGTATTGAGGATTATCGAATAGGAGAATCAATCGTGGAATGTGTGCAGGCGAAATAGGACGTTTTGGCATCAGATGCTTTGACAGTTTTTGGCTCAGGCATGCAGTAGCAATCTGAAACGTCCCATGCATCGCTTCTGTATCCGTTGCCAAAACCCATATTTAGGGACAGTTTCGAAGCGATGAATTGAATTGTTGGTGTATGTATTTTTAGCATTCACCGCGGTACCGGTGTTGATACAAGTATGTACGTTGCCATTCTGCGTAGAATCACCAAAGTATAACTTGGTAGTCAGAGATCTGGCCGAGCAAGCTGAAGAAGATCTGAAGAAACTGAGAGGCAAAAACGATGTACTCCTTGATGGCATTTCTTCAAATTTAATTTTTTAAAATCATATTACTGATACAATGAAGAAAAGCGAGAAAATGTTAGCGTTGAGAAGAATGATGGAGATATTAAATCAGTAATGGTATGTGATCAATATCTTTGATCACAACCTAGAATAGTGAGCTACTACAGAGATACGGTGAATATTGGAAATGCAATTGGTCAGACCTCGGATGAGGCTGCGTTACGACCGAATATTATATTATTATTATTACTATTTAAACTGCTCGTTTATGTGTAGGATTGAGAGTGAATCTGTCACTGAGTTTCTGTCGAAAAAATTCAACACTTTCGCACATTTGCTATGAAAAGAAGTGCGGCTAAGATAAGGTATCGTGTTAGGAAGTTGAAGAGGAGAAGAGGAAATATTTCTGGAATGTGAATATTTGTGATGAGAGTGCGGATTCACTCAAACATCATTTATTCATTCAACAATGATTAATGCGGTCGTTTAGGTGGGTGCGGAAATGGACATTATGCGTGAAGAGGCAGCAGCGATGGCCAAGGTGGAAAAAGTGAAAATGGGTGATCTGTTCAAGGGTTCGCTTGCATGGCCGATGTTTATCGCAGTAATGATGATGATCGCGCAACAGTTCAGCGGTATCAATGTGGCCATGTTCTTCTCAACGTCCATTTTCGAGGGTGCCGGTCTTGAGGACAATGCCATTTATGCCACCCTCGGTATGGGTGCTTGCAATGTGCTCATGACCGTCGCCTCTGTTTTCTTGGTCAGTTTCTCTTGCGATCAACCAATCAGCATCTCCGCAACGGCCTCTGTTTCAGCCAATCACACTACTACTTGTTAGGTTCAGTGAATGCTACTCTAATGACATTTCCGCCTATACATTTTTCCCACTCATCCTAAAACTTTTACTATAGTATCTTCGTTCGGTAACAGAACATTTGAGTTACACTTCAGGTTGACAAATGCGGCCGTCGTATTTTGCTTTTGCTCGGTCTCCTTGGAATGCTTATCGCGTCGGTTCTTCTCACCATATCAATTGGCCTTTATGTAAGTCCAGTTGTTCGCTCCGTTTTATTGTAATTATGAAGTTATCCTATTCCTTGAACTTAGGCTACAAACTATCCCTAATCTCAAGCGCACCTGAACGTCAGGTGCACTACATCATGCATACATTAATATTTCGCAGTGTGTTGAATCGTTTATTTGATCAGCTGCATTATTTTCAACAAGACTTCCAAAAATGATAGTTGCGCTTATTGCAGACTGCTAACAAGACTGGTAACCAATGGGCAGCATACTTATCGATGCTATTCGTGTTCGGATTTGTTATCTCGTTCGCTACCGGACCAGGTCATTAGCAGAATCTCATTTCATTTCAAATTATTCGTGCTCGTGAAATAGGGAAGCTTCGTGCATTAATAGGGCAAACATATTGAATGTAAATTCGAATACACAGGTTCAATTCCGTGGTTCTTCGTGTCGGAATTGTTCGATTCTGGTGCACGTGGGGGTGCAAATTCAGTGGCAGCAAACATCAACTGGACTTCGAACTTCATCGTTGGCCTCTCTTGGGAATTCCTTAACGTGTGTTCACTCTTCTTCATTATACCCTATTTCTTCTGCTCTCGAGAAATGAACTTCCACTTAAGATCATGAAAAAACTTGGGTTGATTCACCTTGAGCGATTTGCCCGAGGGGCTTACAGCTCTAGCAGCGTGCACATTCTAGGGAAAACGCAACGTTTTATATAATGTCGATGGTCAGACTGATCGCTTCAATTGAGTGATGTTAGGTTACAAGATCATTGATTTGATGGCGTTTGACTCTCATCAAAATGCGCTGTCGTCAGCAATGAATTGAGACGAATGATCTCTGTTAAAATTTGCGTTTTCAGCAATCATTGAAGCATTACGCCTTCCTCATATTCGCCTGTTTCCAAGGATTCTTCATCTTTTTCGTGTACGTTTACGTGCCTGAGACAAAGGGTCGTAGCATTGAGGACATTAAACAAGAAATGAGACGAGGCAAATCGATTTGGGCTCGTCAGGGTGGCGGAGGTGACTGACATTAATAATTAAAAATCAGAAAGGAATCTCGAATCGAATTCTTTTAAACCTGTCGTCGTCAGCTCTAAACTATTTCTGACAGTGGCGTTTCTTAAGCTTTCCTCAGCGATAATTCAGCACCTTCGACAAAGTGCATCCGAGTTTCCATAATACTGCAGAAATTATGGGAGGCATTTTCGATGATGGCATTCCATGAGAATATCGCATTATCAATCTTATATTCTCGAACTATTTCAACATAAATACGTCAATTTACAAGATAATTTCCCATCATGAGGTGGAACAGACAACCGTTTGCGCGGTATATGAAAAATGTCGGTGAGACTTTGAGATCGGAATTGTCAAAATGCGGACTCTGAATGAATGGCCCATGAAGTGTCGTTTAAGAATCGCTGCTCTACACTATCCATTTGTAATCACGATTCGTATCTCTTTCACCACTTATCGCAATTAATCCCATACAAATCCTTCCGAATCCCTCAACAAATTCCTTCGTAATCACAATAAGTTCAATAATTATTCACTGTTAAATAAACCCAAACTTCAGTCCATATGTCCATCATCGCCACAATGAAATAAATCGCATGCAAATTCATATCAAGTTTGTTTGCCCCTTGCAAATTTACTCTTAATTTCTGCAATCTCCGCTGTTCACGGATATCTACACCCCTCCTCAAAGTCCTCATTACAATAGTGAATATTGTGTCTCAGCTAATTCTTCTCAGCTAATGAACATTCAATGTAATTTTAAACGGATGTGCTGGTATTTGTAATATATTCTGCAAATAAATGATTACAGTTGTTTTTAGAATCTGCACTCTTCAGTTATTATCCACTGATTCAAAATTTATAAATCAAATTGAAAAATTATTGGAATTTATTCATTTGCGATGATTTTGGTTGAATGACACTTGTCGCGAAAAATGATTCAGTTTTATTTTCTCTAAAATTTTGCCACATTCAAATAATCACGAAGCAACTGATCACTCACAAAGATCACAAAACGCAAACAACGGCTATTCAACAGAACAAAGATGATATTCGATCCAGCCAAAACATCCGATGGTTGAGCCGTATAAAAGAAGTGTCGTATACACTTAGGATTCATTGTTTCATTCTTTATTCCTTCTAACTGAGTAAGTGACCAGCCAGTCGACGGAACAACACTTCCCACAATACTATCGGCTTAGAACTTCTTAGCAACTCTAAGCTGACAATCAACCAACTGAACCCATCACGGAAAATAATGAACCGCGGCGACAATCAGCCTTTGTCAAATTGATATTTGAGACCTATCCTATCGCTCAATATGTTCTCTACTTGTGAATTGCGCTACTCATACTTTATCACCCCTCAAACTAACCTGGCATATATCTCCCCCGCCCGTCCGTCCATAAGGCAGTCTACCTACATCTCTCCATAAGTATCTAGCTGGCTGATCTTCGCTACGCACGGCCGGTAGTGTTGCAAAAAGCGATTTTTTAACAAAAAATAAAACCAAATCGCTTTTCGAGACAGTGCTACGTGCTTTATACTCGTGTTTAATTTGAAATGCGACGAGACTCTCTCAATCAAAGAAGAGAGAACGTGCGAGAAATTGGTAAAAACTACAAGACTCATATTATTCTTTAAAATGTAAGAGAATAGGTCGTTTGAAACCCAATCACCGGGATAGATTCATAAACCCCAAAAAATTCTTCGTGAAAATGAAAATAACAAAATATATTAGCAAAGTAACGAGGTAGAACTATGTGCATATGAAGGTGAGTTTAAAAATCTGTGGGAGACTTGTTTCTAGAAACCTTAAAATAACCAAGAGTAGAGCATGAACAATGACAATGGTGTTGGTGCTGTTTGATGAAGCGCTCGTGAGATTAGATATACATCCAAAAAGGTTGAGCAGCATATTTCGGAAGTTAGTTGATTTGAATCTACCTCAGATTATTTCATAAAATTCGACTTTGAGATTTTTTCTTGCAAACTTTTGACTCACCCTCATATACGCATAATATTACTATGAAGGTGTATTGAATTGAAAAAGAATATACGATATAAATGGAATATGCGACTAATTAACGTATTTTGTACAAACAAACGAATAAACAAAAAACAAAATATAAGAACGATACTGAGTGAAATGAGTGATATAACAACAGAAAAACAACAACGATACTCTTCATTCTAATCCATCTCGAAGTTTCATAAAGCCAACCTGAAAATTTCATCTAATTTACTCGTGATGACTTGAAGAAAATAGCTCTGATCCAACAAGACTTACTTCAGCCATATCAGTTTCATCATTCGAATCATTAAAAAAATTCATGATCTAACAAACAATCAAACAAAGAGATCAAATGAGAGCAAAACCAACGTAAAATTGTCCAACAGATCTGCATGCTGGCGGTAAAGCATGTGAAGAGGAAAGTAACAACTGAATAAGACGTAAACAACACCCTAACGGCACATCCACCAGCCCAACACTCGCATCCTCTCCGTTCGCACGAGGGTCACTTCTTGCTGATTCACTGTCAAACACCTTCAATATTTCTCACTTCAGTCACTGCTTGAACTTACAATTGGATTGCTATCATCACAGTTAAGTTACTTTTCTTCCTTGAGAGTTTTAAGTGGATGCTGAATTACGCACTTCCTCGAAACGAACAGTGATCTGATCGATCCATATTTCGTATCACTTCACCTTTTTACAACAATGCAACACACGTCCTAATCCAACTCAAGATCGTCAATCCAATCTTATCAAAACGCTGAATGGTGTTGTAATAAAAACTCTTCGCTTATTACAATGTCCAATAACTATCATTGCCAACAGCAGTGAATCACTATGATTATCACCATAAATTTTTGGAAAAATATTCACCTTATACAACATTTTAAGCGCTGGAAATGAATGTACACAATCATTCTCAACATTTGTCGATTCTTCATCAGCATTATGGCTGTTACCATTAGAGCTAGGTTCGGTTCCATTCAGCGACGACGACGAATTTTCACGAAGGTCACCACTGGTCAACACCACATACGATTCTAGTAACCAAATCTGAAACAATTTCCTCACCTCTAAATCATCCATAATGTTTTCTTCTAATTCAGTCTTTGGCACATGCATAGTTAAGTCTTGACCATTTTGCACGCAATGCACTAAAAATATGAAGCTCAACAACTCAATTATTCAATTCGAGTGTTAGGCTGTCGCATAACACTGCGAACATATACTATAACAATCTCAAAACGATAACGGCGATGTAACAAGTAATTCTCGAATTCTAAACATTTACATTTAGAGGTGCATTTCCATTAACTCTAAAGCATGAGAAAGGCTATCGCACTAATCAGTAGAATATTTTCGAACCAGCAATATTTCTTCTCAAATGGATAAATTAAGAAACCTTTCAGCGCAACTAATACTAATTATGACAATTATTCTCAGCACAACGAAACAACAAACCAATAAATATGGACGTTTATCGTACGAACGAATGACAAGTTTCAGCGATGTTTGCGATTCACACTGCGATAAAAGTAACCACGCAAAATAACGTTCGATGCAACCAAATCTGAATCAAACAAATGCATTTCGTATAAAACAATCAACAATAAACACCCGATATCAACAGCGAAAACAAATCCAAACGCTCCAGAACTTCAATGACTCTTTTACCTGCTTTCAGGTCTTAACTGAATCTTGTATTCGCCGAGTAGAACACGAAAAAAGAACAGTGGATTTGTTTGCACTCATTGCATTTATCTATGCAGATAATTAGAAAACGGCAGCAGATATATAAAACATAAATTACATTCAAGTAGAGAAGCACAAATCATAGAATGAAATCAAAGGGAAAAAGCAACATTTACCTGACGTCAATGTACGGTTTGATGGATTTCGATGCCTTCAACGTTGTCACAGCATGATGCAGCTGAACTAAGTTTGAGTTTCCTGCAATCGAAAATAATTGAAAGTGCTGCATACATAAATCGTCGCAATAATTTTATTGAACGAAACAATAAACGGGATGACTCTCCTCTATGTAAACACGATAATACGAAATAATTCAAAATTTTCGATGTGCTTTTTTTGAGCTCACAGAATTTTTCTCAAAAATGAACTCATGATTATACATAGTTTGTGTTGTAACAAAAAAAAACAACTAACTTCTATAAACGATGCCTAACTCAGCAGCGCATTGAATACACTTAACGATACCTGAACTTTCACAGATTCGCATCACATCCGATGGCAAAGTCTATAAAATCATACATCACCATCGTAATCCATCACCCTAACTGCTACATTTCGAATCAAATTCTCAATCCATTTTCAATTGCGTTTCTCATGATATTCAAAAAAGCGTGATACTAGCTGCATTATATACAAATTTTTACTTCACTATGAAGATTGAACATTAAAAACAAAAATGACACCAATGAAAAACAGTTTAAAAAACCTGTCTAAGAACGAAAATGAAAGAATGCGCTAGAATGAATCTTTTATTTGTTGGCAGCCAACGATCACGATTTGAGGCATTTGTAAGGTCGGATGGATTCGATGAATTCGAATGTGAATGTGCGCATGAATCACGACAAAAGTATTCCATCGACGGTGCCGTTTCCAACCAGTCGTCTTCGGGGATTGAACCAATTTCAATATTTCTGCATTTCAGTATTATTATCATCATTTATTATCACTACTCTTATTATAACTTATACACATAATAAGCATACATACCCTGGCTCATAACTGAGAAGCTTTAATGAGCATTCGGCACATTCTATTGCTATTGGACATGACTGTGCATTTTCAGCATATTCTTCCAGAGGCACCTTCGACGAGATATCTTTTGCAAGACGGTGGAATGTTTTTGGGACTAAAAATCACATTTTAATCACCACTTATAAGATATTTACCATAACTGATCTCAATTAAGACAACAAACAGATTGATCTGATCACACATGGCTTTTCATCATTTAAACGAATTTTTCATGATCCATACAACAAATGACTCCGCTATACAGCAGCATGGCACGAAACAATTACTTGTTCGAAGGCACAGTTCCATTTCTATCTTCAAAATAATTTCTGTTGATGTAATATAATCAAAAATTTAAAGACTTCTGCACTCACCGAGCGGTATCCCGTCGGCCTCAGCATGTACTTTGCACATAAACAAACGCCTGTGATCGGCCCAAGTCAAGGCACAAACCGTATTTGGATGGAGGCATAAATCAGCGATTCGAACTGAGAAACGACTCTTTGCCGAGTCCAAATTACCGTTCTCAACATCTTTCAATTCCAGTCCATGTGCTTCAATTTTAACCAACTCCGTTGTCTGCTGCTCATTCAATGAGGATGGAGCACTTCAAAAATTCATTCATTAAAAAACAAGAGTAACATTCGGTTTCAGGAAAAAATAATGACTCCAAAGGACGACATGTAAACACCATACAGATATATGCTAACTCATACGGGTCTATTTTAGCTCAGTGCAAGTTTTGGATGAAAGTTCTGGATCAAGCTTATGCCTAAATCCAGGCTCGATTCGAACGGATGCAGCTAAAATGTATCAACATATATCTTTGCACCCGGATGAGATTCATAGGTTGCATTTGATGTCATATGAGTGATCAACTTTCATTCAATCAATTCATTAAATGTCTCTTTGTTGTCGTCAATATTACTATCCGTACGCCACCACAACACAATACCGGTCAATTACTCAATTTCGAAAATAATTGTGGCAATCAAATTGATAAAACCTTTCAGCATTTGCGTTATCACTGCTCTCCGCATTCTGTTCGCTGTCCTCAGCCGGAGGGCAATCGACGAAAAGCGATGCAAATTCAGCGCGAGGCTTCAATTCGATCAGAAATGAACGCGAGTGCCACTCATCGATTGACATTGATATCATTCACCTTGAAACTGAATTGCATAAACCAATGGTGAATTACCTTTACATTCTAATTAGCAAATTATGCACACGTGAACAGTGATAAAAACAAAAGTTTATCATTCCTGACATTTACTTTGAGTTTTGACGATAAATTTGTGTGTTGGTAATTACCAACACACAAATCTATCGTTACGGCCTTTCGCCACGGAATATTCATTTAGTCCACTGCGTCACTGACGGGAACACGACAATTGACCAAGCGACATCTGCCAACACGATGTTTCGCCAAAAAAAGTCGGTCACACAAACTTCGTTCGCAAACGCTTAGGCTTACGCTGAGGCTACGCTTACGTTGAACCTAGACGAAGTTTGTGTGACCAACTTTTTTTGGCGAAACATCGTGTTGGCAGATGTCGCTTGGTCAATTGTCGTAGACCCGTCACTGACTCCCCGAGAGAGAGCATACAACAGATAAGTGCGATTTGGATACAGAGAGATTAGTCGATCCATTAACATTGCTGAACGGATTGAAATTTACGAGTCATAAAAAGTGTGAATGAGAGGAGGGTACACGATTTACGGAGAACCGAAATCTATATCAGAAACCATTTTCAGAGAAACTTTTTAAACTGAAGTAAGCAATGTCGTGGAACAAGGAGTAATGTGGAGTCATAGCAGATTACAGTGTAATGGAGCAGATTACGGTGTAATGCAGTGAGTGTTGATGAAAGCCAGAATATAACTTTCAAACAGCATTGCAAGTTTTATCAGAAATCGTTTTCAGTTCGCCAGATGTTTTCACTGACCAATTGTAAGCTTTTAATGACTGCTGCACATTCTGCTGCTTTATCAAGCTGCTGGTAAATAAATTTTGTGGGGATATAAAAGACGCAAGCGATCTCATGCACATGCTAATCCGTAGGCTGCAGTGTTCATTCGGAGAAAAGGTCATGAACGTGAAAGCGATAAAAAGTTCTATTAAAAAACCGACCAAAGCGAAAACAATGCCTGATGATAGAATACTGCGGATTCCAGTATTGCACAAGTGAAAATACTCTTCATTAATTTGTCCATTATTACCACAGTTCCTTTCCTTATTATCGAAGTCATTTTTTCTTATTGTTAATGATTTTACGCTTTTTTTCAAACCAGTTCTACATTCTTGAAGTTTTACCGAGCTGAACATTCATATTTTTAAGAACATTCATATTTAGCTCTACACCTGATTTCAGCGGTAACCGCATACCTTATGAAATCTAAAGCGTTTCCAGCTGTCTACAGCATCGTGCACTTGTGAATTTGCTTGAGGTTTGCAGCTCTAACAATACAGAGTGCTTAAAAGTGATGTTCATCGAGCAACTCGGTCCCCATCGCGGATTCCATTTCGCAACAATTCTGCTCTCCGAATTTTTGGTCGGGATCCTCGGTCAAAAAGTTACTCCCAGACGAACACTAGTTCCGATTGTTTGCACGTGAATGTTATCTGAGACTGTAAGTCCTCATCACTCCTTGTTAGACTCCATCTGAACTGGATCAGTTTACCGTGCAGCTAGTAGCATTCATTTTTTGTTTCTGTGCTATGTAAAAATTTACTTTATCGTCGTCGTAGTATCTGTTGCTTTACCGAGCGATATGGTATCGTTCGTAAGGTTCGTATGCTCTGCAGTAGCGTGCAAAACGGAGCTGCCGAATAATTGCGGTTAACGGGGTTTGACTCGTTTTGTATTATTTTTTGTGACGCTTTTTTAATTTCTTATTTTCTGTATTTTGTGTATTTTTGTAAGACTCCTGTAAACGCTTCTCATTTGCGTTAGACACTGTTGACGTGCTCCTAATACCATTTACGGCATTTATGCTATTTCGGGGCAGCTAGCTATGCAATGCCATGTCATGCCACGCAATTCGATGTCAATAAAGGTTTAATCTATGCCTTCGGTCTAGGTTGAGGCTTTCGGCGCCACGAATCACCGCCTGTACTTGTCACCGGTAACCTATTTGTTTTCAGTAGTGTCGTTTGATGGTGATGCAGTTACGTGGGTCATAATTGAAAGAGCAGAATATTGGCTTTGTTGCATGTGAGGACAGACAACTGAATGTCGGTAGATAGACAGGTACAGGTATTGCAAATGAATAGTCCAGAAATAACGGAGCCGGTGGAAACCAATGATGTGATTGCGGTTGGCACCAGTAGAAGAAATACGGAGTTGAATCCTGAAGATATTTCAAGGTTAGTTGTTTTAAGTCTGATTAAATGATCTTCTGACCATCCGAAAAATGTCTTCGGTTATTATTAGCTTGTGGTAAATATTATCAGACTGCCATAAGGTTGTTTCAAACTTGCTTCAGCGTTTGATGTAATTTGGTTATTTAATGATGATTTCTCGAGAGACTTATGATTATTCCCATGGCAAATACATTTTCAGTGCTGCACAACGTTATATTGCTGCGTGCAACAAGAACGTCATTTCAATTGCATTGGAATACGCTCAGCGAAAGAAGTTTGAATTCAAACTGGAAATCGTTCAAAATTATGTAAAGTGAGTGAAATTGAAAGTATTGATAACTGGTGTGAATTTTAGTGATTGATTGTAATGAGTGCGTTTTTATGATTTTATCATTGTAGATGGAGATGCGCTATTCCATGTTGTGCTTCAAAAAGTCCGTTTATTTCAGTAGGTTTCAATGTTCAACAGTTATTGACGATATCAAATTCAGTGGTCTTTGGTGTTCCTCGAAGCAAAAAGCCAAAGTATCATGTTGTCGAATTGTAATCGATCATTTGGTTACGGTGAATTTTTTGAATATCCGATGTTTCAAATTAATTGCCCATTAGCAGTAAATTAACGAACCATCCATTCGGATACACTAATTGTGGAAAAATAATTATTTACTTGCGAGCCTAATGTGAATGGTTTTAATAAAGTATGGACGGTTATAAGTTCTAGGTGATGATGTCAGACTAATAGAATGTAAATCATTAGTAATAGTAGAGCATCATTTGTTGTAGTGATTTCGTTTTGAAAATTTGTGGTGTGAAAATACTGAGAGAAAGGAATTTCATTATCGTTACAGAACATTTGATATGAGTTTCATGTTCAATTTATAAACAACATCAATGATTTCAGTGTGACAGAATGGAGGCGAAGACAGAAAATAAAATCGATGAGGATCAACCTCAAGCGGTCAGTCGTTTGAGCTTTCATTTTTCAGTGATTGCATTATTAGTCTACGAATTTCATCGAGCAAAGTGTCGTTTGATGGTGATGCAGTTACGTGGGTCATAATTGTCGAACATTGAAAGAGCAGAATATTGGCTTTGTTGCATGTGAGGACAGACAACTGAATATCGGTAGATAGGTAGATACAGGTATTGCAAATGAATAGTCCAGAAATAACGGAGCCGGTGGAAACCAATGATGTGATTGCGGTTGGCACCAGTAGAAGAAATACGGAGTTGAATCCTGAAGATATTTCAAGGTTAGTTGTTTTAAGTCTGATTAAATGATCTTCTGACCATCCGAAAAATGTCTTCGGTTATTATTAGCTTGTGGTAAATATTATCAGACTGCCATAAGGTTGTTTCAAACTTGCTTCAGCGTTTGATGTAATTAGGTTATTTAATGATGATTTCTCGAGAGACTTATGATTATTTCCATGGCAAATACATTTTCAGTGCTGCACAACGTTATATTGCTGCGTGCAACAAGAACGTCATTTCAATTGCATTGGAATACGCTCAGCGAAAGAAGTTCGAATTCAAACTGGAAATCGTTCAAAATTATGCAAAGTGAGTGAATTTGAAAGTATTGATGACTGGTGTGAATTTCAGTGATTGATTGTAATGAGTGCTTTTTTATGATTTTATCATTGTAGATGGAGATGCGCTATTCCATGTTGTGCTTCAAAAAGTCCGTTTATTTCAGTAGGTTTCAATGTTCAACAGTTATTGACGATATCAAATTCAGTGGTCTTTGGTGTTCCTCGAAGCAAAAAGCCAAAGTATCATGTTGTCGAATTGTAATCGATCATTTGGTTACGGTGAATTTTTTGAATATCCGATGTTTGAAATTAATTGCCCATTAGCAGTAAATTAACGAACCATCCATTCGGATACACTAATTGTGGAAAAATAATTATTTACTTGCGTGCCTAATGTGAATGGTTTTAATAAAGTATGGACGGTTATAAGTTCTAGGTGATGATGTCAGACTAATAGAATGTAAATCATTAGTAATAGTAGAGCATCATTTGTTGTAGTGATTTCGTTTTGAAAATTTGTGGTGTGAAAATACTGAGAGAAAGGAATTTCATTATCGTTACAGAACATTTGATATGAGTTTCATGTTCAATTTATAAACAACATCAATGATTTCAGTGTGACAGAATGGAGGCGAAGACAGAAAATAAAATCGATGAGGATCAACCTCAAGCGGTCAGTCGTTTGAGCTTTCATTTTCAGTGGGTGTATTATTAGTCTACGAATTTCATCGAGCAAAGAATTAGTTTCGTCTTTGGTTTTTGCGTGCTCTCTTATGATAGCGATAATGTCGCATTCAAACAAATAGTCATTTTGGAAGTAATTTGAAGACAGTTAGCGGTGATCGAAACACTGCGATGGTTGGTGATAAAACAGTTGAGAGGCGGTTGTCGATTGAAGACGATGCGAATTATGAGCAGATATCACCGTGAGTTAATTATTCTTTTTTCTTAATTCGATTGTTTGGCTGGTTTGTAAGAGTTAATAGGAATTTGAATATTTTCATTGCTCATAGACGTAAGCTACTCATTAATTTTGAGTCTAACGATGATAAAAAACAAACAGAAATATCAACGGAAGATTCGGTTTTCCGAACAGAATTGGCCGATTCTCTTTGAGGTTCATTGCTTCATTGCTAGTTCATTCGAATAAAGGTTTCTGTTGATATCGATGTTTTGATATTGAATTTTCAGTGGTGTGCAATATTCAATTGCACATTGACGAATTGCATTCAGTCGAATCTGAAGTACCCACATAAAATTGCTTATGTCATCTTCATTTTCATCGTCCAAATAATTTGATCGTTTATTCGTTAATTTCGAAACTATTGTTTAGAGAAATGTCTCGGAATATTCATTTGAAATATTTCGTTTAGATTTCAAAGGCATGTTACACTGCACCTTTGTGTTTGGAACATTGTTTTAATCTCCTTAAATATTGTTTTCCAGCGAAGCGCAGCAGTACATTTGGGAAAGTGGCAAAAATGTGATATCTCTGGTGCATGAATACGCAGATCGAATGGGATTGGAAAAGAGATTCTTTGAAACAAGTTCACTAAGGTAATCTCCTCAAGATAAAATCACACAGAAATACAATGATGTTCAGGAATTTGATCAATCATTAGCAATCGATTACGTGCTAGGTTACTGCGTTTTTAAATTCGAGTGATTTTGAGCATAGCACAATTCATCAGCTGAATACTTTGCTTATGTTCCTAATGCAGCATTTTCATTCAGAAATTCAAATCGTTTACCAGATTTTCTTTTGCGATTACGAGTTATTCGATTCACTTTGAACAGTTTGGAAAATTTGAACTTTATTTCTTAGTTGTAAAATTTTCAGCGGATTTCAATATTCCTTCACGATCGGTGAATCGAAATTAACTGGTTTGCAGTGCTCCTCGAAACGTGCTGCAAAAGTGTCGTGTTGTCGTGTCGTTATCGACTACTTGATAAAGGTGAAGTTTATTCGTTGTCATTGCATCCCTTATCATTGAATCATATTTCTTCACAAGTGAACGGCTGTGAGTTGAGCAGGCAATTGTTATTTTTTTTGAGCAGAAGTTCATTTTTCAGAATAAGAATCTCTTACCTTATCTCCTGGGAAAATCTGCAGTTGAACTTTACGCTACGTGATGTAAAGGTTGTTTCAAAAGTGAAATATTGATATTATCGTTTGAGATGTTCGAGTGACTTGGTTGAATCGAATGTGTTTCTTTGATTAGCGTTGTACTGTTGTCGTATTTATGATTAATTTTATTCCAGAATAAAAAGATCCATATCGGAGCTACATGTGAGGATGGTATTGAAATAAAGAATAGTATTTTTGAATATATGCAATGGACAGTTTACTCAACTGTGAATCGTGAGTGTTTTCTTCATCCTCAAATTCAAGGATCTGAAAAGGTAAATTTGTTGATTAGTTTGATTTCGTTGATTTTTATTCTTCCCTTCAAATTATCTTATCATTATCAGGATAGTTTACAGAAGGCATGCTTCATGTAATATTTCATTGTATCATGCTAAGTTTCTCTTTCACTTTCAAATAGCTTTTCCCGGTTTCTGTGCAACCATTGTTGTATACTGTCGACTTTGAAGTGAAATCTGTAAGATGTCAAAACGGAGATGTGATTGATGTTATGATCATAATTACAATAATGTTAGTTATCGTCATTCTTATTGTTGTTATCAGTTGTTGATTTAGGTAATAGCTGGAATATTCATGTTGGATATGAACAAAAACAAATGTTATTTGATCGCTTGGGCGACAGGTAATAAATGTGTAAATGGTGAAGCTTTATCAACGAGGGGCGAAACAGTTAATGATTCACATGCTGAGATTCTTAGTCGACGTGGTTTACTGAGGTGAGATGGAGATGAAACTCCGATTGCAAATTTCAGCTTCTTCATTCTTTATCGTCGCCCATTGCTTTGTTTTTCTTTTTCGGTATTTTTTCGATTGATTACTCTTTATAAGTGAATTATGAATTGTGATGCAATGATTTTGTTGTGCATTCTTCGCTTTTATTATGAATAATGAAGTGACCCTAACATCGCATACCTGCATCATGGACTGTGCATTTTTGCGTTTAGAAATAATGAGCATAAGTTGTTGCGGTAATGAGAAGCCCTCAATTCTTCTCCCAACTCTCGCCTTCATCGGTTTGGTGACGATGTGAACAGAGCAAGAAGGCAATTTTTAACCAATATATAATAGTTAACAAATTTGATAATAATTCGTTTTGTGAGTATTACAATTTTTAAGACAACTCTTCTACATGTTCGTTTGTATTTCGAGCATTCAAATTGCACGTAGATATACTCATAAGAAACGTGAATGAATATTTTTAAAGATTTCTGTATAAACAAGTCGAAGTGTATCTGTTAGATGAACAGAAGTCAATATTCAAAATCGAAAATGGCACGCTCTCGTTAAGACCGTCGCTTTCGTTCCATCTTTACGTGAACACGGCGCCTTGTGGTGATGGACGTGTTTTTTCATTCGCATCGGAGGTTTCTGAATTGGTATCGTATTGTCTTCACAAAGCATCGTTTTTCTTTATCATAAATAAATTATCGTTATAAGTATTGTAACTGATTATTAATGCTGGTATCTTAGTAGAATCGCTAAAATATTGACAATATTAAAATTGATTGTTAACTTCCTTTTTCCATTAAAACCTGCAAAAAGTTTTAGGACTTTGGGAATGGTTCGTTACATCGGCCAATATTCGACAAACACAAAGGCACTTTACGAACGAAAATTGAATTTGGTAATACTTTTCACTGAAATATATTTGTGAGCAAACAGGAACGCACTGATTCGACACAATATTTGTGAAATGATAAAGTATTGTGGATGTGATTGTGCTTGAAGCGATGAGAATGCGATGTGTCGATTATCAGTCGAAAGATTTTAACACTGAACTTGAGTAGTGTTAAGGTGAGGGTACCGTACCAATTCCGTCCGAAATTCATCTACAAACAATGGACGGTATTTATGGTGGTGAGCGATTGAGAACAATGTCGTGTAGTGATAAAATCCTCAAGTGGAACGCGCTTGGACTGCAGGTATCGTACTATTTGCCATTTTGTTGCGACTTTATTGACAATATCAAAACTGATTGTTGACGTTCTTTTTCCGTTCAAACCTGCAAACATTTCTGAGCGTGTAGAATTTCATTACTGAAATTTCTGGATTTGTTTAAGATTTACACATTCTTTAGTGTTCATTTGACAGCCATATTTTAAGGTTGTTTACCAGGCGTCCAATGAACAAATTTAGTAATTAATGTTTTATTAATTGATAATTTATTCTTTTATTCATGGTCTCTTGCTCGAATGTCTTCTCATTTCAATGCAATTTACACATGTAATGATTTATTCTATCAAATATTGCTACTGGAATCTTGAACAATTGGTGATTGCGAGTAGTTGAGTGAATATTCGGAATTCGTAATTTTTTCTACAATTAAGGGTTGCCTTCTAACGGCGTTTATGCGTCCAATCTATTTGCGTTCGTTGACCATAAATCAGTTGTTTCATTATGGACATTTATCACGTTCGATATGCTGCCGATTGGATGCTGAAAAGCTGAAGTTGTCCGAACCATTCACTGTGAATCATCCGTATTTGGCCAGTTGCGGAAAGGTTTTTAAAGATTTGATTTATTTTTTGATCATTTTTGTCACTACGCTTCATTTATATCACAACATTTTAGTTTGTACAATAAAACATTTTTAGTTTTCAGTATGAATATATTTCAAAATAATATTATTTTTGTATGATTCTGCTATTTTGTTTGTAATGAATTGAGACTGTGCATTTCAGATGCCTTCTGATCGTAAAATAAGGAAAAATACGTTGTTGGCAGCGAATTGGAATTTGAGCGATGATAGTGTTGAGATTATAAACTCACGAACGGGAAGAATCCATCCGTCGGGGTTCGTCTTTTTAACATGTTCTATTGGAATCCAATTCAGTCGAATGGATTTCTGAATTCGAATTGATTAGCTCACTGCATTTTCATTGCTTTGTTGCCATATGAACACTTTGTTATATGCCGTAAAAGTTCAGATCCATTGAACACATTTTCTTGTTGTCTGTTTGTGTTCTTTATTGAACTGAATTCGTTTAAAGAGTTTGACGAGCAAATAAGTTCAGTCACTTTCATGAATGTCTCAGTTGTTCGTGTTCGCATAGCCAACGACATATTGTACTTAGCTTATGATTGTTACTGTTCTTATGATCACGACAGTATCTATAGTCTCTTTGATGCGAATGAATAACAGTCTGGTCGGTCACATGTATGTTGTTCCTTTATACGGATTGATCATTTTTCAGCGACATTTCACGATTGTGCAAACGTGCAATGTACGAATGTTTTGTCGGAATTGAGCAAAAAGTTCGAACTAAGAAATCGAGAACTCCATCGAATGAGACGTATTTGCGGAAGAAAGAACGATGTCACCAATACATGACTGCCAGAGATCGCTTTTTCATTGTGTTGAAAGAGAGTGGATACGGATGTTGGCTGCAGAAACCGGATGAGGAGAAAATGTTCAGATTGGGCGATTAACTTTTGTTGTTATTGTTTTTAAATTGTTTGCTCTTACAGTGAATATATTGTTTGTTGTAAATCACCTTATTATTAATCGTGTTGTTGTTAATATTTCTGTTGTTGTGATGAATACGTCTAGCTTTCAGTGGAACTTAATATTATTTTTTAAAATTATTTTTATTGTTATGAACGTTGTTGACGCTGTCATATTATTGTTGTGATTGTCATGAAATTTGTCCTTTATGGTGAGTGACTGTTGTGTTTCGCTTCATTTGCATTGAATTTATTCCGAGCTTCTTGTGCCTTTCCTCATCCACTGCATTGTGAAACGCGTTGAAAAGTTTATTCAGTGGTAGCGAGAAGTTTTCTTCATTGGAAACAGTTTTAAATTTACGTGATCATAATCGACTAATTTGCTGTCGAAACATTTCGAGTAAGGTAGATTGATATGCTGTGATTGGTGAAATGAAGTGATGTATCTCTCACATTCCAATTCCTCATTAACTTTATCTGCTCCTTTATTGTATTGATGCTGACTGTGTTTGATGATTCGTCACACTGACCCTTCTTACACGAATGCTGTCTTCAAATGGTTGTGATCTGTATCTTTTCTGATCGCATTGCTGGTGTCTGTAGTCTTATACTGAAAGTAATTCTACACTTTTTCCATTAATTTTTAAAATTGTTCAAGTCAATAATCCTTTCATTGAGTTGAATCTGAAATGATATTTTCAGATAAGCAAAAACCGAAAAGTACGTTATTAGGTTACTGTCTCGAAAAATTTTATTGATTGTTGGAAATTGTCACTGTAAATAAAAAATCGTAATTTGTTGCTGTCTGCTGCATAGATTTTCCAAAAAATTCATTCTTTTCGTCATAAATATGTGCATAACTTATTACGTCAATTCGCCAGAGACCAATTCTAGTCACTTTCACTGCGGTATCTTCAATTATAAATTAAAGTTTTTCGGCAGTAAAACTTTCTTGGTGTTTGAAGTGTACAAGAGAATCACACTCGAAATCTGCAAATAATCTCATTCAAAATATCTATTCTGATGAATAATAGATTGAAAAGGAGAGCAAGCTTAAGAATGGAACAAGTACAGTGAAGTACTTCTCTGGACGAAAGAGTTTTTTCAATGAAAAAAATCATGTGATTCTTTATAGTGATCAGTTCGAACTGGAGCATTATTGATTGAGTACACAGAAGAGTGTTTTCATCATAGGCTTTCGTATTTTGATGTGTATCGTGTCAAGGTAATCAGAATGCCGAGAAGTCACTGAAGAAACCATGATATTGCGTGTTAATGAGCTGTGCTTGGACATGATCTCAAATTTCATGACGAAGATCTTAGTTACAAATTCCACTGTCAGGAATTCTGCGCAGAATTGATTCAGAAAATTTTAAAGGAGTAGAAATAAGTGGGTGAGATTGTTTCCGTACAATTGATCTAAAGATCAGCAAAAATGTTTTATTATGGGTTATATTTTGGAGTGCTGCTTTGTTCAGTGAATACACTCCAATGTCAATTATACATCAGTATTCGATAGATTTGTCAAAAGGAGCCTTCGGGAGTGCAGGAGGCGCGCACCTCCGCACTCCTGCCTTTTCGTGAAGGTCGGAAGAAAAAGGAGAAAGAGGAGGTGAGGAGAACGAAGGGCTAATATCAATTTCACACTGAAATCACTACTGTATTCACTGATGAGGTTACGTGTTCTCGAATATGCCAGCAGCACTCGTTTTTCCTTTTCAGTTGCTCGTTTAACTTTGCCAATTCAACTTCCTTTGTGGTTCCACCCAGTCACCAAAAACTGATACCTCTGATTTTTCCAGATCTTTTGCTATGTTTTTATGATAATTCGTTTAGTTTCTGCTAATGAATAACAACATCATGATAACAGATGCTATGGTAACGTTGAGAATGCTCTCATTGCTTTGGTGTGGATAGTCAAGATAGAAAGAGATATTTTAAGTTTTATTATTTATTGGTGTAATTGAGTTGAAAATTGAAAACTCGAATTCGCAAACAAAGATGAGTAGAACGGAATTAATGGATTCACAAACAGTGGAAATGCGTCAGTCATCTCGCATTCACGAAAACCTTTTGCAAATGGATTACTTTCGATTTTCAGCTCCGTTATCTGAAAAAATTACATCATTACGATTGCTCTGTAGCTGTGAAAATAGCTATAACAAAACATATATCACTGATTATTATGATTGTGATTGTTGGCCTGCTCGCGTAGATTGAGGCTAAAACAATGTGCACGGAAACGCGAGCATTGTGGCCAGCAACGTTACAGGCGTTTGATAGCCTGACCAATCCAGGTAATTATGATTATAATCACTACTATTATTACTGTCATCATTTGTTCCGAATTATCGAATGAATTCTTAGCAATAATATTTTTGATCTGTCCATTGTGCAATAGTGATTTTTTTTGGATTCGTTTAAGATAAACAATAATAAGGCATACTGTTGAAAATAACCTCACGAAGAGACCCGTAGCGAGAGGATGAGACTCGAAGGAACGAACTGGGAATTTGAAATGTTAAGGGGATTGTTTGGAGAGAGACTAGCGCTTCAAATTCGGTCCGTATGAGAATTTGAGGGAGCAATTCCGAATTTTCTAGATAGTTAAGTTCCGTATAGCATTACATGGTTGCCAGCCTGCTTGACTGATAGTAACGAATGATTTTGAACTCACTCGATGATTTTGATAGGCCGTAACAGCCATGAAAGCTGTATTCGGAAACGAGAATGAACGGCACTTCAAACCCTCGCCATGCTTGGTATGCAATAAAACATGGATATTTGGCTGGTAGCGGTGCATCGAATTCACAATTATCTTCAATAAAACCAATCCAGATTACATCCTCATCTGCACAAAATCATCATTTTACCGTTACTCTGTCAAATTTATGTCACTACCCCCACTGAGATCTACAGTGACCAACAAAGACCAACTTGACAATTCGAAACCTTCAATCAATCTTTTTTATTCAGTAAATTAATAAATCTGATCATTTCGACCATTTGATTAGAATTTGCACGTTAATGATTAATAGGGGAACGTTAGACCGCCTTCAATTCTAACAACATTAATGTACTAACACGGCGTAATGTGCATGTTATCGATTATCACTTATCAATTATTCGAATATGACTTTAATTATCGTTTCTGCAAAACCACAAGCAGAATCAATGCCACCGAACTCGCTGAATTACTGCGATCGATTGTTTTTTCTTTTGTGTACACGAGGTATAACCTATTGAAATCATGAACTGTGTTCGTAGCAAATTTCGATGGAATTATCAAGGTATTTCAAATGAGCTAATTCAACACACATGTCCGTTCTGATCGAGTTGATTATTAGTGAGTTTGATCTTATCGAATGGTATCGTTTGTCTCATCCAGTGAGCGCCTAATGCTGGTGAATCCGAATGTACATGTACTCTAGACGGTAATTCTGCTTCACCTGAAAATCTTGGATTAAGGAATCCATTCTTGATCGATAACTTTTCGTGCTTTATCATTTAACAGCTCCATCTTTCCATGTTTTCTTTTGGGTATCTCTTTGAGAGGTCTACATTTGTTTCAAAAATTTCGTTAAAATTCGCTTGAATTGTTGTCAATTTTGTTGAGTTCTGAACTACTCAAAGATCGTTTCAATCCTATGATCGAGAGTTGGCTCTTCATTGGCATTTTTTCACCAATAGCTGCTCATCAACCACTTCACATCCCTCTCTTTCCATCATATGCGCTCGATTGTAAAGCATCTGCTATCGTATACTTCAAAGAGTGCTTAATGTTTATTTATGTCGTTAACGAAACCAATAAAATTGGGTAATTGATTACGATTCTGTGTGTTGATTGCTTTCCGTTGATGCAAAATACACGAATCAATTCGCAATAATTTTTATCCATTACTAAAATCGCCTCTCTCAATTGATTCTTGGAAACGATAATATCCTTGAAGTATCCTTATTCTTTTCTTAATACCGTATCACTTCATTTTCATATCACGCTTTTTCAGTGTCTAGCTAGACCTTCCAGCCTTCAGTTTTGACGAGCTCTTTGAGTGAGCTCACATTATCGTCTGAGATTCGCATGATGAAGTTATTAAAACAATGTTGCTCAACAATTAATCATCACTTATTTGATCAGAATCGTGTGAGCGTCAGCTTACACGATTATGATCATTATGATCAAATTCAGATTAAGGTGGATTAGGTCAAACAAGATATATGTTGAGGGTGAGTGGTATGATAAACTGTGAATGTGTGACTGATTCAGCGAACCTGGTCCTGCAACAATCCATTTCGATTGATGGAATGCGTATCGATAGCGTTTATTATCGATGCACGTCAAATCAACCATCAATGAGTAGCGTTCTAATGGATCCATGCCACTTACACTCACTTGCAATGTTGGAAACATTCGTCTGAAAATTCTTCATTACTCAACATGTTTTTATGATTTTAGCACTGTTTGTGAAGCCGTGAAGCCTTTAGTGACGCAATACTGTCTGCCTCCCCCCCCCCTCCCCTTAACCCTTAATCCGCACCAAAATCCAACCTTGACTAAACGTCTGATAATAAAAACAATTTTGGTTTATCATGCACCAGTTTCAGTTTATCACTTAAAGTCATGCAGTCATTCGATTCGAAGATGAGTTTGTGAAAATCAGAATTGAGAATGAAATTCAAATTAAGTTTGCAGTTATAAGCAAACGTGCAGAAAGGAAATTTATCAAGTACCATCAGCAACTTCAAATTATTGAATCATATCGTCGAGAAAACCAGATTGATTGGATAGGGCTACCTTGAGAGGAAAGTATTCGTGAACATGAGCTGGTCAAATCGATCACCAAAATGAATGTGATGAATATGATCACCGTGTATTCAGATGCAGCATTATCAGTTCACAAGGAAGACCCATTATTTGAGATTCTGAGCTGATAAACGCAAAACAAAAGAGCGGTTAAAGGGAAGAAACGAAAAGAAGCGAAAAGAAGCGTTATAATTTAGATTGGATACTCCAATGATGATTAGTGACAATGAATATGTTGTTTTTGGAAGTATTCAATGAAATTCACAGTAAAACAGAAAATGATTGTTGTTGTTTATCATCACATTTTTTACACTACAAATAGTTGATGAAATGATATTAAACTGGAACACATGTTATGTGGCTGAAATATAGCAGTATATCGTTGAGTTCTTTAGATTTTGGCTCATTTATGAATCTTCTAGAATTGTTTTGATAATTCGACAATTTCATTTGTAATAGGAGTCGTATTATTATGACAATCAAAAGTTTTTATGAGTGGCGTTATAAATGACAGAAGAAATTTGAGTGCAGAACATTCTGTGAATGGGATACGATAATTTGATGAAAACATTTGATTCGAAAGTATCAAAATCAAACGATCATCAAATTTCTTGATATTCTCAACCAACATGCTTAGGCAAGAATGCTTCAGTTCAGATTCGTTCAAGCAACTTATCAGGCTTAATGAGATCTGGTTCATATGAGACATAACAAATGATCACATAAAATGCTGATGTAAGCAATTGGTGTGTTTGACTGATGAATAATAGTCAAATTCTGTTGAATGAATCTTATTGAGATCAGAACTCACGTCAGATGACTAATACATTTCAGTTGCATGATGATAATAATCATATTGTCGGCTAAACGAAACTAATTAGGTATACACATGTTTCGTTTCGTCACTTTTTTGGGTTTCTGATGGATGAGGTAGGGTTTTGCTGGATATCGTGAGAGCAATTCACTTCCGCCGGCACAGGTGAAAAACACTGTGTTCTTCATTTGATAAAAACATAAGATTGTAATAGCGATTGGTGCAAGAAACCTTATTTTAGTAAAAATCAGAATTACTTGAAGAAGGAAGCGGGCATAGCTATGCAAAAACTGCAATTATAATAATGAAGTCGAGCATAATCCTTGCAGCAGTCTTGCAATATGCAATAACTGTAATTATAAGAGCCAAAGCAATAAGCAATAATTATAGGAGCCAAAATAATGCTAACATTAGTCAAAACATTCACAATTCTGAGGGTAATAACAGCAGTCATAAGAGAGAATGATAACAAAAACGGTGACATTTCTTAAGATGACGTTGAACATACACAATTCTGACTGAAAATCTTGCAAGAATAATGTCCTGATACTCTTTAAAGACTCAAAAATTTAGTTCCACACATCAAACAGCCTCAATTTTAAAAAGTGAACGAACCGTCCGGTTTTGGTCACGATCATTTCCGTACCAAACGAATGAAATTTGTTCCAAAGAGTTGCACCCTCTAATCGTAGTCGGACGTTTTGAAGCGCCTCGTGATATTCATCGACGGGTGATTCATCAGAATGCTTCCGTTTCTTACAATTCTCATTTGACGCATCTGATTTTGCACATTGTTGTCCTGTCTGATGTTGAGGTGATGATGTTTCGGTCAACGTAGCTTGATGATCATCATTTGTAAGTGGCTGTTTGAATACAGTATCACCGATCAAATAGTCAATTGAAAAGCGTTTCGACATTGCTTCTTTGAAGAGACAAATTGTATCAATGAAGCGATGTTGATAAACTGATAATTTATGACGAAGTTTCAGTGTTGATGAATATAATAAACTTATGAACAGATGTTGCTAGCGTGAGCAAATCGAATCTCTATCGGATATAACTTCAAGTTGAAGTTGAAGTAGTTGGAGCTATTCGAATGGTATTCGTTTTGTGGCTGCTTAATCGGAAACCTTAGCTGTAGTGACGATACAAAGAACATTGTGGTTTTGAGGTTGCAGTTTACGGTTTGGGGTGGTGCTGTGCTATGACGAGATGATTTTCGTTATTTGATACGTTTAAAATTGATTTGATTTTATTGGATCTGATGATGTTGATGCGTATTTGTGTAGTTCAAAGTGTTATTGACACGTGCAACATTGATGCGCATATAAACGAACATTTATTATAATAACAGCTTTCGAAAGAAGATTTATCTTAGTTCACATTGAGCAGATACAGCTACAAGCAGCACATCATAACGAACACATCTGGTAACAATATTACAGTAATTATTACCCTCTCATAGCACTTTTCATCTATCGCATCTCACATCGGTTGATCGATACCGTATGATTGATGATCCACACAGTGAACATTTATCAACAACGTTCAAACGCCATCATCAGCAATCAACCGTCTAACTGAAAACCTTTCATTGAATCGTTGTTTTTTGGTTTGCACATATGTCGTATGCATTCTCGTTGCTATTCTCACTTCTACATATTGCTTCAATAATGCATTCGGATGGAGTTGATGAAACATGTCGAAATTGTTAACGACGAATACCTTTCATATGATTCGATTGCACCTTCCATAAGCTTTCTTTTAGCGCTGAACACGATTAACGTTTCTAATGATGCGTAGTCTGCTGATTTGTTTACTTAGATGATAGGAATAATGAGTGATATCGAATCGTATTTGGAATGTTCAATATCCGTAGATCAAAAAAATGCTGAACAGACCTGGGCGAAAAGATAAGCATTCACCTATTAGTGCCGCAGTAAATTTGTAACTTTGCAATGTTTGAATGAATTGAAAGAAGAAAGTATTTTACGCTCTCAATTTGTCCAAGTTCAAAAGTACTCATTTAGATGAATAATGAACAAACTTAAACCAAAGAAGAAGAGGCAATATGGACATTCAAAGTTTCAGGAAACTATCAATCATGAACAGAAAAAGAGGACAAGAAGTGCTCTACTAGATAACGCAACGGACCAAACTGTTGTCTTGCAGAGGCGAATCAATTTGACAATTTCAGCGGACGATTGACCGACACTTCATGATCTCACTCATTAATTCAGCTTTTTAAACGTTTTTCTTCATTTGATGAGAACCAGAATATCTGAGATCAAGCAATCAAACATTTGTTGATGATCAAAACCATCAACAAATGTTTAATTGCTTCTTATTTCCAACCTAACAGATGCTGATTTTTCGTCGGTCGGCCTCTTCGCTAGAATTCGAAATTTGAAGAGTGAATCTGAAATGCAATAAGATTGTTTTGAGCAAAACCCTTTCTGCATCCGATAAGTACACTTGTCGTTGGCTACAGCCGTTTCGAATTAGTGAACATGCGAACACGTAAAAACAACAACGATACTTCAGAGAAAATTAGCGATTATTCGAGAACGGATGTATAATGGGTGAATGAAATGTTTCTTTCCTCTCACGTGTTCATAAGAATGCACTCCACGCTTTTCATAACGCACATATTCATTTGATGTGCTATCTTTGGAAACGTTCTTCTTTTCATCCACTTGAAATTGTCTGAACTTTGCAAACTTATTTGCTAATGTGGACAAATGCGGAACTCAAAACTGGGTATCAGTTCTTGTAAGTTAGCAGTTCTAAGAATGATATCGAAACTGAACTCAAACCAGATTCACGGGATAGATTTTTTTGTGAGAGGAGGTCTCCAGTGTTACATTCAGTTATTTCTATTTTTATTGTTCAACCGATTTTGTCCCATCCTAATTCAACGTCTTTATTGTTGTTTTTCGTTCAAAAATCAGTTGGTTTCATCAAGAAACTCTCATGATTTGGAATAATTGAAGAGTTATTAAGTTGTCAGTGTATCTTTTCAAGGTACTGGAATTAGCCTTAAATGATCATAAAAGATGCATCACCACTACCAACTTGTTTAATCAATGTTTTAAATTATTATTTCAAATCAGGTAATATTTAAATTATTTCAGAGAAAGGCACGATAAAAGAATAAGTTATACAATATATTCGCTAGCGGATGGAAAATGAAACTTTTCGACTATACGTATCCTTTCTGGCAAGCATCCTTCCTCACATTAACGCTAATCTAGCGTTCAAAAAACAACTTCTTCAAACGGTCCCCTAAACTAACATCACTCTTTCTGCAGACATTATGAACTTGAAGTAACCGTACCAGTAAAGACTGAAGTCTCATCCATGGAAGCTTTCATAACTGAACACTGAATTCGGAAGGCAATTCCCTTCAAGCCTAGAACAGCATATGAATCTGTTCATCTGAAATCTTTCAAATGACTCTACCATCCATGGAAGAGACCATTTGCATATGAAACATACTGCATGTTACAAGAATACGGTATCTTATGTCAACTTCAACTGAATACAAAACATTTATCCTTCTATTGTTCTACTCACAGGGTAATAATCTTTGCGAGTGCCATTTTACTTTACAGTTGAACAATTTGAAATATCGGCTATAATATATATGCATATACAATTCAATATTATACGAGTAAAAATTGAGATTAGTGTTCGTAGGTGTGCACAGTGCCTCTACGAACACTGGTCTCAATTGGACTTCGACGTGAAGCCATTCCTCGATATTTGCTCATCAACGGGCACTGATTGGAACGGTAGTACATTGAGGGATAAATTTGGTTAGCTCACTGAAAAGTTGGGTTATCACATGGGATTTGATAAACTAAAAACATATAAAATTAGTATTTCTAACAGATGAGGAAATTTTTAATGAATATGACAAATAGCACAAGTGAAAACTATTCAAAAGGATGCTCAAATGCAATATTTGCATACAGACATATTTGAGTGGTAACATTTAAGGACATATCAATCAGTGCACCTTAACGAACACATCAACACGAACCATCGAAGTCAGTACAGCTACACGACGAAACGTAGTAACGAGACACCCGTATGAAAATATGCACATATAATGAATGGACAGCAAACTATTTTCAATGGGACACACCAATAGCCATTATAGATCAAAGAAACACTTCTGCGATATTTGAAACGGTTACAATTCACTTACACACTAATACAATTGCATTAACAATCGATTGTATCATACAAAAAATATCTAATCTAACATCATTAAATTCTTATGAAGTACAAGTAATATAAATGACTACATCATATCAATATCATGCAACTGATGTTATGCTGTAAGTTGAAACAATACATTTGAGTATGAATAAATCTCAACCATAAATTCTAGTAGAAACAGACCAGTGCATTAGTTGAGAAATCAAAATCAAACATCAAACGCTGAAGATAACATAGCGATGTTGTGGCTAATAAGATAACTTTCACTGGAAACTGCTTCGTTAAGTGAATAAAATGTGCATTTCGGAATTACGTTGATAATTTCTAAGAAGTGATTTAGGCTTATCATCTCTACAAATAATTTTCCACCTTCTTCTTCACTACGCTTTTCAATATGCTTGGAAAGGCACTGATGAAGCGATTTGAGGGGAAGTGCGGTATAATAAAGATGAGCACGTGAATTAACTGAAGTAGAGAGAGTCGCGATCAACAACTAATAAACCTTACCTATTTATGTAAGCATACCATTAACGGATAGGAACAAATAGTTATGAACTACTGCATCCGAAGTCATCAAAGAATACGACGACTAAATTCATAGATGTAGGGTGCTCGAACTTAATTTGTTACAAGTGCAGAAGTCATCTGGATACACTTCTGAATGTCAATAGATTAGCTACACAGAATGAGGCAAATCGAGAAAAAAATATAACAGACTGCGAACAAAGAGACAAAACTACATTCCGCTTTCGGATGCTACACAATAATAATACAAGGCAACGGAAATGAAGGTAGATAGATCATACAATGACACAAAAATTCTATTCAAATACTACAAGTTTGGACGCTGAAAATATAGTTACATAAATTTCCTCAACCTTAATTCGATCAATAACGATAAAGACAGACAACAATTCACATAAGCAGTTAGTATTTTAAACCAAACAAAACAAAAAAAATCATGAAATGAGAATGATCAATGCCTAATAGAACCGAATGGCAAGTTTATGAGTTTTCATGAGTAAAGCAATTACGGTGATATTAGCTAAGCAGTAAATTATGTATATGCGGAATTAATGATTACTTTACTTACAACCCAGCAAACATAATGGTTTCAAACACATACAAAAACAATTTCGCGATTTCAATTTCGTAACACATACAACTATACGACTGCATACTACAAATCACTGGAAGCACACATCAAGGAAGAAAAAAGCTCAAAAAGATGTTCAGATCCATTGCATCGAAATTCGGGTAATTGGACATCAAAGTATCGATCCCACAAAACTACCAGTTCTAATCAAAAAGTTTCACTTAGAGGATAGTCTGCTGTTTTACCACATATTACTCAGTCTTTTACAACGAGGTACCGATTAAAACTACACTTTTAAATATCCACAAATTTCCTGCACATCATTCAGCCTTTATCATATTACTCATTATAAATAAATCGTTCAATAAAATATGCATACAAAAACAATTAAACAGCAAAAAGACGAATAAAACAATAAATCATCAGCCATGATGCCCTTTAATTGCATTTATAAATCACGACCTACGAACATAATACAACCGTATAACATTACTAACAATAAGTTGCAAATGAACCACACCAATCCGTTAACGATTCGTAAGTTTCCTCCATAATAATATCAATCGAATGCTACAGTAAGATGGTTTGCTACATTAAACTATTCGTATCCATCACAGATCGTTCTCAAGCACACGCTTCCACTTCAATACCTCGGTATTTCGGTCGTGGTTTATTAGCGAAGAGCATATCTCGAGAATAGAAGAAGCCACGATTCACCCAATGACCGTACACTGAGAACACTGTTGCCTCGGATTCATGACGAATCTGAACAAACGATTCAGCAATACAGTTGTAAATTTTGAAACGGCTACACATCTAACACATAGATTTCCGAACGGATAAAAGAGAACTATGGAGAAATCTGCGAACGGCGGAAAAAAATGGGAAACAGATTTCCCTTACGCAGTATACTTAGGGAACTAACTTTCGCTTCCAGCGATAAAATTTCTATGGTTAAAGTGAGACTACAATTGAAATCGGTTGCTAAAAATGAGGTATAACGAGTGAGAGAGGGGGTAAAACTGAAAACACCCTAGTAAACACTTACATCACGATCTCTAAACGGTCTCAGTCGCAGTTCCTTACGATCGACCAGAAGTTTGAGATATTTAATATTTGTGAGACGTATGAAGAATCGCACCAAAATTATCGCATGTCGCCACAGATAACGATAATTACGTTTCGGCGGTTCCTGATTTTCACCAGCAGCAACAATCTGCATTTGAAAAAGATCATTTCTCGATAAAAGATTATTTTGATTCCTTGAGAACCTCCTGGCTAGCTCTATCCGCACTAGTACCATCGTAACCGTTCGATAATTCCTAACACACATTTTCAAACTACTTTCCTTCTTGAGCACATGATTTTGCGTGACTGATTACGAGCAGTGAACCGGTGTGGTTAAAAAAATCATGATTATTGGCTGCTTTATTCACTGTCAATGAATGAGCTGTAACGTGAAACTCTTCCATAACACAAAATTGACTAATGAGTAACAAGACAGTAATCAACAGACCGATCATTAGTCATTTTAAAAAGTCAACCAAATAATCGAAAGATCGAATAGAAAGGGATATGTCTTACTCTGATCCCTGCAGTGGTCAACATCCATGGATGGCGAAGGCACATTGCTGCAGTATAACGTTGCCCAACATCAACCACTAGGATATGCTTGATCTAAAATAAATACGCATCGTGATTCAAGCAATTCAATCACCAATGCGAACTAAATTAACACAAACGGGTGCCAATGCTTATGGTTTGAAGTAAGAAGCTATCATACGTCAAGTTCCATTACGTTCAATTTATTTTCTTACAATTTAATAAATAACAGTGAGAACGAAAACAAATTTAAAATAATATTATCAACCAACCAAATCTTTGGCATCCGAAGTGATTTGTGCCCATTGCTCTGCACGAAATTCATATTTTGCTTCTTGGATCATCCTCAGCATAATCAGTTGACGTCGATGATAGAATGGCGCATAGCCAGCTAATCTGAAAGCAAAACATTTGAAACGTATTATACACATACATCTTCATAACTGTCATTTATCATATAGAAACTTTACCGGTCAAGAAAAAAATATGTTACTTTCTCGAATCAAATAGGGAATTGCGATGTGACAAGTAAAATACTCAGTTGACTAAACATGATGATGTTCTCTTACAAAGTATAGAAGATAACACCAAGAGCCCAATTATCCACTTCTACGCCGTACCCCTCAGCGTCTTCGTACATCTGACAACGCAAAGTTTCAGGTGCCAAATAACCAGGTGTTCCCAAAAGCTCTGAAACGAATCACCTCATAGAGACATACATACATTCATTACATGTAACCTCAAAACTTTCGAAAAATTAACTCCACACCATGAAAAAAGTTTGACGAATTTCTGTAATCTTAATGAATGAGAGCAATCGTCACCGAAGGAAATAATAGAATCGAAGGAAACGAAAACCTTTCAGTTTTTGTCCCGGTTGAAGTTGTGTGGCGAAACCGAAATCGCTAATAACCACTCGCTCGTCATCTATACACAATATATTCTCCAACTAAATGCAATGAATTATTCCCGAAACAGGTTAATTTATATTATAATACCACTGGCCATTATGAAAATTCAATGAAATTAATATAAAATGAAATAAATTCAGCAAAAGCATTACGATGATAACTGCACTCAGTAACCTTCAGGTCCCGATGTACAATATTCCTCTCGTGCATAAATGCGACACCATCGAAGAGTTGTCGCATAAGACGACGCGCCTTCTTCTCGCTAACCGTCACCGATTTGTTTAACATTTCGAACAGTTCACCGTTCGGTGCCCTTAACAAATCAGATCAACATTGTAAATAAGCATCTGATTATCGCCACGACAACCTCCTTACTTCTGGGATAAACAAATTTTATGCTATGCAATGAGACAATAACTTTTTGCACTGATACTATAGTTGTGGTCGCTTATCAACTCTAATCCATACTGACGCAAATTCACAACTGCTGCGATTTGTATAAAACATTAAAACATCCTCATTCACTAATATTCTGCAACTGTACTTCCTGCTGGTATTTTTCGAGCGGATACATAACTCATTCCGCAACAATATCATCTAGAAATCATTTTTGATCAGCTATGATAAATTCGTTGAATGCAACAGAACAACTAAAATTTATTGCGTCGACACGAAAAAGCAATTAAAGAAAGAACGACGTTGTGATCGAATCAGCAATTTCGCAGTAATACATATGCTTCAAACGATACGATTAAAAACAAAAAAATCAAAGCAACAATATCACATCGACCCGAAGGTTCTTTTTATGGGAGAAAACAACAACTTACATCTCGAAAACGGCAAACAGGAAGGTTGGTGTCTGGTAGAAATCGTGAATATTTACTGAAATGCAGCGATAAATCTGTTCATTTATCAACACTGTTGATTCAGCTGTTAACACAATCATCACAGCAACGATTTTGCAAGCAGTTTTTTTTCTCTTGAGATATACTTACATCACAGAAATACGTACCGCTGGTAAGGTTTTGAATTCAAAAACTTGAGGAATGTTTTGGTAGGGAAGCTCAATCGAAATCAATTCAATGAACGGCCAATCTGCATCTCATATTTAACGATTAAGGATAGCCGAAAAAATTGCTCAAAACAAGAGGCAACACACCAAACTGTACAAACGTTGCAAAGCATTCACAGGCCAAAACAGAAGGTGGAATGTGAAAGAAATGGAATACATTGCAAAGAGATCCCTATCAACACCCAAAGTGCGAAAAAAACCTTAGATAAGACTGAGACAATCAAAACACCATCGCGTGATCTCAGCAATGAACGCCATAATCGCTGATAATCTCGTCTATCAAAGCAAAAACAACAAAACACTCACCCATTCACAAAGGAGCAATTTTTTATGAAAGTGATCACTGGAAGTGTACAATTCCAAATAATATCATAAATCAAAATGCGTTAACAAGACGATATTCATCTTTCTATTATTTCATACGCACATAGGAGCGAATAATTCGACAGACTCGTTCGAACAGGTTAAGATAAATTCAAAGGTCAATATTGTAACAACAGTTGATTCGAAATCTCAATTGATTGACGTGATATGAAAGGATAACAAGCAATTCGCAAGTTTACATTTACTAACAATTACGATGTAAGTTTCAGTGAGTGCCAGTCGAAATGGCGTTTGCATGCGTTAGCATATATAGGAGGCATGAAAGTCAGGATAAAACTGATTTACGTGATACAAAACCTTAACCAAAACGACCAGATCAGCCTACTTATGTGGCAATAAAAGAAATGTTATGAATGTGTATAAAATGGTCAAGGCGGGTTACGCGCATCGTGTCATATAATATATAACAACGTTTAGCGAAAACGGCATGCTAAATGTCATCATTTCCAAAGCAGTTGTGAGAAAGAGACTGTGATCGATGAATAAGGCACCAATAAAATATATGCAAACATATAAATAAGGACGGAAATGCGATTCAGATACAATCATTGAATGCGGGAGGTGGAGAGAGAGAGAATGATCCAGATGTAGATATTAACAAAACATAAATGGAGATAACGAGAAGAGGGAATTAACCTCAGATGAGATAAAGAGGGAATGAGCAAGTTCTCTTTGCAAATAGGGACTAACGGACGACTGGACAGAGGCAATTACACGAACCAGTTGAGTGACCCTCCCAAAGCGATGTGACAAACATGAAACAACTGTGATAAGCAACATCATGCAAACGTGACAGACATAAATACTGCTCAAAGATGGCACCAGATATGAACTTCAGTTCATTGCAACTTCACTCAAAATTTTCTCTTTCACTCAATACACAGTTTACCAGTGTTATAGCGCTCCGTTATTGATATTATTTTCATTACTGTTAGACTTCATGAATACTTTCCAATAAATGACGATCATACCGCTTCTACATATACTCACTGTTGAATAAATACTAAACAACAAATATGAGCTAAAGCTTATTGCGCTGATATCCACAGATAAATGTTACTGAACTTAATAAATTTCGAACTTCTAGAGGTATCTGTATACAACAGAATTCAAAATTCATGCATATCGATAATTTGGAAACTGTTGACAGTATTAGATCGATTGGATGAGGTCGGCTGCGGGGGCATGATTCATTAGAAGTCGTCACCGTGCTTCATAGGTTGTGATAATGTAACAAAGCTTGTGATAATGACTAATTCAAAGCTTGCGTGATAATGACTAAGCAAATTCTACAAGCAATGAAATTCATGGTTTTTGATTGTTTTCCGAAGTTTAACAATCATTTACAAGAAAAGTATGTCTAGTAGTGGATGAAAACATAGTTTGGCATTTTCCGAACTTTGATAAAACTATTATAAAAAACAACGTTGTTGCCGCCACGTATTTTTTGTTACATATTTTGACTGATCATGTGAAAACAACGACAGAATGATCTGTAAGATATTGACAACGCGTCAATCAATAGAAAGTTAATCATCAGGACAATATTGATCAATTCAATATGAAGCCATTCACTGATGGGGAAAATAAAGCGAGGAAGGATTGAAAGTAATGTGAATCAGTGAAATGGAAGAAAATGAAGACAAATTAACATGAAACGAATGCAAGAAATTGAAAAAACACTGTATAAAAAAATGGAACTTACTGATTGACGGATGTCCAGACAGTTGCCTGAGCAGATTGACTTCACTAATTGTCTCGTTAAGAAGTCGTACAGCCTCATGTTCTGTTTGCTTTTCAGTGCTGATATCGACAATTTTTACAGCGAACATCAAACCCGTACCTTTTTCAACACATTTTCGCACAGTTGACGCCAATCCACGTCCCAACACCTGAATTTCAGCAAATCAGAGGCAAATTTCTCATTTTGCTTCAAATTTCGCAGACACTCGCAAATTAACGATGGCAAGTGATAACATGAACAGTGGAGCACATTTCACGAGTATTTTTCTGTGGGTCATCATATGAGCATCGCGTAAGAATGCTGAAAAGGAATCCTTCAGCTTATTCATACCGTGCAAACTGAATGAGGGAAAATTTGGATTATTTATGAGAATAAACGATCCAGCTTTAAATTAAGGAATTTTTGTTAAGATGAATGAATGGAAACCTCTTTAGCTTCATAAGCACTGTAGAAACCTGTTGATGATGTTTCCAGAACATACGAACGGTCTGTGTCATCTGAAACCAGTATGGGTTTACAAATGAGTACAAAACGAAGAAACACGGCGGAAAATGAACAAACCACGTTTGTTTATAACTCAAAATTTTGAATATAAACGCTTACGCGCAACTGACGCACACTCTGATTCATCTCCACTAGACGTGGCTGACGACTGGCATTATTCAGAAGCATTTCTGGACAACCTTGTAACTAACGTCTTTATGAAAGAGGATCTTATGAAAGGCCAAAAACAGACCTTAAGCTTAGGCTGACCCTGCTTTTGGCTGAGACTTACTGCGGACTGCGGTTCCTTAACTTGAAATTGATGTTTATCTCGGATTTACACTGAAGCCAGAGCGGCAACACTAAAGATCATCCAGGGTTCACTTTGAAACTAGCAGCACTGTTTCTTTTCACAAACATGTTAACTACAAGATTGCCGTCGTTCTGACCAATTATTGGAAACTGCCAAACTTCTCAGCCATGACTGGAATCAAACAAAAAGGAATCTGCTTAAAACACATGTTCCTGAAGAGATTGTTAATTAAAAAGTAAGAAATCGATTTGCTCACCGTTCAAATTATCATCCGATTCACACACACTAATCGTCATCGCAACGAAGAGGACACCTCTCTTAGCTCACGAATACGTTCTGAAAAATGAATGAGATAACTTTCATGAAGACATTCAATATTTTCAAGCCAACACTCGATCTTGAATTTAATCAGGAACGCGGATTCTAACCTACCGGGCCCGTTGGTAGGTTGGAATGAATAAGATTTATCAGAGGGGACCAAGAATTGCCGGGCCACAATTCGAATATAACAGCACCAGCACGGTAAATAGGCTAGACGCCGTAGCAAGAAACCTCGGCCCGGTCACGGCAATCCCGTATTCCCAACCAGTTCATGCATCGACGAAGAAACAAAACAGCTTCTTCTGATAACCACAGTCACGAGGTGAATACTGGACGATCTGTGAGAGAGGATATTTATAAAATTGAAAATCAAAAGAATCAGAATCAAAAATCAAAACCATCAGTAATCAAAAGCTCGGAGCGGTACTTTCGCAAGAAAAACAAAAAAGAATGTGTACGATGTATAAATCATCAAAAGTTTAAAGATATTTCGTGAAAATGTTCATTCGGCTTATCACGTACGCAATGAAGAATGTTCATTAGACGGGAGTTCGGGTTCGCTGTGCCGTTTGGTTTCATTTGCAATGAAGATCATTGATTACTGGTGGTTGGCAATGCTTTATTGCTGTGCATCTCAAACTTTTTTCGCGGATCATCCACTAATGAGTGTCCGTTGTGTGCATAAGTGTATCATTGGAGTACGTTCGAGCATTTTCAAAAATATTCATTAAAGTCCACCCTCGTCTACTTTACGCACATGTATGCGTTGAATTTCGCCCCCCCCCTCCCCTTCTACTTACTGAACAAAAATTAAAACTTTATCTGGCACCCCCGGATACCATCTCGCACACCTTGGGAGTGCGAGCACCTTTGGTTGAGAGACCCTGCCTTAGCTTTGCAGATTGACGGAAATTGCTTAGAGATTGTATGGAAATTTCTGCCCTCAGAGGAATATTTGCAAACCTTCACTATACAGCCGCTCAGATGAGCGAGTTGGATATGGTCATCAGTTAAGTCGCTTTCAGATCGTTTAAGTCATGAACATTCACTCCTGAGTTTGTGTTTTTATCATTTCAAATCGGGAATTTCTCGGAGTTTTGAAGTGTTTCTAGATCTCTCCCAAAATAAGTATCTAAAGTGTTACTGTGTAAACCTGAGCATAGGGTTAGTTTGAAAATGATGACCTATTGCTGCTATAGTATTGTACAGATTGATTAATTGTGATACAATGCATTGAAACGAGCGCCGCCCAGCTACTTGGGCTAAGTTCGGATAATCTGCTACATCTCCTCATGAAAGCAAAATCACCCGACATTATATATGATTTTCTGAATCTAGAGAATCTGTTGAGTTCAATGATGTGAAGAAATTACCATGTTACAGAGCAAACCTGAAGACACGGTTACTGTGAAGATGGTGACCCTAATGCTGCCATAGCATTGCACAGATTGGTCAATAGTAATACATGGTCTAGAAACAAGCGTCGCCTAGCCACCTGGGATACGCTTAGAAAGTCAGCTACATCTTCTCACGGAAGCAAAATCGCTCGGCAATACATATACTTTTCTGAATCTAGAGAATCTGGGCTAAAACAAAAGGAAATGACAAATAAGTTCTGTTGTATTATAGTTAAATGTGGAGACACAAGTATGAAACATTTGCATGTGGTTGGTGAATTAAAATCGATATCGATCATTATTATAATATTGGAATCGGCGATTTCGTGCTTACAAAAGCCACCAATTTTAGATGCAAGTGTGTGCTATTTTATTGCTCACAGTTTACTTTGCTTTCGGCGGCAATGAGCCTTCTCGCAATCACATTTCATGAATCGATTCATGGAGGTATCAATTCCTCGACTCATCCGAACTGCTTTCCTTAGCAGTGCTAGTGAATATATAAATCACACCATATTATGTTCAGATGTTGAGATGAAAACCTGCATGAGCGGTCGACATGGTTACCTATACCTGCGTCGACACAAACTACACAGGTGCAGGTCCAGTTATGCAGCACTCATAATTGCGTGCAATTTACCTCACCGCGTGAACTTTGAAGAAATGTTTATGTTTCTCTTAATGAATCGTCCTCAGTGAATACACTATCTCCTCCAAATGCTTCAAAGTTAACACTGGCGGGGAGATATAGACAATGAAACACTTTATACTCGTTACTCGTTTCTTCAACATTTTATGCTCAGAGTTTCTTTTTTAAAATTTGAATGAATTTCACAATATCTTAGTAACATTCACGCGGTAAGTTTATCGATCCCAAAAATGCTGTCAGATATGTCTGAACGAATAATCATTCAGGTAAACACATTGCTTAAGCTGAGCACAGCATGAGATCAGCAATAATACCAGTCGTAATGATAGTGGCAATGGAAACAGTGGTTAAAGTGAATACAGTAATGGTGCTAACGAGAAAATGTAAAATCATATTTCTAATCATTACAATAATACTGATTATCAATGATGACGTCAAGGCGAAAACTCGGTCTGTCGGAATTTGACCGGATCCACCTTTCAACATTCGGACACTTGGAATCCTGATGGAATTCCGGAATTCTTTGGTCGGAATTCGACCGAATTCTCATTTTGAGAGTGCAACGTTCGAAATTTTGACGAAGCTTCGCAATTCCTCGATTGGAGTCCGACCGAATTCATATTTTGCATTTCCGACGTTCGGAATTCCTACCGAATTTTCAATATTGTTCGGTCGGAATCCGAATGTCGGTATCTCCTGGCGAACGTCAATCAGATGCCATCACTACTGAATATAGTGATGATAGTAAGGATAGTGACAATAACGTTGATGACCACACTAACAACAGTAATAATTACATCATTGATAGTAATAATATCGGTAATAATAACGTTAATGCTTTTGGTACACCTTTCGGTTTTCGAATAATCTTTCGTATGCGAAAGAGAATTACCATTATCAATACTACCGACAATGATAACAATACCCACAACGATAACGATGGCAACAATAAGAGTGATGATAGTAATGATAGCAATCGATCGAGAATGACAATTGCACAAATATTGCTGCAAAATATCTTACGATTCACACTTGCAGCACAATTGCGTTTCACATGACTTGTTCGACGTTTTCGTGTGGGCGATGATGTTTCCTTTTTGTTTGTGTCTCTTATTTCAGATTCATTCAGGATTCTTGATGGAAATAGGAATCCGGTTTTTTGAGTATAAAGTAGTACATACTGAACGTAATTGGTGCCGTGGATAAAGTGGACCGTATATATTCATACTGTAATGCTGTCATGTAGATACGCCTACGCGCATTTAATCAAAAGGAAATTATAAACTGAATCGATTTTGCGATTGGAATGTTTGTAAACTGAATCGATTCTGATCGATAGATGGTGAGGAAAACCTGCCGCATTGACGCGGAGGCACGTCAAAGACTACAAACGCCAGATTGATAACAGCTTCTTATAATCTGTGATGCAGGACTGTGACGTCTTAAGATCAAAAACAAACTCTGTGAATGGAATGCTATTTGAAGTATTCATTCGATGAGTCATTCGAAACGATACAATAAATTCAAGTAGGATTGAGTGATCAGAAGCATACGATATGATACGATATGCAAACAAGAAATGGCTGTGCATTACTTCATTTTCTTAATGATTAAAGTTTCTCCACGTCAAGCAATAGAAGGCTAAGAAATTGATCTGCTTTCATCTCTGTGAATGCCACTTGTCAGATAAAGTTTCACTCATCAACATGGCGTGTGAAATCAGCGAAATATGTCAACACATTGAGGAAAGAAATTGATATTTGCACTTGACAATGCCATTTTCAAACACAACAACAGAGTACAGTGCTGGGCAATAGTGCATAAGTTAAGAAATCATAACCGGATCACCTTGTTGCAGTACGTGATGGTTCATGCAGTACTTGATGGAATGACTATGCGTGGTAGAAATGGACCGTTTTGTTGAGGATCGCCACGCGCGAATTGGAGTTTCGGGAGGAGGCTTCGGGATGAGGATGGTGATGATGATGGTGATGGAATTTGTAGTGGAATGTTTAAGCGTGGTAGATATGAACGGATGTCTTGAAAATAGCCAGTGACGGATCGAGGATTCGGGATGATTCGATTAAATAAATCACCCATACGTGGAGCTCGAAACGGTAATCTTGGTAATCTTGGAATGCCGACTGGAGTATTGAACTGGAAGGGTTTGTTGAAAATTGAACTGGACGATTGAATTGGAAGAGTTTGTTGATAAGGTGTTGAGAGGGATTGGACGGAGGGATAAGACTGCGGTTGGTTTTGAGGAGGTGGTTGTTGCGGTAATGCGATCGGATTCAGTTTAATCGGTTTATAATCATTTATCATTTGGTTTTGAATTGGTTTAGACGGAGGAGTTGGAGGATTGGGTGTTTGAGGTTGTAGAGTGGATACTTGTTGCTGTGATTGGACTGGGAGCTGCGTTATTGGTAGTAGTAGTTGTTGTTGTTGTTGAGGGGTTGGTGTGATTCGCTCATATGGCGAATAAGTAGGGCCAGATGTGGCGGCTTTTGGTGACCGAGCGAGCACTTGCGGTGGATTGGCGTTGTTCGGTACTGGTGGTGCTTCCTTTTGCCTGCCTCTCATACGATGAACATAGTGTACTGACACCGAGAGAACCAAATCAATTAAAATGAGGAAAATCACTAAACCCAGTATGATGCCCAAATCCAGAGAAAATGATCCCGTTCCAAGAAATCCATCTGGTCTTTCCGTTGCAGCAGCAGCAGTAGTCGTTTGCGATCCGAACACAACTGCTATCAGCACTAAAGTCATGAAATTTTTGAGAACAGATCAGAATTGTTTGATGATTTCACCGCAAAAATCATTGCCGTTCTCCTACAAATTCAGCCTAAAAGGCATTCAAACACTCAATCGACCAAGTTGATCCTATTTTCTGGTGTCATCGATGAACATTTTAATTCAGAAACATCCACAGTTTTGAATTTGATAGGAGATCTGCTTTTTTGGGAATTCAGTTGTCCCATTCGCAAAAATTCTCATGCTTCAATAGCTCATAGAGATTGGAAAAATCAAACGTAATCTCTTCTGGAAACGAAAAAACTGTTTTGTTTGGTCGAGTATCTCCTTCAAGATCAACTAACTCGTTCAAGGGTAAAAAGATTTTATTGGAAGCCTATAAGGATGTTCGAATGATAACTCCATTTTAATGATATTACTGTGAATCTTTACTAAAATACCTAAGATACGCTTTCACTGAAATTCAATACCTAAACTCCAAAGCAATAAAAACGATTCAAAGTTACAACGACAATTTGAAATAAATTTTCAAATTTGCGTACCGAATGCAAATATTTTTTGACGAGAGATCGTCATTTTGAACGATTCAGCAGCCGACTTGACTTGGTTTCGATTCGCTATCAGTTTCTTGCTCCCAAGATCTCACCTATAAGGTTATCATTATGACTCACGCAAATTACGACATCTTCGCAAGTAATGACTACATAACAATACGACTCACCAAAACCTCTACATATACATGGATTACGTCACCAGTAGCATTGTTAAGAACTTAAAGATGTTTATGCGATCGTTAAGAGCAATTAATGATAACATTATCTTCTAAGTGCAGCCTATAGCAAGCAGTCTGAAAAATAATGGCGCTGATCATGACTTTTAGTAAAAAGCACATAGAACGTGTATGGTAAATGATTGATAACGAATATCATTACCACACCAAAAATGAACCATCCAACTCTGCACATCCCTATTGCACATTGCTATCACAGTGTCATTCCCATTCTCGATAAAAATAAAGCGCCTACCTTCCTCGTATATACTAATTGTTGCAATATGGAATGGGATCCAAGCTTCAAAAAAATAGTATTTCAAAAGAGTATGTGCCAGAGTGGTGACATGATTGTTTTCGAGTTATTGAAGATTTTTGAATCATTTTCTGGATTCTTTATAAAAATTTCTTCGATCTTTTTCCAAATTCTTTATACTAATTTTGAAGGACTTCGTGAATTTATTTTGAAGTTATATTTCATTCTATTTTTAAAATTTCACTTTGAATTTTTTGCAGTTTGGCATTATATTGATGAATTAAAATCATAAACATTGTTTACATTGTGTTGATATTGGAAACAAATTATGAGCACCACACATTCCATCGTGAGTCATCTTGGGAAGCCATTTGACCGTAAGTGAAGGAAAGAAGTTTGGGAAGGCTTTCTAGGCATTGCGATAGTAGTAGCGGTACAGTGAATAATGCGCTGTTGTCCACAGCTCAGCAATAATTTAGAGAAATTTTGCGTGCTATTTCAGCATGCTATCCACAAACTTCTCCTGATCGTAGTTCATGCAACGGAGTGAGCAGTTTTTGAGCATCTTAATCACCGAACGCAAACTGAAACGTTAGATTTTACAAACGTCATGATGTTTTCAGTTCCGATTCTGGATTTAAAACAGTGCAGAAAGTGAATCACAGCTTTATTCTGCTCTCATCAAATGGTTTTTGCAAATTGCAATCGAAGAATCAAAGCAAACAGCAAGTGTTTGATCGATTAGAACTGAATCAATAAAGGATTATTGCAAAAATGTTGCTGATTATTGGAGGTGCTGATTGTTTTGAAGAGAAAGTGGTTGATTTCACTTGTTTTTATAATTTAAAAAATGTTTCTTCCGATGAAACATAGAGAAGTTTTAAGTGATCGGCAGCCACCCATTATCAATGCCTCCATCGCTGATAACATAAAAGATTATTGCAAAACGCTTCATGAGTAATGTTCTCACTGATAAGGTCGCATCGTTATTCATTCTCGGATGGCTGCTTATTTTAGTGATTAATTTTTCTACTGCTTATGCTGTGACCATTTTTTTCCATGAATCACTACTGGACTTTGTGGCATTCCTCATTGAAACTCATATGATTAATTTGTTTTTCCCCAATCGATTGTTTTCATTTTCGTATTTTCGATTGGAATTACAGGTATGTCATCGACTATTGAGTGGAAACGAGCAACTTCGACACTCACACCATTCATATGAGTCTCACCCCAACAATAATTCTGTATCTCTCATAGACACTAATTTAGACAATGCATTTTGTGAATAATTACGGAATGTTTTGTCTCTTAACTATTCATCGTCAGATAAATTATACGCTAGTTACCGTTATTTGCTAGTGAATTAGTTGAATTAATTAAAAAGTTGGAAGCAAGAGGATGGAACCAATAAAAATTTAGTCAGTGATTCCAATTTTTAAATGGTATTAACGCGATAGATGAGGTTTTGCAAAGAAACTGTACTTATTTTCAAAATGTTTTTATCTTTTGAACTGCCGAAATCCGATTGAGATATTTCCGAATTCAAAGCTGAAATTAAGCACGGACTGAGGAAAATCTCTTCGATTTTCCTGAATGAAACAGAGTTTCAAAGACTTCAAGATGCAGACTTTAAAATGGAACTGTTCTCAACATGAGAAATAACTTAATCTTTAGTGAATGAAATTGATGATCAGTTGATCAAGAAGACACAAAAATGGTCGTGGGCAATGGCGTCAAAATGGAACAACATCCGATGACTCAGCCACTTATTCAGATAACCTTCAATGGCAACTAAAAACATCCTTTTCTTCATACGAATGTAAACATCTCATCAGTTTCAGCGAACTTGTATCATAATTTATTTTCTCCTGAAGAGAGTGAATGCTTTGAACTGCTCTAATCGATTGAATTTTCAGTGAGATCAGTACGTTTTAAGGGTCAAATTGTTTCTCAATTTCAATACTTCTCCACTGCAATACTTTGAGACCTTTTGCTATTACTCGATGCCTACAAAGGATGTTAACAGTAGTGGGCATTAAACAATGTCTAGAAAGCCTTCCCAAACATCCTTCCTTCACTTACAGTCAAATGACTTCCCAAGATGACTTACGATGGAATGTCTGGTATTCATAATTTGTTTACAATTTCAACACAGTGTAACAATGTGTCTGATTTCAATTCATCAATATAATGCCAAGCAATATTTTTGTAAGCATTATTGCTCAATGACATTCCTCACGTTGATGCGATACAGTGTAATGATAAATATTTTAATGTCCGTATTACATCAGTAGTATTTGACTTGCTCGCGCAATATTTTTTATCTGTTGATATTCATAGATCGAATGTTCGTAAGTTGCAGAATTTCTGCCTACAATTCCAAATAGGCAGAAAAAGAATTCAGTTAAAATACAAGGGCGACTTTATCACAGGTCTACAAAAAGTCGTCTATATATTTCTCGAGTCTATTTCGCTCACATTGAACGGAACTAATTCGGGAAAGATTTATGAAGAAAATTTAATGTGACTGCATTGATGCCTATTGAACAATCCGTCCTGAAGTTATATTCAAAAAGAAATGTTAACCTGTTAATGCGGAAGCGGTGTTCAAATGTATATTATATCAGACAGCTGGCAGTTTGTGCCAGAACGATAGCATTTTTCAGATTGTTGCCAACAAAAACTATGTATTCAGCGCTGCGAGGCGAATTCAGGGATATTGATGGACCCGAGACACTGACGATATTTTGCGCAAAATTATGTTCCTCTGCAACCGGATCAGGTTTGTTCTTTTATGATCCAAAAAATCTTCTTCAGATGGCTTCGTTCACTTGTGGAACGTCAGCGAAGAAAATTGTCAAAAGAAATTAAAAACGATTTTAAAGAAAGATGAAAAACGCATAATCATGATCGGCTTGTATATCCATGGTGAATAGTGATGGTATCCGAACGAAATTTCAGTTCGGTCGGAAAACGATGAAGTCAACTTTCTAACATTCTAAGATTCAGCATTGTGACTGGATTTCGAAATATTCTGTCGAAATCCAACCGAATTCACATTTTGAGTTTCCGAAATTCAGTATGCCGATCAAAATTCAAAATTCTTCAGTCGGAATCCGAATGTCGGAATTTCGACCAGAATTCCACGCATTTTAGCGGCCAAATGTCGGTCGGATGCCATGATTACAATTGGATGAGCGACGAACCTACCAAAGGATAATCGAATATCTTTTTCGTAACGATCTCTTCGTTAGAATTTTATACGTCACTGAGCCATTCGTTTGAACAGTGATAGCTCCGTGTTTTGTATGCGCATAGCATTTGATGATTATGAAATGCTGTTGGATTTCATTGGACATTGATCTCGTTGTCAACATTTTTTTGGATAATGTTGATGGCAATTTTTGTTGTACATAAGGTGATGCAGAAGTTGTTTGACGAAAACAACATGCTCCGGTTGATATTAGTCAACCAATCTAGAGCAGCCAAGCATTCAGTGAGATGCGTTTGAAGCTGACGTTCAGTGATGCCCAAGCTCAAAAGCCATCATAAATTTTTTTCGCTTCCACTAAACAAAACTTCGCAGTAACGTTCGATAGCCGGATCTGAGATCTACAGCCTATTTTTTCCCGGATCCGGATTGCTTCGAAGCTAGAACAGAGGATCGAGGCCGGCGAAAGCAATGATGTAAAACAACATTATTCAGTTTTGTTTGTGTATGCAAAGGTATTCCATAAGACGTAACGGGGTTTCATTCCGAATCCGAAAGGCGAAATGAGCGAGAATTATCAGTGAAAATATTCGACTGCGTCACCGTCGCACAACAAGCAATTTGCAGCGAGCGGACTGATCATATCGACACTCTTCAACGCCTTACCGATATCGATGATTGTTGTGGGTGCATTGAAGGCGAATGAATGTCAAGCACAGCCCTATATACCAATATGGTTGATCACAACTGGTGCCATATTCATTCTGAGGTATCTGGTTGATGTTGGCATAAGATTAGCAAGGGCATTTTAATCGGATGAACCTGGTGAAGAGGACTATATAAATCCAGTTGATTGGTTGTTCAGCGGTATTTTTGCTATCACACTCTGTGTTGGTGAGTTTTGCTTTTCATCAAATGGTCTTATCACGAACGATTTGGTTTATTTTTTCCAAACATATTTCACTGTCACTGACGATAGCGTTGATTTGAAATCTATTCGTTTACGTATTTTTCTGGCTGAAATGTGGTTCGCACCCAATTCCAAGATTCCAACTGTAACACAGAGAAATTTCTGAAGTAGTGTTCGACGGGGAACGGGCTGCCCGTTGGGGATTGCGGCGAGGAGAGCTCTCCCTCGCGCAATTTGCTCCCGGACTTTTTCGCGGGGACCCCCTCCCCCGTCCAATTTTCTCCCCCCGGGCATCCCCCAGGACGATTCGCTCTTCGACCTTTTCTCGGGAACCGCCCCCGTACAGTTTCGCTTCCCGACGGGGAGCCCGAACCTTCGCGAATATTTCGAACAATCAACTGAAAATGGTGAAAGACCGCTGCAATACTTTGAATATTGTCTTGTTGTTTGTTTTGAGATGTGAGTATAAGGTGCACTTGAAAGAAAACTACTTGAAAAAAGTAGAAAAATCTTTAAAAAATTGAAATTTTGCTTAAAAAATTGAGCTGAAATGCTCCCCGTCCTTCCCGTCGGGGAGCACGGGGAGCGGTCATTCCCCGGCGGGGTCCCTCCCCGCGTAAGTTGCTCCTCGGCTTTTTTGCGGGGACCCCCCCCCGTCCAAGTTACTCCCCGCGGAGACCACTCCCGTGCGAAAAACTGCTCCCTGACGAACACTATTTTAAAGTATTTGGTGTTCACTTGATAATATGATTCCCTATGAATAAGTCCCAGCATCTCCTCAAGATCGTTCATTAGCTGTGTATATTTTCAGGTACTTATTGGGTGTTTTCAATAGTGGGTGATGTGCAGCATACGATGCCAGAATACAGTGACTATTGCGATAATGTGGCTTACGGAATGTCGTTCATAGTTGTTTGTATGTTTTGTTCAGCGGTTGCACTGTTTATCTTAACGTATTGTTGCTGTTGCTCGTATGTGTCGTGCAAGAGGCGATGTTGCCCTTGTTGATAAAACTTGCTGTGAGTAAATTGCTCTGGCAATGGAGAATCTTAAATTCTCCGAGCAGAATTGCAAATTCAACTGCTAAAAACAACAATGAAAGCGCCATAATTTGGTCATTATGGCCATGACGCATTAGAACGTCTCCTTGGCGACACTAATTCATTACTGCGCTTTTATCTCATTGCAAAAATCGACTTTGAGATACTTCACTGCTGATTGTAACAATTTTAGATGAAATAACAGATATATTGTTCAGGTGGAATTGTTCTCAATGACCGTGCAAGTACCTCCGTGAAATGAGTGAATTTTTCAAGATGCAACTCGTTCTCGAGCACACACTGATTATTGTAAAATCATTGAACCGTGGATTGAGATTGTGCCCATAGTGCAATGGTAGTTTGCGCCACTTCAGTGCGTTGCGTTTGAAGTTCAATTCCTGACAGCCAAATGAGGACCGATTTTTCGTCACCTTACTTTGCACGGCATAGAATGATGACATAATTAACTGATGGCTGATGGGAACGCAGTTATTTCTTGGAGTTTATGAGCTGCTTCTAAAGAGTAATACATTTATTGAGGCATCGACCATTTTCAACTGAACTTCGAGGCAGAAAACAATGACGTTCTGAATATCTAACAAATCACATCGATATCCTAAAACACTCGTGCTGAACAATGAATTGATTTAAATCATGCCAATTGTATACGGAGTGGATGATATTAACTCAATCGAACGATCCAAAGTAGCGCTCGGGTAAGCATGTCACGATTTTCCCATCGTTATCATGAGATTTTACTACATCTTATGAAAAGAGTAAAATTTACGATGTCATCAGAAATATGACAGGTTGAAACTAGAAATTATTTAAATGCAGCAACAGTAAGGATTGATCCTGTTATTATATTCGATAAAGAATTCATTCATTCCACTTTGAAACGAAAAGTATTCCAAGGAGAAACTGATCCAGAATTTGGCTCGACCTTCTAGAATCTAATCCCTTCCCAGCGAGAAAACTTAGTGAATAAATTTTCTTATTTTCGAACTGTTGATTATAAACGAAGTATGAGTGCACACAAATTCGAATACAAACAATTTGGTAGAATAAAAACTTCAAATTACTTGTAATCAGTTATCAGCTGTGCACATAGCACGTGAACATCGCGTTCGTTTGTTGAGTTCCTGGGAAGTGCGTATGTCTATTCACATACGTAACAACGAATATCCAAATGTGATTACCTATAAACACATTCATCTTATAAATATAAACACAAACACATTTCGTTAGGACTGCACTCGTGAATCGTATGGGAATTCGATCTCAAACGTTGCTGATAGGCGCAATCAAATCTTCACAATGTAGACCCGGAATCTTTCAATTTGCTTATCATTACCTGTGTATGACCGTATTTTTCTATATGCGCAATAAAAAAATCACTTTCAAACAATGAATTGCTCTGCTACTTTGTATGATTAAGGTATTCATTCTCAACGACTTCAGATTCCTTGCAAGGCGTATTCTTGACAGCTTCAAATCCCTCATGTATTAACTATGTGTTAGAACAGCACACTTTAGTCAATAAACTATGATAACACATCGTTGCAAGTGCAGCTGTGGTATCAATGGAGTTTTCAACTCGGTATCAGTTTAAGATAGTGACAACAAACTAAGTACTGCGAAGGCACAAATGCAAACAATAATCATTCCAGCTGAATCAATCACACCTCTCACACCCATCAGCACTACAATCGTGTCAAAAGTCTTCTACTTCCTATTCAAATGATATTGTCGTCTTCGTCACATTTCCAAAATTCGTGTTCATTGTTGATTCGCTTACTGCAGACTGACTGATTTCTTAAGGTGCTCGTGAATATTTTACGGAATGGAGCGATCACTCAGCACTCATTTACACCGATGTATGACTAAGATTGTTTCGATTTGACGCGTTGCGATCGCATTGCATGTTCGGTTTGGAATGTTGACATAGATGTACATTTTGAGAAAACATTCCTCGTCATAGCACCGAGTGTGGAGAACACATCATTTTTGCTTGGAGCATCATAAGGTGTTTGCATTTAGTACGGCATTCTTGCAATCACTGAAAATAAGAGAATTAGAGGTCACAACTTCTATGATGGATAAGTTGACGGGAGCAAAATTGTTCTTGACTTTTTCGGAGTATATTTACCGCAAGCACCAAAAGAGTTCAATTGTTTATTCAGAATGTTGACCATATTCACAAAAGGAATGTGTGTTAACGATTCATCCGTGGAGGTACGTCAACAAAATGTGAATAATTTTCATTGCATGATTTGTCACGATTCTCATAGCTGTTTGTGCACATTTTTGTTTAGAAATACCGATTTTTATGGCCGTATCTTATGATCAAGTACCCCTCTATCGGTTAACATACCAGCCGGTTAATTTTGGTGTTTTGGAAATTTGATCACTCGCTAAATTCCAACGATGAATGCACATCATAAGAAGTTGAACATGAGATTTGAGATGAGATATTCCTTTGGTTGTCTGAATGAATTATGTTCGTAAGAGTTCAATAGTCGCTTTGATCAGATCCGTACGAAAGGCGTGCCAAGTTCAATGTGTTTGATAATATTCTTTGATGTTAGTACCTTATGCACTGTCATAAACATAAATATTTTATGGTCATGACAATGCATAAGGTAATAACCTCTCCTTCAAATCAAAACTTTTTTCTGAATTTGTCAAGTGATTGATGATAAAGACGTGCGTAAACTCGAAAAACAGGCGCCTTAACTATGTTGATAAAAAGATGACACTGTAGCAGTAATATGCAATGAGTCCATGTATTATTAGTTTATTAGCATGATGATAAGATTCCTTATCAATCAAAGTACCATCAACGTTATTTATATGTGCTTATTACTGAAAGCCATGACTAGTGCTGTTATTATTCAGATTGCTTGCTATATGCTGCAGTTACTAGGTAATGTTATCATTAACTGCTCTTAACGTACGCATAAACATTTTTAGTTCGCAAAAATGGTACTGATAACGTATCGATGTATAGGTAGAGGATTTGGTGAGTCGTATTGTTATGTAGTCATTACTTGCGAAGATGTCGTAATTTGCGTGAGTCGTAATGATAACCTTATAGGTGAGATCTTGGGAGCAAGAAACTGATGACGAATCGAAACCAACTCAACTCGGCTGCTAAATCGTGCAAAATGACGATCTCTCTGCAAAAAATATTTGCATTCGGTACGCAAAATTCAAAAATTATTTCAAATTGTCGTTTTAACTTTCAATCTTTTTTATTACTTCAGAGATTAGAGATTGAATTTCAGTAAAGGTGAAGAAACTTCACAGTAATATCATCAAAATGGAGTTATCATTCAAATATCCGTTTGAAGGGAAAACTCATAACTGAGAAAAAGTAATTTTTTTCGTTTCCAGAAAAGATTACGTTTGATTTTTCCAATCTCTGTGAGCTATTGAAGCATGAGAATTTTTGTGAATTGGACAGCTGAATTCCCTAAAAAAACAGATCTCCTTTCAAAGTCAAAATTGTGGATTTTTTTGAATTAAAATTTCCGAATTAAAATTTTCACCGATGACACCAGAAAATAGAACCAAATTGGTCGGATGAGTGTTTGAATGCCTTTTAGGCTGAACTTGTAGGAGAACGGTGAAATCATCAAGCAATTCTGATCTGTTCTCAAAAATTTCGTGACTTTAGTGCTGATAGCGGTTGTGTTAGGATCGCAAACGACTAGTGCTACAGATGATGGATTTCTTGGGACTGGATTAGGATTAGGGCCTGATATCGGCATCATATTGGGTGCAGTAGTGTTGTTCATCATAATTGTTGCGGTTATTTCGGTGTCAATTTACTGTTGTGTGATCAGAAAGAAGGAAGAAGAAGAAAACGTCCAGCCACAGCTAACACTGAACGGCGTTGATCCACAACAAATGTCCGCTGAGTCACCAAAATCCGCCACATTCGGCCCTGCTGCTTCGCCATATCAACCAACCTATCAACAACAATCAATGGGAATGCCAACTCAGTCACAGTTACAACAGCAATTGCTGCCAATAACGCAGTTCCCAGTTCAATCACAGCAACAAGTACCCTCTCCTATACCCAACCCTCCACCTGAACCAATTGAAAATCAGCCCTATTTTGGTGCATTGCAGAGTTCACTCGAACCCTATCTGGCACAAGCCGAATTGGCCGAAAGAGAGCAAGATTTGAAGGATAAAAAGCGTAAAAAGAAGAAGGATGCTGACATCGAGCCAGAGAAGCCGTTCATAATATATGATTGTCAACCAATCGTTCCGCCAAGTTCGATCGCAACACCGCAACAACCACCTCCACAAAATCAACCGCAGTCTTATCCCTTCGACCAAAACCCCTCAACACCCTATCAACAACCGGATCAGCGAATCATCTCAGAGCCTCAATCCACAAGTGAAAGCGATTATCCTTATGGGCAACGTTCATTTTTACCATACGTAGCCCTTTCACCACATAGTACATCAAGCAACGTTCGTCCAATGCCATCCGTATACTCTTTATCGCAGCGTGTTGATCATTTCTGAACTCAACAACCACCTCAGCCAGCGCTCAATCAGGGCACAAATCCAGTGAACCAATCCACATCAGAAAGAAAGTTGACTCGAAATAGTTTATACGATTATATGCTACATTAAGTGATATTTTTGTAATGTATTTCCTTGAATAACTGCGGTCTATCGTTTAGAGAGCAGTCTCTCTCAATATCGGCAGTGTTGCACACTAATGAACGAAAACGGCAAGTAGTATAGCCTATTTTTGTGAAACTGAATAGATTTCTCAAAGTCACCGTAATCTTTTTTTCTGCGTTTCAAAAGCGGTCATTGAGTATTGCTGCACTTGAAAGAGGGAAGGAAGGAAACAACACTTCAGCGGCCATCTGAGCTCAGGTGAATGATTCGTTTATCTGCTGTCCTCCAATGTTCTGAAATTTGAACATCAACCGACGGATAGGTTCAAGGAAATACTATACTCTGTTACTGCGTTTGAAAATAGCATTGTCAAGTCTTAATATCAATTTCTTCCTTGATGTGATAATATTTCTCGCTGATTTCCTATGTCACATTGGTAAGCGAAATTTTATTTGACAATTGAAATTCACAGAGATGAAAACAGATGAATAAATTTCTCACCCTTCTAACGCTTGAGTTGAAGAATCTTCAATCACCAAGAAAATGAGATAGCGCAATAAAATTATGATCGAATTTTGGTGATCAACCCAACGACCGATCGATATTTTTGATTCGATATTTCCGTATTTTGGATTATTGCTTCGGCAGCTTGACCTGGTAACAATTTGTGATAATTCAAATTAGTAATTGGCCATACTTCCAGTCATTGATGAAATTTATTGACGTTTATGTTAATAGCGTATATGTTCCGTATATGTTAATGATGTATATATTACTATACGTCTTCTTAGTATAATTTCTTGTTTGCATACTTTATGATTCGCTTATTCATTGCTTCTAATGACTCAATGATAAACCCTACGTGAGTCTATTGTATCGTTTCGAATGACTCATCGAATGAATACTTCAAATAGCATTCCATTCACAGAGTTGGTTTTTGATCTTAAGACGTCACAGTCCTGCATCACAGATTATAAGAAGCTGTTATCAATCTGGCGTTTGTAGTCTTTGACGTGCCTCCGCGTCAATGCGGCAGGTTTTCCTCACCATCTATCGATCAGAATCGATTCAGTTTACAAACATTCCAATCGCAAAATCGATTCAGTTTACAGTTTCCTTTTGATTAAAAACGCGTAGGCGTATCTACATGACAGCATTACAGTATGAATATATACGGTCCACTTTATCCACGGCACCAATTACGTTCAGTATGTACTACTTCATACTCAAAAAACCGGATTCTTATTTCCATCAAGAATCCTGAATGAATCTGAAATAAGAGACACAAACAAAAAGGAAACATCATCGCCCACACGAAAACGTCGAACAAGTCATGTGAAACGCAATTGTGCTGCAAGTGTGAATAGAGAATGTGCTCTGTATGATATTTTGCAGCAATATTTGTGCAATTGTCATTCTCACTGATCACTATCATTACCATTATCACTATTATTATCGATATTTGAAGCCTTTTTAAAGGAGGATAGATTAACTGCTATACTGCAAATCAGCTGTTCAACTGAACTAGCTGACCTTTCCGTGGCATTTACAATGACCTTCTAAACAATGAGCAAATCATCGTTTTCCTAAAGTATCCGTGCTTAAACAATAAATTGATAAAACTTCTGTAAATTGCCTGCGAAAGTGGATGATGCAAGTGTGAGTGGACTTAATCAAACAATCCAAATTAGCACTCGAGCATGCATGTCATGACGTTCCCATTAGTTTCATGAAATTTCACTACATCTTATGAGAGGAATAAAGTTTTCGATGTAATCAGTCATATGACAGCTCGGTATAGAAAAATTATTTGAATAAAGATCCGTCCTCTTATCATAACCGATTCATTCTTTTACCATTCAACTTTTCAAGTGAATGAATTCATTCCTTCCACTTTCCAGCGAAAATTATTCAAGGCTATAACTGATTCAGAATTCGGTTCGACGTTCTTGAATGTGATCGTTTCCCAACGAGAAAACTTTCCGAATGCATTTTCACAATTTTGAACTGCTAAGTTTGAGTGAATATAAACATGGAATTACTCAGAATCAGTTTTCATTCGTGTAAATGCTATGTGAATGACGTCTTCGTTTGTTTAGTTCATGAAATGTATGTATGTTCGTCATCAGCAATTAATTTCCAGTGTTACTGCAAACGCTTTATTGTTGCTGTTTTTTGTGCCTTGTTTTTGTTGGTGTTTTTTGCTTGTTATTGTCATCGTTCATGTGAAAGGTGCTGAGATAAACACAGAGTGAAGGAATGTCAACGTTTTGCTGAACTCGTATCCATTTTTCTTGAAGCCTGCATAAAGAATACATTTTACATCATGTTTACTTATATCTGTGTATATCTGCAATTATTTTTTCCATTAATCATATTCAAGACATAACTAACCAGTCGAAAACGATATGATGAATTATGACGAAAATAAAAAACTGTTCCATTAGATTGGATGCTATAGGGTAATGGGCAATAGGGAAACATAGATCAAACCTTTGGTTGATTTGGATATTCCCCAATTTGGATATAAAACCTTGAACTTAGACTTGGGCTCACGATTAGTCTTTAGCTTTTGATTAGGCTTAGGTCTAGACCTGTCAGGGATAGAAATCCACCCGCGTATGCGTATGCTTGTATTCATCCAGTATGAAAATCTGAATTTGCCCGAAACCAAATTGTCCGAAAACAAGTTATGCATACGAAATCCTTGATAGCAACAAAAACAACAATGTCAATAGCAGATGCGTGCTTGAAGAGATCAGTATTACTGTGCAAACTGCACCTGCATAGATTGTTCACAGCCGTTATAAACAACAATAGGAATGATAACAAAAACATTAATAGAAAATTGATAAAATAATAACGCGAACCGGGCATCAACAACATTACCGCGAACCGTCATCAGAAAAATTATGGATAAGAACATTACCTGGATCGGCCAGGCTATCAAACGTTTATAACGTTGCTGGCCACAATGCTCGCGTTTCTGTGCGCATTGTTTTAGCCTCAATTTAAGCCACCCCACTGGCTAGGCGAGCAGGCCAACCGAACAAAACCGAGTAAATAATTAGTCGCCGTGAATACTTTGCATAATTAAACGCAGTCAAATACCAATTCAATAAATAATCATTACTCTAATAAAATAAATATTCCGACGATCGCTCACCGCGATCGACGAAACAACCACTCGATGTCCAAGTAATAATTATAATTATTACTACTTGGATAAGAACATAAGTAATAAAAATAACATAAAATGCATGAGAAATGTAGACATCAGTAAAAATAAAGTTGCTAATCTGTTCAGTGTACAGTTGCTGATCGATGTTTTTCTTGTCATCCATAGAAGAGTGCCACCACTCAATTAGTTGAAATATTTTGTTATATAACAAGTGAAAGACACAATCTACGATATCATCTTCTCGAACATGTAAATGCATCTGAATCCGTTGTGTTGCTGTCATCATTATTATTCATGTTCACAGTGAGCGGTGATACGCTCTCGACATATTATTTATTTTTGCATTCCAAATCACAATGGACTGATCAATTTCATTAGTCATTGTGATCATTGAGCAATGATTTTTTTTTGTGTTTGAATCGGGTGTGATTCTCCTCCATATTATGTGCATAACGATCACAAGACACACTGAAAACACCATCGGAATGAATAAGATAAAAACTTTTGAAAACGATTATTAATCGACAAATTGATATCGGCTATTGAAGAATTTCTGATTTCAGAAATTTTGATGTATACATCTACATGAACTTATTTAGTAGCGTTTTGAGGCGATGACATTGTGATTTGATGAAATGATATGGATACATATATACCTTAATATTCACTTATACGCGTGTGCACACTCATAAACGTTTCGAATTTGTAGTTCATTGCAGAGAAGAATATGTGGCAAACGTGGTGTCTTCAAGTTGCGCACATTTTTGGCTTTTTCATCGTGAAAATGCTTGCGAAGTTTTTGAAAAAATTTGTGATGCCTAAAATGTCAAAGTTACAATCCGTGAGAGAGGCAACGAAAAGCTTGCGGAGATATTTTATGCGCATGCATTTATACACTGATGCACAAACGACGTTTCACTGATTCTCTTGCATACAGTGGCACTGCACAGATCTGGCAACAATACGTGTTGCTGTGTGTGATATCCATTCGAAGAAATTTTGAAGTAAATTTCGAAGCTCTGCAAGCATTTTCAAATGATTCTGACAACAATATCAAAATTGTTCGAAAATTTCTATCGGATGTTCAGAGATAAAATCCAAAAGTTTTCAGCAAAACATTCTAAAAAATCTCCAAGAATCTTAGAGAAAAAACTGCAGAAAACGTCGACCTAAAGTTCCAGAAATATCTGAAATAAAATTTCAAAACAATTTCCAACAAAATTCCCACATGATCTTAAAAACTTTCTCGAAAACAATTCAACAAATATTTCGTCAAAATCAAAAAAATAAATTTAAAAATACTCAAAAATTAGAGAAAAATTCTGTGGCGATCGTGCCTCTCATTTCATTGGAGAAATGCGTGAGGGGCTGGCGTTTCAGCGAAGGCACCGTAACCTACCGTAGTCCGGAAAAATCGACTCTGAGAAATGTTTACAGTTATCGGATGAGATCATATTTCTATCAGTAATAGAAATGCAAGGCGACAACTGTGAACGAACACGATTCAATAGATCTCATTAAGCAATAATGCTTTACAAAAACATCATCTGGGAAAGCTCAGTATGTATTCGTAGAACGCATCACATGGTGATTGCACACAGAAATTATTGTTTGTTCGAGCATTCGCTAGATAAAGCATCGCTTCATTCAAGCGTTCTGTTACGCTACATAAACGGTCTATACTCACACGCTTGGGCAAACGCTAATCCAGAGCTCGAATCAGGAACTCGAAATGAATAAAAAAAGTGCAAGAATGAGTGGTTGATAATGATCGAAGTGAATTAAGAATCAGTTTACAGAAGCAACTGAGTGGGTGACATAAAGAAGGTGGATTCCATTCATTGGGAATGAAAGTGAAATTGATTAAACAGAGAAGGAAGTGACGATCATTTTAAGGCAATTGTAACCACTGATTGGGTTTTATCAAATCGTTTAATCGTTCAGTTACCTCAAACTTGGGTAATTAGACCATATATTAATATAAGCACATCAAATATTCGAAAATATCAATCGCTCAGGTTATTCGCAGCTATTATGATCTTTACAGCAATGTTAATAATAATAATAATAATAATAATAATAATAATAATAATAATAATAGTAGCAACAAGAATGATGACAGTAATAATATAAAAGAATAATCATTTACGAACGGATAAGGCCGAGAATGATCAAGTAATAATAACTATGATTATATTAATGATACTGATGATAATAACACAATAATAGTCATAATATCGATTCGAATAAATACCAGCGAATAACGGATTCACCCAATTTGACGACTGACAGCGTAAAGAAATGATTAGTATATTTCATACATTTAATTCATACATTTAAGGTCAACCCATTTTGTATGTATTTTTCATATGATTACCCATTTGTTTCTTTCGGGTATTTGTATGACTATTCACAGCTTACATTTATATGGCATAAACATGTTTATTTATGTTAGCTTATATTTTAATTTATGCACATAAAGCTATCTTCTTTATTTATTGCTAGATAAGATTCCAAACTGTTTATCATAAGTATTTTAATACCATATGACCTATTCATACAATTTAGCTAGATCCTTTTTATTCTTCAAATCTCATGACTCATCTTTTCAGTTTTGTATTTTTACTAATTCTCTCTCCCTCTCACGACTACTAGTCGCGACATTAATCAAGACGAGCACAGTGAGTCTCTGTCTCAATTGTCCACAAGTGTAGAATGAAAACCACCACATCAAACATTCATTAATAAGAATTTTGACGACAAGGTTCTAGAGACGCTCAAAAAGTTCACAGAATGAGAATTTTCTCATTATTATGCGTGAGAATTTCAGTTCGAACATATCGTTCAATAGGTGATTCCATCCAAAACTCACCATTCAACGTCACCGGAAGCTATAGAATAACCAGATCCTTGTGTGAAGTTATAGATGTGCTTCGCAGATTCAGAAATATTTATTGAGACTGTCATGGACGATGATGGATCCGAACAATGGTTTGCCTTATTCGAGGACTTGGTTTGATGCGTGGCGTTGATACTGTTCTAGCTTGTGGGTTTAGTGGGAGTGTGAAAACAACGGAATGTGGAAAAAGAACACCTACTGACATAAAATGAGGCGTTGTGGGAAGACGCTGGGGTATTTGGTCAGTAAATTTCTATAAGGTGCTGATTTATTTCCGAAGGAGGCAATCCAGCTATTATATTACTGATGCATAGAACGGCTACTTATTGTATTTATCAAGCAAATTATATGGTGATCATACACAGAAATCATTGTTTGTTCGATCATTCGCCAGGTACATTGATGTTGTTTCATTCAAACGGTCTGTTATGCTATGTAAACGGTCTGACTCATTTGAAGTATAATATTGGAAGAATAACAGAATAACACTGGATCAGTGGGATGGAACGAAACAGCAATCGGTGTTTCATGGTACCGATAGAAGGAAGAAATGCAGATACTCTTTTGCTTAGTACTGCTCATAAAGTTTTACTGGATATCACTATTTTATCCGATTTATGATCAGCTTGTGGCAGTATCAAAAGTATCTCATAAAATTGCCAGCACGAAACTATAAATCATTGGAAAAAATTTGTAGATAAGGATATCGGGGTTTGCATTAATAAAATGGAGTCGATATCAAATCCAAACACAGTCACGCTTCGATAAAGATCGTAACTTAATGTCAACTTATAAAGATGAGTTCAGCGAGAAAAATGAATTTGGAGGAGAAGAATGTTTTTTTAACTTGTGGAAGCAGATAACAGAAGTGTATCCTGTATAATGTGTCTCTATGGCAGAACGTTTAAACCCAACGGCCTTCTTTAAGGTCACGAAAATTCGTGGACGCAGACGGTGACCTTCAAATAAAAGATCACTGACTTGCAAAAAATTTTACTCAATTTGAGCACTCTGGCAGTTTAACTTGTGATGCCGTTTTTTCAATTCTCTTGATTTACTGACTTGTCTTCTTAGCATCTCAGATCGTCAGTGACCTTCTGATTACGCGACATAATCTTCCTCTCGGTATTCTGCCATATTTGTGTTTCATTTGGATATAATCAGATCGATTGAATGCATCTTGCATGGAGACCGCAACTCGAATGAATCTGACATTTCCTCTTCCGCTGCATATCGTTGAACAATTCATAAATGAATGGGTGAGTGTGCATTGCGATGCGCACTTATCAATAACGACTGAGACAGTCGTAAAGTAACACGATGAGGTTACTAGGTGTGTTCGATGAATAACTGACATTTCAAACATCACATTTTATAATAATTATTGTTCTGAATCATTAGCTCTTATCTTAATCCGTATCGTCGACCATTCTGTTTTCGCTACTCATCCAACTCGTTATAAATGGTGTCCGTTCCAGTTGTTCGATATCATTACTCAACAAATATTCTAGTTAACAATGGCGTTCTAACGCCGAAACGTTAAAAGGTGTAACTGTATTTTCTGCGCATTATTTCGGTCAGGTATTCATCCATTCATTATTGTAGATAGATAGATAGTTTTATTGCCGAGTAAGAAATATGTACAAGCAATAATACAGCATGAAAGGCGGAGATAGCATTTTTATCATTTCAACAGACAATTAGATTACGCCAACAATTATCGCATTCCAATTTTCGGTATTTAATTAGATTACAATTAAAAACCAACCAATCCGCAATATTTTCACTCAAAGAACTCGAGTTCGCACGGGATTCCGTGTTCGTTCGGAGGATATGACGAAATATGACGAAAGCGGTAATAATTGCCGCTGTTTGGAATACTTTCCTTCCAAAGAAGACATTGAAACTGCGAAATGTACGGTGAAATTAAAAAGCAAAAGGATTTAAGTGTTCTTGTGCACTTAAATTCGAAGCACAATACAACATTCTGCGACTAAATCATTGTCAAATTGCTCAGTCAAATCCTGCATCAGCTATTGATGCACTGAACGAAGCTTTGCTCTGTTGATGAGTTGAGTTTTAGCAGTGTTGCGAAAAGAGAAGCTCTTCGTAACGTTCTGTAATTCAGCGAAACTCCGATACCCCATTCCTCAAATGTTGTCAAGAATGCGTTAGTGGATTATTGTAAAGTAGCAGAAACATTTATTGTTCGACATGTAATAAATTCCCTACAGAATGGTGAGAGATTCAGAGTGAAGAGAAATATTGTGGAACTGGCAGTGAATTATTTTCGAGGCTGCTCGGTGCGATGAATGAAAATGATGACGAACTTGAGTCCATCTGATCGATAGCACCTGATTGATCCATCCCGGAATGGGAGTGGACATCATAATGTCTTAAGCAAAAAAATAGAATTGACGCCGAAGTCTGAGTATTTCTTAAGTTGTGAAAGAAGCAGCGACTTGAAGTGCAGATTAATCTCTAAGATGCGTTTGCGTGATGAACCAAAGGAAAGGGCTGCGAGTATGGAAAACTTGTTCAAATCAACGAAAGCAATCAGCTTCCACCGAAAACGCATCAGCTTCCTCTGCATTTTCAATTTCTGCAAAAAACTTAGAACGCGAATGAATAATATAACAAGCAATGCCGCAACATTTCCCAGAGCTTGGTTTAAATTTCATTGAATTGTATTGTCGGAATCTGTTGTTGATATGGAAATCTCAGTTTTACTTTTTGTTGCGATGTTGATGTCATTCCTTTTGTTGACGATTCAATTTAAATACGATAAATTTGAAACATTAGCGGATTTCGAAAGAACGTTCATCAACGAATATGTTTGATTTCCTTTAATCTCACATCTGAGCAACTGAACTTTAATCCACAGAAGAAGTTCAGGTGTTGTTTTAAAATTCTAATTTTGATGTTACAGCTGTATTGTACTTCTATTGTAATGCTGACGTTTTTTTTCAGAATTTCAAATGCTATTATCATCATTATGATTCACTGAATAAATTGTTTTCTGATTATTAGTTATGAACGCGTTACTTCAAAAAAAGTGTTGAATATGTGACACTTATATATTTCAAAAATTGTTAAATCCCGGAATGTACGAAATGAGTGTATCGGATTCAATTCCGGCGTAGATTTTCAGTCACGAGATAATCCCGCTTGATGTGCTGTGATAATGCTAACGTTTGAGTGGATCAACAACTCTGGAAGCGAATAATCTCAAATAACTGCTAAGTTTTGATGATGATGATCATTTGATTGTAACATTAAAACATGAAACATACCAACTCGACAGCAATTTGTTTTGAATTGCTCTCTCACATTCCTTTTCGCAATCGTACTGTAAGAGGGCGTTCAAAAATCACCTCATTTTTCCCTTAAAACAGTCTAATCGTTTCCCATTCAATTGCACTGAATTATCACGCTGAAATATTATCTCATCTCGTTCTCGTCACGTCTCGATCTGTACTCATTAAATTCTCGTTCACATCTTTCTCGCCTAAGCCTAGTTAGAGCCATTCCATGCGTGTTCTCATTATTCAAGGAATGTTCATAATCTAAACTTCAAGGATTCAGGGTTTATAACCAAAACTATAATTTTCACATAGAATGGTTTCCTTTGTAATAATAGCAACGTCATGTGGAATGTAGTTGTCAAGAGATACAATTTGTTAAAAGTTATCATTGTGATACGAAACTATCGCTACTTCTGCTGGATTATATCAAATGTAGCCTTATCGTTGAATCAAACTGGATTAACTGGTGATCGAGAAATACTACAATTTTCATCAGTAAAGACAGTGCAGATTGATAATTCTATGCTACACAAACAGGAAATCAGTAGCCTCATCAAATTTCTATGCTTCGTTTCAAATCTGACAAATTGAATGTTGAATCAGGCAAGTCGTAAACTCGTGATGACAATTCAAAGTTCATAATTTTCATTTCGTATTTATTGACTCTAGAGAATTAAATTCGAAGATTTTTAAAACATTCCTATGAACGAAATTTAATCTGTAAATATTTGATTGAACAGTTTTTTGACGTTAAAGTTAGTTTGTTTGACGTTAAAGTTAGTTTGTTTGAAAGTTAGAAGTTCTTGATTGAATTCAGTCGTTGACGGATTCGTTCAATCTTATTAATTTGCTCGCTTCTGCAATGCTAATTTGATTAGTTCGCTTAACTTGTGAACTTTTTACAGCAATGGTGGATAATTTGAGTTGGAAATCATTGCAGCTTTAACGATTGCACATAGACGAGAGAAATCCGATTGGCGTTCAGTCTTCTTTGAGCGCTTTGAGCAGACTGAATTAAACAGAGTTAACTGATGCTAATGGAATCAAACAACCTTATGTTTACGAGGATTACGAGTATACTTCAAGAATCAGTTGTGCTCCTGAATGCGAGTCTGAGTAGCCTTCCGCACCTACATGGCAAAACATTCACTTATCAGCTGGGTGCTACCGAACGACTGTCGTATTGAAGTGTCGTGCTGAAAATCCTTAACGGATGCGTTCGTTAAAGTTCCCAGCGGTTTCGAATCCAATTCGATATTCAACGTTTGAAACAAGATCAGTTCATTACTTGATCTTTTCAGGAGAAAATGGTGAATCATTTCGTAATTATTGAATTCTACACGTACACTGTACAAGGAGCTATTATTGCTCTACCAAATGGTTTATTGACGTATAAAATGCTAACGAAGAGATCGTTACGAAAAAGCTATTCGATTATTCTTTGGCAGGTTTGTGGCTCACTAGATCGCATTCCGAGACACTAAAGCGGATATCGAAAAACTTTGTCTAAAACTATTCTCAAAATGTGTTCGTCTTACCAGATAGAATTCTATTTTTTAACTACTAAATCTGCAAAAATGTTCAAAAATTAGTCATTAAATCGAATGGCTCTCTCGATTCAGACATTTTAAAGCAGCATTAGGTAAGAAATCGCAATTCCGAGAATACTGGAAGATAACTGGGCAGATGAGGTGTTCAGTGAAGTTGTCAGTAATTTTACATTTAATGAGTAACTGATTAGGTAACTGAATTTTAAAAAATATGAATAGCAACAAACGCCTCTTACAAAACGGTTCAAATGAATCATTCTCTCATCAGGAATAATTTCTTATTATGCAGGTATTTGTGAATGCCTTTTTGGGCGTAACGCAACTGATAGCTGGAGTGATTCGCCTCACTATATTGTATAACACTAATCAGCAGGAATATCGAAGTAGAAGTTTCTGTATCCTGATGCCGTGGAACTTGATGTCATCTTGGTGTGCAGTGGGCATCTTCCATTTTTAAAATTTTACGAATTTTCACTGAAACATCCAATGGACTCCACCACTGAAGAACATTAAACTTTCGACGATCCATAGACTGTTTTGATAAAAATGATCCTCCTCATCGTATGTAGATGAGAAAGTGCAGCAATAATCCTAACCATCCTGTTCTTACACTCATCGATCAGCTCTTCGATTTCGCCTAATCATAGCTGAACTTCTCTTTTTGATCAATTTTAGGAGAGAAAAAAACTCGATTTTTGTCTGTTTGCAGGGGGGAACCAATGGTTGCGATATGCTTATTGATGGTCAGTATAGATCGTCTTATTGCATTGATAATGCCGATCACTTACTTTAAGCATAGTTCACAACTTCAGAACGTTCAAGTATCGTTCCTTTTAATTTTTTGGCATTTTAGCCGTTCTGCTTTACTTTCAAATCATTTCTTCCGCTTTTTAACGACAATTTCCCGTAAATCAGATGAATTTCGCACTTTTACAATCTCACTATACAACGAGAATGCCTTCAGTCATTACTGTTATTGCCATCCTTCAGATGCTATCCTCAAAAACATTTCATTCTAAATCAGTTATGTTTAGCGACATGAATTAGATGATTGAAAGGTCATTTACGGTCAATAATAATGATTTATGCAGTATTCTTTCAGTTAATTGCGTGGAATTTGTTCTTACTTTCAATCACATTACCGAATTGGTATTTTTCTTTGGTGGAAACGAATGTGTTCATCAGTCATTTTTGTTGGTGAGTTCCAAAAAACTTCGTTTGATCTCCAGTAAGTTTCTAGGAGTTTTCTAGAACATTTCCACCAAAATTGGATTCCATGAGGTTCTCCGTGTTCCTGAGGGAGTGTTCATTTGTGGATAATTTCATTCATAATTCGTATCCTTTGCTAAACTCCCTTTTGATTACGGATCAGAACACCTGTGACATTTTAACTGCTCAGTAGAAAAAACTTATGTGATTGTGATGGGCTGATTATTTCGAGGAATATTGGTGACTAGTTTTTAATAGCAACTCAAAAAAGATTCATAATAATGAAGAAAGCTTTCACCAATTTTTGGGGAGCTTCTCACAGTTAGCACTACTTTAGGATGCATTGTTGTTTGTGTAGTTTGTGGTCCATTCCACCCGAAGAGCATAGCTTTTGAGGAACTCATAAAGCGATGTGGTTTGGAGTAACTGAAGTCTTTTCACATGTTCTCGATGTAAAGTCCAGCAGTGTGGCACTTCATAGCAACTTAACAGCACACTTGGCCGTTGGAGCAGCGAATTCAAATATTCTGCAGGATCATCTCTTAGGGACAATAGTTGATTTTTGTTGATCGCAGCATTAACCTTCAAATTGTACTAAGACAGCGATGGATTAGCTACTTAACTATTACGGTATTGATTGTCATAACCCATAACACTCGTACTTGTCTTGTGTACATGCAAGACAGAATAGAGTGGTTCAGTCTAGTGTACGTCGGGGAACGGGCTCCCGTCGGGGACCCCGGCGAGGAACGCGGGGAGCGATCCCTCGCGCAATTTGTTCCCCGACTTTTTCGTGGGGACCACCTCCCGTCCATTTTTCTCCCGTGGGGTCCCCCCCCCCATGCGAAATTCTGCTCACCGACGAGCACTAGTTCAGCTCGCTTGAGGAGTTTGAAAAACTGTTCAATTGCAAGTGCAATTGTTTACATTGAAGTGGTGGGCTTAATTCATTGCAGTTTTGTTGAATTTTGCATGATGGATGATTGGAGTTTGATGCTCCATTCATGAACATATATAAATTGCAGGACGTCGGATGCTATGCTGCCTGTCTTCAACAAGCTTACTCTGTTGGTCGAGATAATCACGTCAGTGAGCAGCGTCATTCTCTACTTCTTTGTTTTCGTTCTATCAAGAAAGCACGCCAGTGGCCTTCGTCGTAATCATCAGACGGTAAGATTCATATTTTTCATTAAAAACGTATCTGGAATACCCGCGGCAAGAACTTTCTATCATTTCGTTTTTGGGATATTATTATCATCCTGAGATACAGAAAAAAAGAACAAGAAGCATACTCGAAATGGCCCGAATTCTCTTCTTTTACATGATGAATTATTTGGACGAAAATTCTTATTTCTATCGCACATCAAAGAAGATTTGAGCCTCGTTCTGATAACAAGGATGCCATCGCAAAAGGTGTTCGGGAAGTAACTAGTAATCGGACTGTTCTGTCCATGATTCAATACCTAATCGGCTTTCATTCAGAATCAGAGTTCACTGCAAGCATTCAATAATCAACAGCGTCAATTAACCGCCACAATGGGCATATCGTGTGCATTCACGTTGATTCTATACGTATTACCGCTATGCTTAAAATATGCGGTAGTGAATACTCTGAACTCTGGCTCACAACAAATTTGCTTGGCGTTTATAGCGATTAGTTGTAATTTAACACCACTAACGAATTTTGCGATTGTATTCCTGAGACACCGCGAGATTCGATGTCGTCTTATCGACCCAACAGCGCCGTGTTTTTGCGCAAAATTTCTGCCAAAAACTCAAGTTAGTTCCATTAATGCAACCAAACCAGTTAATGTCGCAAGTAAAGTAGTTAATCGTGCTTCACTTGCTACTCAAAGCTGAAAAATACCCAAACGATGGCCAACATTGTAATTTCTTTCAAATTTAAAATTGCGCACATAAAGTGAAATGATTTAAATCAATTTTTTTCTCGAATGCTCTTTTAGCAGTAACGTTTAGCTGGAATACTTTTAACAGTAACATTTTTTGTCGGTTGTGTAAAAACCGAAGTATATTGTTCTGTGATGATGAACGCAGCTCATACCAGCTGATCGCACTGTCTTCATCGTAAATATTCATTGATAGCGTGAAAATTTGATGAAAGACATTTAAGAAGTAAGAACAGAATTTAAGTTTACACGGAATTCGAGTTGTTCCCTCTGATAATCTCAGAAGCAATGATTCGAGTGATTATCCCATCGCCAGTATTCAACGTCCTCGCAAATTTCCCACAACAATATGGTTACGATTCACTATTTTCTTCTATCATCGACGACTCTTTTGATGGAACCAACTCGATATACACTTCTAATCTCAACTTTCTAATTGAAGCGAAAAGCTTTTCACAATCGTTGCAGAAACATCAAATCCCCTTCCAAGAACACCATATACATCTTCCTCCCGGTAGAGTGGAGAAGCGCTACTTTAGGTGATGATAATCACTGAACACCGTATATGTCAAACGTCAAAATATCTGATAGTGAGTTACCAAATGACTGCTGTTCACTATACCGAAGACTACTAACTCCTGTGGGCCTGATTCAGCTTGAGAATATGGCGCAAACTCCTATGGGCTTGATTTTAAGTGGTCGCAGACCGAAGCAAAATTGTGCTCAAAATTTTTCTCCTAACCACAAATGGTGGTGAAGCGAGTCTCCATTGTAGAAGTGTTTGGCATATCAACAATATCAGTATTCTCAAATCTCTGTCGTGATCTCTGATCTTTGATTGTGAGAGATTTCCACGTCAAAACAAAGCGAAACAAGAAACTGATCGCGAAAATATTAAGATTAGATTCGCATAATCTGTTGTCAACGCCATAATATCGCAACGTTATGTCAATATTCGTCATTGTAATCGCTATGATTTGTGGTATTTTGTGCTGCATTTGAGATGCATAATTCGCACTGGACATGAGAGCTTCACACGTTACACGGCTTCGTTATGTTTCACTGGAAATTTTCAGTACTTTTTATGTGATGAGAAATGCAATTTTTTTCGCATGAAAAAGAATACAGCCGAAGATTGTTCAACGAATCGCTGCGAATTGTGTCGTTTCTATGTACTTGTTTCGCATGAACTGAACGTTTCACGAAAAAGAATCTCAGCGATTCTCTGTTCGTTCAACACAAATTTGCAGAATCTATTTGAAAGAGTTGTTCATGATTCTCTGGAATAAATCGTTGATTAACACAGTGTTCCAATTAAATGTTCAACCACTCGCTACAAATATAATGCATGATATTTTCTGAATGAAAACTTATTGAAGCAAGAAGCATAACGAGTAAATTCATTCGAACGGCATCTAATGTCTGGTTTCAGTGCTTTTTTTTCAGTGGAATAATGTGAACAGACACGAAATACCGATTGATTTGGTCGGACAATAGGATAGACTGCAAACGAACGAAACCAAATGAATACATCACAAAATGAATGAGTACAAATCCTGATAATAATCAAATGACTGCATAACAATTCTGAAATAACAAATTGCCATTCATTTTGGTAATATTTCCTGATTCTGTGAACAGATTGACGGGATGGCACCATCTCAATAAACGCTTGACGTTAAGAAGCTCATAATTAAGATTCAAAATGAACTTAAAATTGGTCTTAAGCCATCCATCATGGTTGTCCCTGAATCAGTATTACGTTCAGTCTGTATGCTAGCTTTCACTCCATTTCTTCCTCCTCTCTTCTCCTTCCCAGTGGTTTTTTGAGCGAGTTCAAGAAACACCAAACGCTCTCAGAACTCTCCAGTACCGTGAATATATCAGAGAGACAATATTAAGTTTGTTTTCATTGAGAATGATCACAATGAATTTTATCATTTGATCAACACAACTTTAGTAAATACAAGTATTCAGGGAGGGAAATTCCGCGGCTGTGTTTTTCGCCACATTGTTGACGACTGCGTCGACACTGTCGGAACTGAAAGACGTTTGAAGAAACCTTGTTGTGAAAGAGGAATTTGATGATGAACAGCTGATTTGTTGAAGTGGAATGGTATCATTCGAAGAAGTTGTTCTTTGATATCAGTATGCTTGGTCGTTAGCACAAATATATTGCTTAACGGGATTAAGTTTGTGCTGATTCCTGTGTATACGGCTAGAATGTTCACTAGCTGTTGATTTGACGAACTGCCGAACGCTGAATATAGACATATTGGTAGCACATAAAGGAGCACTGTGAACAGACACGAAATACCGGTTGATTTGGTCAGACGACGTTGACGTTGCTCGAATGCACTCAGTGATGGTTGTCCCTGAATCAGTATCATGTTCAGTCTACATGCTAGCTTTCACTCCATTTCTTCCTCATCTCTTCTCCTTCCCAGTGGTTTTCTGAGCGAGTTCAAGAAACATCAAAAGCTCTCAAAACCCTCCAGTACCGTGAATGTATCAGAGAGACAATGTGAGGACAATGCAACAGAAGTGTTTCATTCCTAGAAAAATCATTTGCGGAAGAGCACTGAGTAAGATCTAGATTGAATGTCACCAAACGGTACTTCCTTCAACTGATGATTTAAATCATGTGGCACACTAATCGTCTCACAAAACCCGAGTTCTTTACTTATTTCTAATGACCATTTAATCATAGTAAGCATCATATCTCTGGCTAGAAAGCTTTCGTGTGTTTGAACGCAGTAATCACTTACTATTAATAATTTCATGTTTTTGACTTCTGTTCAATCAATGAAGACACATTTTTGATGCACAGAGTCGATGTAAAGATCTCGCTCCATGCCATTTTTATGTCCCATTTTGTGAGGGGAAAAGTTTTCCATTCAGATTAATTTTTAACTAACCAAGTGAATTTTCTTGAGACGATTTGAATGCTTCATCGTGATGAACAATACCACAAGATAAATGATCACACTCGAAACTGACGCTGCGATTCGAAGATAGAAGAATGTTTTCTTGAAGAGTGGCGTCAAGCTCAGTGATGTCCTCAAAGAACAAAGACCATAAATATTGCTATTACTTTGAAAATAACTGTCGCCATTCGTTTCTCACATCATCACATATATGATCAAAATCTCCACGAAAACATCATTATTTTATCAGAGTAGATCATTCAAAACATATCAGCTTCTAAACATTCCCTCGAATAAGTAACCAAAAAATCTTTAAGTTTCAATGTAAGTTTCACGTTGCGTTCGCTATCGACTATTCAACGTCACAATACTGCAGTGCTCACCAACAGAAACTTTGATGGCTTGTTGGTTCGACTTGCTGGCTTGAAAATGCCCAACTTGTGAATATGATCGGAAAGAGAAAAATATTCCACCAGTACACCTTCAACAGCGTGAATAAATTTATTGTCAGTTCAAATAATGATAAGCTAGCAAACACATATGATTTAGATGGCGATTTGCATTCCTTATGCTACTGTAGTTCGATGAACGCAAACAGAATTCGAACGTGCAGAGTGACGCAGTTATGGTGACGCACAATGATACTATCTATGCATCTTACTGAAAACGCCACTGACTTTCTGAAGAAGCTCATTTTTTCATGCTCATTGTCAGCAATGAAAACTCAGAAGATGCATCTGCCGACAGAATCGAAAGTGGCAAAGCAACAGAGGGTAATCACTCGACTAGATGAATCTGTTCAAAGATAAAAATCCACCTACCAAGTGCCTGAATCGTGTAAAATTTTTTGAAATACAAATTTGAAAGGAAACTCGCACCTGAATAGTTTGTAGCAGGAAGTTTTTCTTGTAGTAAGAGACTGGAAGGGCGACTGCCACAAAACGATCGATACTTGTCATCAACATGCAAAGTGCCATCATTGGCTCGGTCCTTAAAGTGACCAATCGTTTTGCGGACTCACCAAAATTGTGTTATTTCTCAGAAGAACAGTTTATTTCAAGGTAAAAGTGCCAGCCACTGAAAATAAATCGTATCAAAAGTAGGGCTCGGGAGGTCCCAAAAATTGGAACTCCTCGAGCAGTTGTAGATTTCGACAGTCTCCCAACAACCCCTACTCTTGAGGGTCCTCAAGTTAGAAGGTTCCAGAACCCAGTTCTAGCCCCGACCCGACTCGGCATCGAAATGATTTGGAAATGCTTGCATCTGATCCAGTATACAAATGATTCTCCTTACCAGTCCTCGCATGCAATAATCATGGTATGCACTTTACTGCTGCCAACCCTAAACTAAACCTGCGTTGAAAAGCCAAATCATCCAGCATATCGATAGGAATTACTGTCGAGAGACAGCAAAGATTATGGGAGTATTGGTAGGAGAAAAGAACGATCACTGACCATAGAGATATAACGTTCCATGGCATCAGCATGCAATAGAACTGACTTTTGAGAGCTGCACTATGTTTGGTGAAGAGGAACAGCAGCCGTCCTGTACCGGCCAACAATAGCGTAATTCCAACCATTGAGTCAACAATAACCTGAAATTATTCATGGAACTTTCCATAGATTTTCATTCATGTGCGGTATGGCTGGCAGTCTTTCATTCAGGAATATCTGCCCCACCATGAAGAAATACATTTTTGGGCACTGAACTTCCTTGTTTGCCATTACCGATATTTTTGAAGTCGAAAATACTCTCCGATGTTAAGCGAATTTTATTAAGTGAATGTTAAGTGAATTAGTTTTTTTTTAAGTTCGCTAATTTCAGTGAGTTAAGTGATTTAAGAGTTAAGTTAAGTTAAGTCACGTTAAGTTAAGAGTTAAGTTAAGTGAGAGTGCAGTGAGTTAAGAGTGAATTAAGTCAATTCGTTCAGTGAGTTAAGAGTGAGTTAAGTCAATTCGTTAGTTTCGGGTACTGGAGAAATGCAAAATCGCTGAAATGGATGAAAATAATCTCGTGAGATTATTAGATGGAACGTGATTCGTTTCAAGTGATCACAAAAGTAGCACATTGATAGCAAATGGAATAACCCGATAAAGCTGTATAACGTATTGTCGTCTGAGAGTGACATTTTTGAACAACGCGAATGCAAGAAGACCATTTGTGACCAACAGAAGAGTGCCTTGTATCACATAAACCGAAAAAAAAATTACCAAGAGCATCGATTCGACACTGCTTCTGGAAGTATGATCAATAATACCGAGTGAAATTCAAACGGTACATCTCGACGTGATATTATTTTCAGAAAATACTCGATCGCATACTATTGCTGTTAACGTTTCGAAACCTGATTTCAGTGGTCCACTACAGATTTGAATTATTGGATTGGGTCAGTAAATTGTATAGAGAGTCGAGGCAAACACTTGCTGCTCCATTATCTCTCGTCAAATAAATGCCACTAAACCAAGCACTAAATGTAAGATTCGATCTAAATGAAATGTACGCTCGCGTGGAAACAATTCATTGTTGTACTAACAACAGTGAAGTGAGAAATGGCGTTTTGTGAAGCCAACGAAAAGTGCAGTAATCAATGCAGTGGCTTAGCATTACTACTGTATCCAATCATCATTTTAATGAATTCTCGAGAACGCACAAAAGCACACCAAATCACTGTGCAGATGTACTCATTCCTAATGATCGCAAAATGCGACATAGTAATCATTCTATACCGATGGGTGGAGCGTTAGCAGCTGAGTGATTCGACTGGGATTCATACAAATCTTTATTATAACCGCAGCAAATGCACATTTATGTAACTATCATCGTGCATAATCAACAATACAAAATTTCAAATGCGAAGACATATCATTCATAATAATCTCTGTTGCACAAAGCATAGCTGCATCACTTGCCGTAAACATCCACAGTATTTGCTACTTCTATAACATCACAATATCCATCAACCATTCTACTGTCATATCACCATTTCATTCGTGCCTTTTGCAGCCAAGCATTTACAATTGAAAACGCAAAAGTAATCGTTCCGATCTCTCAAAACCACTTTAAACGGATACGCAAAACATTGATATTGGACCACTTCAAATAAAAATCCGATCAAATGACATGCAGCCTCAACCAAACAATTATTTTGATGGTGTTTGCAATCCTAAAGCAATAATTCAGCAAGATGAAGTTGTATTCATCTCCCTTAATCTTGCTGAGTAATTCGTTTGTTTTCTACAAGTTCATTATCGTCCTACTATCGGCTGTTACCCCATTGTACTGATATCAGTACTGGCTACTGTTAAAACCATTCGCTCAATAATTCCCATTCATTCTATTCCACACAATTAATTCTATTTCTAACAAACTCACCAGCATCTGTCAAGTTGTCTTCAAGTCTAATTCCACAGATCTATTCAACCCAACTCCAATCTCACATCCAACCGCACCCTTCATTGCCTGATATCGTGTGCATTCAGAACCAGCAGTACTCAATAACGATTGAAACGTCACTGATTCAATTCAGTTTCGACCATGTCATCGCGACAATTCTACGATTCAGTCGACCTACTGAACAAACATCAGCTTACCGATTCATCGCATCTCAACTGTCACTCAATTCTGCTTGTTTATTTATCGGTAAGATATACCAATTAAGCAACGATTCGACAGTCCAAATTGGTGTATCAAAATGACTCACACTGTCATTTGTTTTTGGTGCGTATATCCAGACTAAACCAAAGATCCTTTATTCAGTTAGTTTCGAGCATTGCCAGGGACAACTGATTCGTGTTACATTCTGTTCATTTCAAATTATCATCAAAACACACCTTATTTCTTTCATATTACCGTTCTCACTATTGTTCACCTTATAATATCTATTTGTCTCACGCTACTTTCGTTAGCCTTCTAGCATCAACATATTATGCTCATGTAATTCATCCACCTAATAATAATCAATTCAACTCTCTCACAGCATCAAACAAACAATACAAAATAATTACTCGCAAGGATTTCATGACATCAACACAACAATAAAGCAGCATAGCTTACCGACCACCTTAGTGAAGCAACTTTAATTATCTTACATCACTTACCGTGAAGAATGATGTGGAAAGACGTTGAAAATGACCAGTAATGATGACAAGTAAAGTTGAAAATAGAACGTTACTTTGCTTTACTCTCTTCAATACACCACAGCTATATGTTGCACTAAATTCGAACACTTGGCTAAGGTCTCGAGTCCGTACTCTCGATAGTGGTTACTGATATTCCAGATAAATCTAATGTACCCTAGAACTGCATCCTAAAGAGTATCGAATTAAATTTCTCCATATTTCTGAGCTGCCATGCTGAGCTTCAATAAAATCGAAGCGATACCGATATTCTGTCACATTCAAATGGACCAACATTTCGTCTGCCCCAAAATTTTGCTACACAATTACTGCGAGTCATTCACCGAACAGTTGTGAGACCACTTCTCTATATAATCATCAAGCTATCAGAATCACTTCAGAGTAAAATGTATCTGTCAAATTTATCATTGCCGCTGTTATTCTTGTATTATACAACATTAAGAATTATACCATTTCTAATAAAGTTGCATCAACGAAAAACACAGTTGAGAAACATGTAATAAGCAGCACTTCGAATTGTTCCGTTGGATAATCAATTCAACTCTCTCACAGCATCAACCAAACAATACAAAATAATTACTCACTACGTCTGTTTTTCAATCGCTAATTTCGAATTTTCTGAATTTCAAATGTCAGTCATTGATTGAAATTTTCGAACATCGATTTTGCAAGTGCTGAAACAGATATGATAACAGAACCCTCATCGAGCTGCTCAAAGGTGAAACAAAGAATTGTGGATGTTACGAAGCAATGGAGACGAGCTCTTTTTTTAAACCACATTTTTCGCTTGTACAGAACCACTCGTTTGGTTTCTGGTCGAATCTGGTCGAAGCAAGCTCATCAAATCAATATCTTCTGCAAAGATTTCCATGCAAATCAACGCGTCACAAAATCGCCAGGAAAATCAACGAAACGACCGTTCTTTGTATCAGCTTCACCGATCGACGTTCAAATTCCCAACCTCGACACTGTCCATGATCCAGGTTTTTGATCAACATTCGATTTTTGACTTATACTCGCTATACATAAGAGTTGGTGGCGTGTGCAGGGATAAAAAAATTGTGACGGTAAAATCTTCAAATCAGGGTTTCTATGCTCACCTCCATTAGCATCCGGAAATCCAGTATCCTTCCCTCTCGAGATTTATTCTATAACTAAGCAAAAGATGCTTGTTCATTCTGACCATCTTATGGTTCAAACAGAAGGCATGTTTGTTGCATAAGCAAATATGGAAATATGTTCTCCGAAGTTGATTTTGTCACGGTAAGTTCACATAATTTTCGGCTCAAACAAATGATTTGCTAGTAAAAATTGAATGGCACGGTGAATATAAACGCATGCTTCAAGCATTCTGGCTTGATTTCATTTTAGTGACAGAAATTGTTGCTGAAACTTGCGCGAGTGGAAGATTAGTCTGATCAAGTTCTGAATTATGGCGTGTTATTAGAAAGTAGAATGGTAGTGCGACATAGATTTGAAAGTATTTATTGAAAGACAAAATTTGAAAATTTGAAAGAAATATTTAAGAAAGCAGCATGTAGAACGATATAATTGACTGACACGATTGATAATATTATTGATAGTTCCATGAGTGGTAATGTTGCAGCGAATCAAAATAATAAACTGAAGCGAATCAAAGCAAAGCAAACCGTAAAGCAACAATGAACACGCATATGTGAATAACACAGGAAAATGAGCACGAACAATTTTATTCCAATGTATAATGTTATATCTGAATAGAATGATGATTATGAAAATATGTTTGATGGAATTCTTGGCTGATTCAAAACAAGTAATTACATAGATTAGATGGCTCGACAAGAATTATCGATAGCATGAACCGTTTAGAATAACTGAATGCCGTTGGCTCACGAACAGTGAAGATCTTGAGAGTTTATTATTCTTATTATTATTCGAAATTGCAAACTCGCTCTCGTTTACAGAGCTTGAATTCAGTTATTCGTATTTTTTACAGAAGAAAGAGGAAGTGGAATAATTACAAATAAATTATTGCTGAAAACGCAAGTAAGTTTGCATCAATTCTTCACAAAGCAGACTGGTGTTGATTTTATTTCGGGATGTAGTTTATTGCGAAAATATTTGACGGATTTATTGATAAAAAGAGGCAATATCTTGCAAAGATGATCACTAATATCCTGATGTCTGAGCAGAATGATCACAATATTGATGACTGGATTCAGGTTCATGCTGACGGTGGAGTATGTGGATACGATGTACTTCAAATGCTTGCTTGCTTGCTTGTAAAGCGTCATCTTGATGCACAGTGGTAGAACGTAGAGAATTAATGTGAATAAAGATGACAGCCCGACTGTCACGGTTAATATTCTTTGACGTTGCTCGAACGCAATCATTGACTGAAGATTCTAAAATGCACTCAGATTTGTTACTCCCAATTTAATGTTATAATTATTATTATTAATATTTTTATTATAATTTATTTATTATAGGTTGTTTATTAGTACTTATGGAGCTTGTTAAGGTGCTGATGTCATTAGCAATATTATGACTTCCATTAAGATTCATCACTGTCGAAGCACCAATCATTATGTTTGAAAATAATCACTGTTCGTCAAGCTAGTGTTGTTGGGAGCCGTTCAGTTCTAACGATGCAAGTCGATGAATGGATTGACTGCGCATATATCAAATCAATGATTTCAAAAAAGGGCAAATAATTTCGGTTGATATATTTGTTTGAGATAATATTGTTGAGATAGCTCAGTGTCACTTGATGTGACTCATCTGATAATCTTATTGGATAACTCAGCTACGATAATATACTTGCTTGCTTACTTGAGACAACCCGATATTAAAAAGATATTATTGGGTTGTATTGATGTAATTGAGGTGATATTTATTTGTGAACGTAAAGTATACTACCAATTTCGATTAAGTCACTATGAAAGTTTGGGAGGCTATCAGTTGATTGATTAAGCAAGCTAACGTTTTGATTTTTTCGAGCACGTTCCACATGTTTTCTTGAGAGTATGAAAACGATTAGGTATAGGACAACACTTGCGACTGATGCCGAGACGCGCATCGCTGTGAACATTTCTGTGAAAATTGGTGCAGTACTATCGGATGTCCTGAATTCAGTTTTTGAATTAAAGAATTGGCTTTTTGAACTTTCATCACAATGAATGGTTCGCTCTTCATTAGCACAATGAATTTCATTTACTATTTTTTTTCACTTATGCATCAACGAACACGTCGATTGGAGAATATTTCTAGCAATTAAAATGCTTCGTCAAAAATCATTCACTTGGAAAGGGTGCATCCAGCGAACAATTGCAAGAATGTGATAATTTTAGATGCGTACTGGTTTGTCAGCTTTAGGTGTAATGAATATGATCGTTACTGATGCTTTTGTCTGACAGTTCAACAATGAGAATTCGTTGGATTTTGCTACGATGCTATTATCTGAGAACTGATTCTATGCACTAACCAACAGAAAATCGAAAATTCCGGTTGTGTGTATTGAAATGCTGAACACCAGTTTGCAATCACCACCATTCCAACAAGAGCATTCCATAGTATTATCTGAACAAGTTGAGATGTTTTGGTCATTTAAATGTGCACATTCCTATGGCAATAAAACATGAATACAGTCGCATGAAAGTACCGATTTTCTGTCTTCTGTTTCCGATTTATTTCGGCGAATGAAATAATCCCGTCAGAACGATGAAAATATATCAGATACAAGCTTCGAATGATTTTCAGTTGTTGATGAAGTTTAAAAAACATAAATATGAACAAATTAAAGTTATTGAAAACATGAACGCTATGGATAGTGGGGATTATGAGCATAATAATTGTTACTATTGTGAGAATTGTTTGCGTGAGGAATAATGGGCTTCCGATGATCACAGTTCAGAACGCATGAAAGGGTGGTTTTTGGTTGTTAAAAGTATCCACGCGAACCTTTGTTTTAATAAAATAATTCGAAAGGTCGCTAGATCAGATAGCTTTTTTTCCTGCGAAGTGCATGAATCCGAATTGATGTCTTTCTGACTGGCAAGATTATTGTGAGAATCGCCTACTACGACGTCTCATATTATCTCGCTGATGTTCCCAACCAACTTTTGAAACAAACTTTCACATGAGTTGTTTTCAGATCGGAAGGTATTTTTTGGAGAAGTAAAACATTGAGGATTTCGAACTTTGAAGAAAAAGTTATCGTTATGATATTAAAAAAACTGAATCTAACATTGACGCTGGGAGTGTAAATCTTCAACGAAAATGATCAGCGATGCAAGCTGATTGCTAGACAATGAGTTGTTTACTGCCTCCGCTTCAAACAGTAACTGAATATTCTCAACTGAAATTCTCGTGCGAAACTTCTCAAGGAATCTACCGGTCTGGGAACTGATCACGTCTCTCGTCTCGAATATATCTTTGCAAACGTATTCTTGCTTGAACGAAATACACCGATGAAAAATTGAATAATTCTAAAGACTGAAGGGCATTGACGTTTAAAGTTTTGCATTACTTGAATATTTTGAAAGAATTGATTCCTTTTCCAATAGGTAATCGGCGATATTAACGGTATCAAACGATCGATGTTTACCATCAGCAAGCATATTGCTGTCATTGGTTCGGCCCTAGAAATTGATTGTCGAGTAAGTTTGGAAAAAATAAACAAAATGACACATCTTCGTGAATCAGCTGTTCACTTTTATAATTGATAGAATATGAAATTGATCTAGATATTGATATGGCAACACAGTGGCGTGTGCAGTAGCTTTCTTCGTAGGGAAAACGGGGAAGTTTCGATTGGTAGGCTGAAGAAAGGATAGTTTCAGTAGTGATATAATAAAATGAACCGTGGATTAAACCACCACCCAAATTTGAATACATTGAAGAAATACACCTCTGATTTAGTCAACAATAGAACTTTCTTATTTTTTTCCAGTGTCTTATTTTCTGAGGAGAACGGCGACCGCCACAGTCACTGCTCTTCCTTGCTTGCACATGCAAATCCGAAAACATGATGACCAAATGAGACACATTTGATGACGATTTCCAAAGTATATCTCGATATCGATCTTTTTTTGCCGCTTTTCAGCGCTTGAAATAGATTATTGCGCGGAAATCCCATCTCCCGCAGGCTGAGGTGGTAGGGGATCCCGTAAAGTGGGGCTTTGTCATCGAATTACGCGAGGAACGACTGAGGGGTCCCTTCCCCGTTCCTAAGCCTAGTTTTTGATGCTTGATTTTATGCTTAGTAACCATACATCACCATCAGTTGCATTCTCGAAAGTAACTTTCGTTTTATTAAGTTCTGAACTCAACAAATTTTTCGTCGAATCCTTTCAAAAAAAAAAAACAACTTCATCGCTTCAGTTATAATCACAAACAGTATCTGTTCGTGTGTGATTATCGGTGCTGATTGTTTTGCATTCAATAACCATCTCGTAAGAAATTTCGGTTCATGAGAATTTTCATCAATTAATGTGAATAGAAATAGAGCTTGAAGTTATCAAAATTTCCTCATTCTCTTAGTGATCGAGAAGGATTTTTTTTTTTGTTAGAGAAAAATCGAACTTGCGAGTACTTTACATGAATTCATTCATTAGTATGTGATTTTTGATGGTTGATTTGAGTTTCAAGCTGTTCATAATTCACATCAACTCGACCTTTTCAGGCGAAGGCGTTAAAATACTTAGATGATGTGCAAATTAAGAACATGAACATTACGAAGTACGCACCAAGCAGCCAATATATTCCACGGCATTAACATGCAGTAACGTCGAGACCTCGAGTGATTATCAACCGGTTCGACAAACGTGATTATAATGCGTCCTATTCCAGCACTCGAAAGACCCACTCCCATTATAGCATTGATCGTGATCTAAATAAACATCATTTGATCAAAGCAAACCCATCAAAATAACAATTCACCTCATTCCTAGAACGTGCACTGTATCGCTGCACGGTGAAAATAGCAGAACGCAAATTCAAGCACGAAATTATCAACCCGAAGCCTGGAGAAAAAATAGTTCCGATGATACCAAATTTTCAAATATAGACGTGATTCGTATAAATTCATTCAACATTGTCTGGTTTTGACACTGATCGAAATTTGTCAAGAGCCGTATTCAGTCAGCGATAAATCGACATGCGGCTCAACTGCGTGCGAAAACTTGATCTATTTCACGCCAAATTGAACATGATAAAAATTGATATATAATCGGTGATTTTCTCAAATTTTTGTTTAGCTCAACCGTTAGGTTTACGTCTTCATATTGCATGGAAAATGGCAAAAGTGATCATCAAGTTGCTATCAGTATTGAATCTCGTTGAGTCGTGTCAAACGTCACTATCGCAGATAGTGACGTTTGACATGACACATCGAGACGTCGAGTTATATCTTTATCTCAATAATGTCATCAAATACCACTGTAATATAAATCATGTCATGGTTAAACGTCACGGTAACACATTTGCCTGTTCATGGCTGTGACAGCTATAAATCTGATGCTTTTTTGCACACATACTCCTCTAAAGCTTTTGCAAGTGTAGAAATCGCATCTGATTCCACCATGGGGTGATTTCTGTAATAAGCTATTCACGGTTAATAGTGATGGTGATGATAATAAATGGCATGTTGAAATATACGCCCATCATACCTCTGCCAACTGAACCGTGTATCGACGTCGTAGTATGGAGTGTTTTGCGATTACGTACGATAGAGTACCATTTGTAACAACTAATAGTAGTCCTTGAAACGCGAAAACAAAGAAGATTGGGCGAAGGCCACGCTGAAGTGCACTCGAATTCGTATCAACAGAAGGATGATAATCGCTGCCAAAGGAGGACATTCAAGTGGTTGAATTATTTCCGGTTAACACCGGAAATATTTCCGGTTATTTCACCGGATTTGTGAAACTGAAAGTATTTCATTTTAACTGATACGAGTGGAATTAATTGGAAACTGTGATGGTGATTTCAACACAAAACATTCGTGCATTAGAAGCACAGCGGCGTGACATCGAAGCACTTCGATTCACATTTTTAATGGAACGCACTCGAGGCGATCATGATCGAATAACTCCAGAGACCCTTACTGTGTTCCTTGAATATGTCATATATACACCAGAGAAAAATACTGCAGCTTCACGCGGAACCCAACCACCCGGCACCCAACCTTATCGCTACCGCACCACTACCCACTAGGACAGGCCGCTGCTGCTTGATTAAAATTCAGAACGTAGGTTGAATACACTAAGAATCTTTTCCCCGCCATATTTCGCATCCCCTTTGTGTTTCGCAAAAATTTTTTGCACACTCGTGATCAGCTCGAGGAGCTCTACAATATGATGTATATTTCATCACGAAAGGCCAGATTAAGTTTGTGACCTTTCCTTGTTAGTGAAAGTTGTTCAAATGAGGCGTTTGAAGATCATTGAAGGCATACGCACGCTTGATAGCCGAAAACAAAATTATTCACACCGAGCTGGAGTGGTGCTGATGGCTGGCTGTCATATTATGATGGTTTGCAATAGTGTGTTTCGGGACGGATAAAGTCAAACATAGTCCCATAAGGGAGACTGTTAAAGTCATGCAGCCATCGTTGGTGAAATCGCTTCATTCCACGTCTTTGACACTTTCAGCTGATTACATCAATTTTTTGGAAAAATTCGGGGGATTCTCCGGTAATTTTCGAGGAACGGGGATCCCTGAGAGTTCCATGCAAGTCTGGAACAAAATTTTGCATTTGGGGTTACCGAAAATGCAATCGGCTCAGAAAAATTCGCAAAGGAGAACGGGGAATCGGAGACTGGGTGCCCGAAATCTCCGATCTTTGCAACACACTAGTTTACGCACAACATTCCTAATCTTACTAACGATAATTTACATCGTTAAAAATTCTGTTGAAGACGTGTCGCTTCAGTGGCTTAACGATGAATGAATGTGTCCCAAGGCAAACGTGCTAATGCCAAATACATCCCATCAATAGTTCATCCGCGCTCAAGTTATCATTCGGTTCATGGAAAGACAATTCGAGCGTGATTTCAACTACAAAATGCATGAATCTGTGGGTAATCACATGAACGATTTTCTAAAAAACGCAGCAATATGTGCGCTATTGAGAAAAAAAATGGAAAATGTCATGTTCGACTAATTACGAAGAAAATTGGCTTCGTGAAGGCAATCAGAGGAGGATATCAGTGGGGAATTGACAAATCATTACTGACTATATTTCAAAATGATTCATCTATAACCTTTCAAAAATGCCACAAGCAACTTTTTCTTTTGATGCAACCAACAGATCAAACTCCTTTGTCAGTAAATTAATTTCCTGACTTTGTGCTCAATTATCCCTCATGCATAATAGATTGCCACAGGCGGATTACGGTCATACGGATTCATAGAAGCGAGAATCCTGTACATAGTAACTGCTAATTTTGCTACAGTATGCAGTACGATCAAACGGCGTCAATTCTACTGAGAATTAGCCGCATTAATGTCTGCAATTTTCAACAGAATAATATTGCAATATTTCAGCATCGATTCGTAAAACATTAATTGGTTATCCGATTATTTGTATTTGATTCTTTTGTGTGACGAAGTGTGATGAATGTCGCATCGAAACATTGTGATGCATTTTCGTTTTAATCTTTAAATTCATATTCCGAAGAATCTCAACATATCAGAACTTGATAAAACACGGCATTTGCTACGAGCAGCCTGAAGTAATGAGCATTTAACAAAGCTCGGAGATTCGTCGCGGAATACTGCTATAATATTTCACCATCGATGCCTTAATTATCGTTCTATGGTACCTAATCTGTATCAAAATCATTAGTCACATTTCATCCTCCACTTGTCTGTCTGTTCATTATGATTAACAATTCTAAAATATCTTATTTTCATGTTAACCACCTCAAATAATTCCAAATGACTGATTCTAAATATCACAATTAGTGCTTAATTTTCCTGCATGAACGTTTGCTCTCATGTCTGAATTTATTCAACCATGGAGAGGCTTTGAAGTTAGCAGACGTTCGACGGTACGGAAAATATCAGCTTTGAGTTCGGAGCAATTCGAAGTTTTTACTGAAACTCGGCTGGCAGACAACTAACATCATTGATAGCCGACAGAAGTTTTATGTAAAACAAACAACGATTTATAAGTGGTACGCACGATTGAATGAGTGGCGAGTGCACCTCAAAGATGACCCATGATAGGGGTGGCATTAGTGTTTGCACACGATCTCGGGATCGTGACTTCTGAGTGCCGATTTCTGAATTCATATTCTGAAGAATCCCAAGATTTCGGATCCTGATAAAACACGGCATTTGGTGTAATTTTGGAATGCACTCATCTCGAGTCACGATTCGTTCATTCCCAGTTCATTCACATGCAGTAATATCACAGGAGCGATAATAAAATGAAGAATCTCAGTATAACAACGGCAACCCGGCTTTCATTTTTCACAAAGCAATGAGTAAAAATCTCATAATGTCATCATTCTTGCTTCGTATTTCATTATTACCGTTTCTCTGTCTTCCATTCACTGTGGTTCATCAATTTCACATTTATTCTTGAGATATGCCTTCAAAGAATACAATTTTGCATGGACATGATAAAAATTGTGAAGAAAGTGGTACACGTTGTCGTTGTTAGGAATACGTTCAGTTAAAAAGCAAAAGGGTCGTTCACGAAAGGATTTCTTGTACACTTAAATTTGAAGCATAATACAATGTTCTGCGACGAAATTATTGTCAAATTCCTCAATCACAATCCTGCGTCAGCTATTGATCAACTGAATGAAATGATCACGAAACTTTGTTCAGTTGATGATTGGTGTTTTAAGAATGTTGCGAAAGGTGAAGTTCTTCACAAAGTTTTTCAATCCGGCAAAACTCCGCCACCTTGCTCTCCAAACACGGGCAATAATTTCTTAATGGATTATTAAAAAACAATGAGCAAAATTAAGATGAAAAATTAGAAAAAAATTAGAATGACTTGTGCAATGCACTGAAAGTTTTTGGAATTGTTGTCGGCGCACCGTGTCGTCGAGATATATTCAAAATGGATGAATGAATAAAATACTGGAGTTCTGCGACGATACACTAATGAAATTGACACTAAAATGAATATCGCTTGTAATTTCCTGCATAAACCTCTGATGAGGATTAACGAGCCTAGAATGCCAACTTCAACGCATATGACTGTATTCAGAGGGGAAGAGATTATATGTGGTGGTATTATATATGATCCGTAAGCTGGGATAGAATTGGAGTTGTTTCTGAAAGAAACGAAAGAAAGAGCTGCGATTATGAAAAAAATTGTTCAGAGCGATTAAAACGATCCCACCGAAAAGTTTGATTGTCAAATTCCTCAGTTTTCAATTCACAGAGAAAGTTAAGATAATTCAGTGTTGATGAGCATTCTCACTTTGTAGTCGTATGAAACACTGCTATTTGCTAACCCAATAGGAACATGCTACTCACTGAATAATCACATCACATATTCCGTTTTTGAGAGCACACCTTTTCTCTCCACTTCTTCTCAGAAGTCGCCACAACTGATGAAAACTTAAAAAATAGAATTTTTTCCACATCTTCTTAGCGCACTCGTTTTCGTGTGATCATTCTCACACTGAACGCCTTTCCTCACACAATTTCCGTTCTTTCGGAACGGCACTCCAGGCTAATGCTTCGAAGACGATCGTGGTTGCAACTGTTTGTTAATAATCGATCATATTACAGTAGATTCAATAATAGAGGATTCGATGACGGCGATCGTTTACAAGTCCGAGTGAAGATACTAGAATAAACAATACCTGGATTACCTGGATTGGCCAGGCTATCAAACGTTTGTAACGTTGCTGGCCACAATGCTCACGTTTCCGTGCGCATTGTTTTAGCCTCAGTTTACGCCACCCCGCTGGCTAGGCGAGCAGGCCAACCGAACACAACCGAGTAATTAATTAGTTGCCATGAATATTTTGCATAATTAATCGTAGCCAAATATCAATCCAATACATAATCATAACTCTAGTAATATAAATATTCCGCCCATCGCTCGCAGCGATTGACAGAACAACCACTCGACGTCCAAGTAACAATAAAAATGTCAGAATAAACAATACACCTATCGCAAAATTACTCAAAAAATAATCAGTATTAAAGATTGCAACTGATTAGCATTCAGTGACATTTCTTATGCGACAGCTTCAAAGTTTATTCGCTTTTGAACATTGAACCGCCACACTTATTTGTTCCCAATGAGTTCGAAAATGATATAGAGGATTTTATCAAGTAAGTGCGAGATTAACGAACGTATCCTCAACCTGCATTTGCTTCAGTGGAGTCACAGCAAGGCGTATCATTTTGAAGGCTCGGAAATATTGTTTCTTATTCACGTGATGTGTGTTCAAGTCGATCCGGCTAACGTGACGAGCCTAAACGCCATTCTGAATATCTAATAGTGATTCAAATTATAATTAGCCATTGGAGCCAATCAAATTTTCAGTAAACGAATGACAGTAAATGCTAGTGTCTAGAGGTTTCAACTCACAGAACAGTCCTATGTATATGGCTCAAAGTGACCACCACGCGAAATTTGAAATTAAATTCAAATGTGCTCGCAAGAGTGACAGTAGCACTTTGTTCCGTTCCCATGAAATGAAATCATATGTTCAATGGAGAATGCTAGAGTTGAACACCGATAAAAACACACAACTTCTTCAGCACATACCATAATCGAGCAGTTGAGCCGTTACGAACTGTTACTTGAATGGGTCACTGAAAAAATTGGCTGACAGTGTAAGTCAATTGATATCACTGTTGCCATCATGTCAGCAAATAAGAAGCACTTACTACAGCAGGTGATCGTGAATTATCACCTCCACACGTTTTGGTTGTGCCTCGTTGCTTGACTCTAAAATAAACGTGGCTTGAAAATAAACGTGGTCTTTGATTTGGCACTTGCCCTTTGCTGGAAATGAAAGTGAAGTCGTTGAAGTGTGTTAAAGTGAAGTGAAGTGAAGTGAAATGAAAGTGAAGTGGATTAATGAAAGTATCGTTAATAGTCAATGAAGTTGTTAAAAGAATGAGGGACTAAAAAAGTTTCAATGGCCATAAAAGATAGCATTAAAAGTACGGAAAATTGAGGTAAAAAGAACTGTAGAATGACAGCCGGAGCTGTGACAGTGAAATATAGAGGGATCGAGATTAAAATGGAGGGGTCCGATTAGCAAGCTGACAGGTCAAAACTGGACGCAGAAAGTGATGTGCAACAATATCCGTGACGCTACTGAAGAGAACTTTATCCGTGATGAATATTGACAGCTGAATAAATAAACGAATAAATGAACACGAAGGAGAGTGTCTCTCTTGGGATAGCTCCCTATTTCGCAAGTGACCACATGTATCGGTCATTCATCTCTTTCGCAGAGCTGTTCTTAGCAGAATAGAAACACTTCAGTAATCGTTTGCAAAAATGAAAATATTCAGCTGTTCGGAAACAACAGCAGTGACATAGAGTTTGTGTTTTTTCACCGTTTGCATCAGTCGATTGCTTCAAATTATTCTTTTAATAAATTCAGTAAGATTAATGAGTGGGTGATTACGAAAAAAAAAACAACAAGAAATAAACTGAAATTGTGAAATGATACCATTGAAGTGTGGTGGATTCGATGTCATATCTTTGTTCAATTCGCACCAAAAGAACCGGTTTCTGAAGAACAGATCAATCACAATTGTGCATTCTTCATTCGATTATAATATCACGTTAAAGTGATTTCGAGTCATTCATCATCTTCAATTAACGGCTCATTTATTTACACTTCATGCGAATGCGCTGCAATCATATCTCAGTGACATCACTTTATTCGTGAAATATTTTGCAAGCGTTTCAATGCTTTTCAGTGTTAAAACCCCAGAAATGTTTGGTGTGAAACGGGATTGGAGATGGAGGTTGCTAGATAGCGTTGTTTTTTGAGAATTCCGATGAATGTTCTCGTCTGTTTTACGATCTGTGTTATGCACTATTCAAAAAGTTGCTTTCGCAACTCAAATAGCATTTGGATCAATTTCAGATCATTAGTGACCAACTTTGATGCTGCTTCAAAATTGTCTCGATCATTTCGATGAGACTATGAATGTGGATTGTTTTGATAGTCGTATTTCGTTATCTTTTCTACCATATAATAGTAGCATTATGCGCGCTTACATCGATTGCTGAATGCAAAATAATTGTTGAATTCATTACTGCTGGTCATTTTTGGTGCAACGAGTGTAAGAGTTAATGGTGCAGTTGAGGTATCAGTGGAATTTGTCGAGCAATGGTTCAAATAAAATTATTTGTTGATTACTGCAAAGGATGCGAAAAAATCGCATCTCGAACGTTTGACCATCGCATTTTCAGCAAAAATTCAATGTTTGATATTCATCCCTTTGACGAAACGTCGATTAGAAACAGTTATGTCGAAATCGTTACATTCTTCTTGAATTTCAAGCACAGTCTCTATGAATAATTGTCAGGTGAAGCAGGGATCAGTGATCACTCACATTGAACGAGTGATTTTTTAATTCTCTTTTTATTTGCACTCAGATATCTGAAAGATCGAGATATTGACGATATTTCGAACGAGCGGACGATTGACATGTTCGGATTCGATTTGTATTCAATTTACGTGATGCATTGGCATGACATCTGATGGTATAACATCATGAACTGATGCTGAATTGAATTTATATCGTCGGTTTAGAGTTGTAGATTAGTGTACGCCGATAAAATTATTTTCGAATACTTTTGATGCTTCGTAACGGATGTTCGACGTGTTCCGTCGACAAGAGCATCTCTCAGAAAACGTCATTGTAGATCTTGTCAAATTAATTCAAACGCACTCGAAAAAACCTTGCTCAAAACATGCACTTTCCTTTCCTTATAAACTGAAAGTCAACATTCCTCATCTTCGAACACGTTGAGAATGTTTTCATGAGCAAGTTATCCTCATCGCACCAATGAATTTTGCGAGTAGTCGGATGAATAGAGAACGTATGAAAAACAGTGAATTGAATGGAACAAATGGAATTGTAGATTAATGTCCATGCAGGCAAATGCTAGAATGGTTGAAATTCTCTACTGTTTTTGTGTCTCTTGTATGATAGTTTCAGTGCACGATAGTCGTGAGTCATTCGACAAAACGCCTCATTCGATGTTCCGTTTCCCATAACGAATTCAATTCTTACACCTCGAATAATCGCTGTTTTAGGATATTACTATGACAACAGCATTTTTTCGGAGGAGCATTTCCAGTGAGCTACCTCTGCCACAATGTTCTGACTAAATGACACTATGAGAATAAATATATTGTGATATTTATGAAGGGAAATGGTTGAATGGCAGAACTGACGTGAGATGCGTGCGTTGAACTGACGTTAATCTGAAGGCATTTCAATTGATCGAAACATTTAGTCTCAATCATCACCGATTATTTTATGTTTTTACATTCAGTTCTTTTTGAATGTCACATCATAAAATCTTTGATTTGATTTGTCTAATTGGTGTTCGAATAGAAATTTCAAAAAAATTCTCGTTGAATGGGTGTGTTTCATGTTTTTGATATGAGCGACTCAACTACTTTATAAGTGCAATTAACAGGTGAAATATATCTTCTTCTTATGTTGTGATATAGCTTGGGCATCATTACAACTTCTTATGTGTACTTTGAATATTGTGTTGACTTGTTATCACCTTAATAGGTTGCTGTAATTTTTGTGATAATAACATCGATGATAGAGCATCTAGGTTGTTTATGTACTACTTTGACGTGGAATATAACTGTTGAGCGAATTTTATTACGAATTGTTTATTGGTCGCACGGGGGGAGGTTGTTTTCGTGAATGGACGCGACGATTTTTGGTGAATATAAGCGACGTGATTGCTCGATGAATTCATTGCTTTATTGCTATTGAATTACTGTTACAGAGTGCAGCCTCAATTAGGCGATGTCTTATTTTGCGGACGAGGGACGCAATCCGCTCCCGACTCATGTAAGTCCTTCACTTTCATCATCTTAAATTAGCATGTAATCGTAGTTGACCACCTCAGTCATTTTGCAAACGGTAAACATTTCGCAAACTTAGAGTCGTTTTAGCATGAAAATTGTCGCATTCAGAGGCAAGTTTCGTTGCCGAAATGAGACTGCTCGTGCGAGAAGTTGAGTGAAACACGTTGAGGCATTTGATTATAAGTTCAGTTCCTTCATATATTGGAATATGTGTCGGATTTGTTCAGTGTTCTCTAGCTGTGTTCGTCCTGTCATCTTAGTTAGTATGCAGTCTTGACAATGAACCGTGACAATTTTTCTTTTCAAATATATTTCTCAAGTACATCTTCACGATGCTCTTCAAATCCAATTAAGCACGAATTTTAAGTGCTAGTGCACATCCACGTATAATTTTCCTCAGCCACAAGTTTCATCCATGAAGTTTGACCTCATTTTTAGCAGCCGATGATGTTAAATTGTCCACGCGTGTAATACGTTTATACTGTACACGTTGAATTTGACTGTTCTGTATTATATCTGACTTTGTCAAGTTCATTCGCCGTTTCGTGCACATATTCAATCGACTAGCAGTTAGTTAAATGCGATTGAAATAAACTCATCTGGATAGAAGTGCAAAGGGTTCCACCAAAATGATCACAGTAACATATTCTGCGCATAGAAATGCATCAAGGTTAACGTCATTGAAGAGCTGCACTTACAATGACCTCAAACTGGGGTTGTCACCAGAATGATGCAATGAACGCATGAACGCTGACTAATTTTATCAAAAGTGCGTTCCTATGCAGGTGCTCTGTTAAACATCAAAATATATATGGGTATTCATCAACAATTTGATTAATTCGCTTTCATCATACCAAAATATTTTCGTTGAAATGTACGGAGGATAGCACTTTAATCTGAAATGAACATCAACGTCCAGAGAACGTTTAACCGACGGACTAAAACAAAATGTCAACATCGGTGATGAATTCGAGTGAATCGCTGACAATGTTTTGCAAAAAAAAAGGATTATTCCTACTTAAATATTCAGCAATATGCTATAAAACTGATGCGAACTGAACATCAGGTACCTGTGAAGTTGTTCTGTCGGATCCCCTACAGCCTTGCAAACTCCTATACCAGACATATTCGGTCACTGCAAAATTAACACCTTGCACTATTTCATGACTAATAAAGACATGACACACAATCGAACTCTAATTGATTGTATGAAAAATGAATTAAAAATTTCTGGAAAATTGTTTATTGCTTCCCAAAAAAGCTTCTTTTTTTTCTCTTCTATAAATTCAGCAAATTTAGGATGCCGTTAGCAAGGTTAAATCGACTTTCTCGAGTGGAACAAATAATCTTAAACGCGTGGCTAACAAAACAGCAGGATCAGTGGGTGATCTCATTTGCAAGTGAGTTGTTTTGTTGACTGAAAGAAAAACAGCCTTAGCCGGAATTATTCTATGAAGCTCTATTTTCTAAAATCGATGTAAGGAAACATTCCGATTCGGTGATTGTGCATTGTGTAAAAATGTTTTGGGGTGATCATCAAAACTGGTCATTGAACAAATTATCGCATTAATTGTCAATTCGAATTATGTATGTCAGTTCGTTCCACACAATACCAAACTTTTCGCAATTTACTTCTTTCAGCACATTGCTTTTTAAATTCTCAAAATGATAACACACCGTCGATTCATTCGGAAGCACTTCGAAGCAATAATATTTTATCATGAACATTCCAAACAAAATCATGCATAAATGCCTTTAACGATACATTTCACTTATTAAACTTTCAAGCGATTATTTGACATTTCAGTGCCGTAACGCGTCGAAAAGCTGAAAACGTTGAACAACTTCATTCATTATCAGAGAAACCGGTTCGTTCGTTATGAAATACTTATTTTGGAGATTTTTGAGATTTCAACTCTCTTTGAAACAGCACAAATTTTTTTCAGTCAATTGATGCAATTGCTTAATGCCGTATAAGGCTCTCTTTGACTCAAATACTAATCGAAACAAGTCATGGGTTTAGCATTTGCCTTGAGAAACGGGTAACAGTAGGAATACTCTCCTTCTACCTGAGTGATACGATAACTTTCACCTTCAGCAATTTCGGCTAAATTATTGTGGAAACAATAATTATCACATTCGAATGAGCAAACAATCAGCTGATTAGGGATTATTTTGACGTAGGTAACTATATCAAAATGATTAAACACGTTTCTCAATTGCTGAATCAACAGATTCATGCACTTTTTGAACTCTCATTTCTGCTTCATGATTCTTGAAGCATTCACTTCGGAATCCTGTTCCTTCTCCTCCCCCCTTTCTAAATCAGGTTATTTGTCAAGCAATTCTATATCATTATAAATTAACATTGCGTTCGCACTTTCATCAATCAATTGGGAAAATTCAATAAGTATTCCCTAAATTTTCACCTATCACATTTAAATTTACTTTCTTCCCCTTTACAATAAGACAGACATTTCGAACACAAAACATCAAGAAGCTGATTAGCACAATTAATGCGAAGTGCAAAAAAATCCCCATTCAATGGAACTTCGTTACTGCAGGAAACATGTTTTCTTGGCAAGAAACGATGGCAAATAGCTTTGATGTCGAATTTGGGACTGATTATCGCATTTGGAATTCGCTGCAATTTTGGAGCGGCCAAAGGACGAATGATCAACAATTTCACCGATCCGTACGGCAATAATTTCGTGAGTTCACTGATTTTCACGGAAATAAAAAGTGGATGATGAAAGAATACAGCTTGCAAGAACACGTTTTTTAGAAGAGAAAGTGTATAATGTTGAGGTGAAAATTTCAGACGCAACAATTCTTCTGGACACCGACCGAACTCGGCATTATGGAGAGTGCATTCTTCTATGGCTATGCGCTAACACAAATCCCAGGAGGCATGCTCGCTGCTAAATTTGCACCGAATGTGTACGCATTTGAGTGTTGTTAAACTATCTGCTTGTTTCAAGATCATTGCACTTAGCATGGATACCCTTCCATGAGTATAAGTTAGAATTTATCGGATAATAAGCACCTCTAATTGTGAACAACGACTTTTTTAAAATTCCTAACAATGACATTATGCGAATCTTCATTTCGATCAAACAATATTATGTTTTTCTTTTACTAATCAAGGAACAAACGTGGATGAGTTTCCGGAACAAATAAACACGTTTTATGAGCTTCAGGACATTGACTTTTCGTGTTATTGACATGTTCCATAAAAAGACATTGAGTTAAATCGTTACTTTACGTTTGTCTGTCTCCTTGTGAGCGAATGTAAATTCGAGAATAACTTAGCAGACTTGTTGAACGTTGGAGTAATTAATTTGTTGCAGATTATTCGGCTTATCGATACTGATCACATCTATACTCAATATATTTCTGGCGATTGCATTTAAAGCCCATCCCATCACCGATTCTGTTGTTATTGCGATTCAAGTGACACAAGGACTTGCATTGGTGAGCACTCGACATTGGTCTTTATCTAACTCCGAAATTATATCCGAATCAGTCAACGATTTGTCCAATGACTGTGCTCGATACGGAACGAACTGAATACAATACTTCTTATGTTCTAGGGAGTGACTTATCCGGCGATGCATGGTGTTTGGCGTCATTGGGCGCCGCCGATGGAACGCTCGAAACTGGCAACAACCACATTTACAGGATGTTATTTGGGCGTTATGACCGGACTACCGTTATCCGCATATCTTGTCTCGTTTGTTGACTGGTCTGCGCCTTTCTATTTCTACGGTTAGTAACAGTCCCGCTCGATGAAGATAATTGTTAGGAGAGTGTGATTTGATTCTCATTTTGGGCATTATTCAACATGCAATGACGATTTTATCGTCGTGACTGAATGTAGTGAACATCATAAGTTAGAATTGAAGGTGAATGGTAATAATAATTGGTCAAGATGAATCGAATTTTGAATGTAGCAGTTCGTTTAAGCAAGAGAAAATACAAAGCAGCAATGTTGAAGGTGTCGCTGGTATCATATGGACAGTTTTCTGGTTGCGTGTCTCAGCAGCAACACCGGCGAAATGTCGCAATATCAGTGAAAGTGAGCGCCGATACATCATTGAACACGTCGGACAAGTGTCTTCGTCGCCAGCCACCGTCAGTGTTACAGTATTAGAAGAATTATTGAGTTTTGATCTGACGTTCACCTCAGAACATTCACTCAATTGCTGTCGACCGAGATATATTGGCTAAGTAAACCGAAAGAATGCGATTTTGAATGAAAAGTTTTCCGTAACAATACTGCTAAAATTAATTGATTACTTTGAGATAGTAGAAAGCATGTCAACTTGCCACACGCTTTATCGTTAACAATGTTCACTTGAGCATTTCACTGAGCACATGTTCTCATTTACCGTACATACAGCGCATTAATTACCTGGACTGGCCAGGCTATCTAGCGTTTGTAACGTTGCTGGCCACAATGCTCGCGTTTCCGTGCACGTTGTTTTAGCCTCAATTAATATTATTACCTGGATTTTAGCCTCAATTAACAGCGCATTAATATTATTCACAAAATTCATGAACACTTTCATCAGGACGGTGTCGAAATTAAACAAGCACTGTAAACTATGAAGTTGCATTACGGTTCGAATCTACCATCGATTGAAAGCATCTAGTGAACATTCACTGTAAAGTTCGATTGCAGTTGACAACAATCCCATGGAAACAAATTTTCCTGTCGTTACCCAATTGGGCAATAGTGGTTTGCACGTTTTGCCGTTCGTGGACGTTCTTCTTGCTTCTCGGAAATCAGCTGACTTACATGGCTGATGTGTTGCATCTTCAAATACACAGTGTAATATACTCACGCTTTGTTGTTTCGCAGTTCCATTGGGTTTTCGAGTGGCAATTTTTATGATAGAGGGTACTTTCATTCAAGTTTAATTTCTCGATTGTACCTCTTCATTCCCACCGTTTCTACTCATTTTTCCTTAAATCCGGTCCAAATCACAATTTAACTTTTTGCGTGACACATAAATTGCGTCAATGAAATGAATCGCTTTTGTGCCTATGACGACGATAGTTTCGATCGAATGTCGATCAGTATGTTCTCACTTTTCCAGGGCGGTATTATCAGTTCATTACCTCATGTTCTGATGGCTATAGTTGTGCTGTGTTCCGGTCAAATGGCTGATTATTTGCGTTCCACAGGAAAACTATCAACCATTGCTACCAGACGACTGTTCAATTCAATAGGTTCGCTTTTTCATGCCAACAACTAAATAACTCCGCGCAATGATATTGATTCCTTACGTGATATTCGACACAGCTGACTTCTTGTGACATATCAGTAGGGCAATTTCGACTGTTTTCAGAGAGGTGCGAGCAACCAACTGTCAGACTGCTCGTGATCAATGATAGATACTCAACTTATCGTTCACAAATTTTTAGAAATTCAATTTCAGGTTTCGCAGCTGAAGCGACTTTTTTGTGCTGCTTAGCGTTCATCCAAGATCCAACAATAGCGATCACTATACTGGTGATATCGTGTGGATGTAGCGGTTTTGCAATTGCTGGTTAGTTCATTAGTTGTTCATGGCAACGAATCGCTTTTGTGAGAAATTCAATCAGCTATCATAAAGCAACGCTTCATTATCAATCAGCCTTGGTGTTCGCTGAAATCAATCAAAACATTCACTTCAATTGCAAAATCTTTATTGATTAAGCAAAATCTGTAAGTTTAAGATGCGCAAAGTTTCAAACGAAAAACGGATTTCTTCTTTGTAGGTTTCAATGTGAATCACTTCGATATCGCACCACGATACGCTCCTATTCTTATGGGCTTCTCGAATGGTCTTGGTGCATTAGCTGGCGTCAGTGGAATGATTCTCGAACAACTCGTTCACAGCCAGGTAAATTGCATCATTAGGAACTGCATATTCAAATATTCACTATGAATGAGTATTTGCGACAAAATTACTCAAAAATAAGTCAGAATAAAGACGCATTGACATTACATCGAAGCAAAACTCACAAAACGAAGTCAACTGATTTTACTGAAGAATAATTTACGAGAGATGATCGAATGTAATTAATCGCATTGCAGGGGGTGATAATCGGGTGGAGAATCTCATTTTTGATTGCGGTGGGTATTGATATTATTGGATTGGTAACATTTCTGATATTCGGTAGCGGTGAACTGCAAGAATGGGCCAAAGAAGAGGAGCCACAACAGAGCATGCAGGAGATTGTGCGACGATTGTGTTAGTTTTTGTTCGAATCACCTTTGATTACACTGAATTTTTATCAGCGATACTTTTCGATGAATAGAAAAAATGTTGCTGATGGTGCATAAAGTGGGTGAGACATCTGACTGTCAGTGCGGCTAACTCAAAACGGATTACATTCGCATGGAAGTGCGGACTACAATGCTTTTAGTGATATCGCAGCAGAAGGAACTATACATTTTTCGAGCACAATTGTAATTCTATTATGGGTTTTCTTTTCACGTAGTAGCCACGAATGTATCGGAAATGACAATGCTCTAATGCATATGAATAAATTCATTGGACTCAACCGATCGTTTCAAGCAATATTTATGATCAGTTATCGGTTTGTGTTTATGTGTGCCAGATTCAGCAACACTTGAGAAAAATATTCGCTACGAATGATTCTTTGTGATGACACGGAAAAATTACTGAAAATAACGAGCCAAAATTTGTAATCTCCTAAAATGATGGTAATCAATATTGAATTGTAGCTGATGTTGTGAGACGTGTTTCGATCCGTCGAAGTAAAACCTCAATAATGAAGCACAGTCGTCTGAAGGAGGAGAAAGCAGACGCAGACGACGTGAGCATTGCGAGTGGTTTTTGGAGAACATCGATGCGAAAAAGTTTTGATGCTAGCGATGTGGCACCACCCGTTAATAAAGAGAACATCGTCGAAAAGCCACAGCTCGAAACCATAGGTAATACGCATCTACTGTTATAATTTCTTACATTTCATTTGTTTTCGTTTCGATTCACTTCAACCGTAACTCTGTTATTATCATATTGTTATAATTTTAGTTTAGTGTGTGCTTTTTCAAAATTTGAAACTTCTAAACTTTTCATCAGTTCACTTTAGCTGTTTTCCTAACTGAAAACCGGTCCAGAAGGGATGTCTCATATTGTTCCGCAAAACGAATTGTAAACAGTTCGTTGAAGTTAATTTTTCATAATTTTTTCCTTTTCAGATGAAGTAAAGGTGTGAATGGAACATGAAGTCAGTTAGTCATGAGACGACGACGCAATATGACATCAAATCATGTGATAAACACAATGTCACTTACAGTAAAACGTGATGAACGACGTTCATTCATATTTTTCATCACGTACAATTAATTGTAAATAATACATTTGTATTCTCACTCTCAAAAAAGGATCAATTTGTGTAAAGTAAATATTAATTTTTCATATCGCCAGAATAACAGAACGATTTCGATCGCTTAAGTGTATAACTGAAGTTCCGTTAGGGAACGGAAAACCAGTGAATGTCTCATTGCTTATAAATTATTGAACGAAAAAGGCAAATGTTTTGTTGCAATCGAATTAATCACTTCTAAGATTGAAAAAATATTTAATCGACAAACCATAACGTGATTCAACAACAAAACAATGAATCGTAGAATGTGAACAACATTCATAACTAAAAACAACAATAAACAACAACAACGAAAAATCCAAACCGATCATAACATCAGTTCAGTTACCACCACAACAACACAATAATATTGACGGTAATCACCAAAAACAAATTCTTACAATTGAATTGCTTCAGGAACACTACCGTACTCTTATTCTCGTCACCAACATTTCACTTATTCAGCGAACTTGCACAGACAAAAAGTACATCCTCGTTTTCTTTTACACACTTTTCACGACACTTTATGAACACCTTACTAATGACTTCCTTGACGAGTTCAGACTTGACTACAATCAAAAGTTCAATCATGAGCTGACCTCAGGTTGAGTTCTCTTTTTTGCGATACTGCTCAGATCACTTAAATCCGTCAAAACACTGACGAAATGACTGTTTTCATGAGAGACTGAACGATGCTATGACCAATTTCTCCAGCAACACGGAACAAAATTGAATGCATATAAATTACATCTCAGTGCATGATAAATACACGTGAAATTTGCATGCTTCTCGAACCAAAATTTGCCGAGAAAAGTCCAAAAAATAAAGATTTCATAAACATTGATCATTACGAAAAAATAGAATTCAGCGATAATAAATGAAAAAAAGAACCGTTATACAACATTTTTCTTACTAAATAAATAACCAACGTCATCTAAATATTCATGCTGAACGACGATTCATTTAATCAACTAAATCGAAAATCAATTAAATAGCACAAAATAGTTCTGTGAATAAGATGTACCCTCCATCACTTAACTATGGAGATATATTCAGTTTTAAATCGTTCATTCAGTGAGTGCATCTCTCCCTCTAAAAAACATTTCTGAACATTAACCAAACCGTACACTAAATTGTTTGCCATATCGTCATTCCCGTATACAAATAACAATAACAACAAAAGTATCAACGGCTTGAATGAAGCTGTTTTTTGGGCTGAAATACGAAACATTTCGATGATGGATTAGTAGTTCGCATGAATTGCAGATAATACAGATGAATGCGGAATCGTTTAGGAAAATACCCTTCAGCGATAGTCGCCAAGTTTTAGGGAGTGGGATCGTTCCTCAAACTGATCGCGCATTTACCAGTGACAATTACGATGAGGTACGAAACAGCAGCGATAAAATGACGATAACAGTAATGTGATTTAAATATTATGAAGTAACGGTAACACTACGAAGCCATTTAGAAGTTGGCATAACTGAATACATCCTGTTGTTTGGCCAACTCCAAAAGCATAGGATCGTCGAAGAATTTATTGACTGAAACGTCCTCACTCAATCCCTTTCGTCGACGTGTCTTCACCATGAACTCACGCGCTAAATGCGGAGCAGGCTGCAGCTCCAGAGGTCGAATCACAATACTTTTATCCAAAGGATCACCAGGCACTATCTAAAAATAACGAAAGCAATCATTTTGGACACTATCACGGCAAGCGATGACCGCTCACTCAAACATGTCACAACATAGTACTGTTTCCTAGTCACTTTTCAACAATACTGAAAGATATTTTGCGTTCTGTAAAGTATACGAAACAATCAAACCGTACAAACTGCTAATCATATTACAACACATTTTGACCGCGACATAATCAGCGATTTTAATAAGTAGTCGCTGATTTGTGAATAAAAAACCAAACAAATGGAACCACTCAGTTCAGTATATAGTGCCAACCAAATATCATCCAAACTGTGAGTTGACAGAATGGAATTTCACTGACGAAACTGATTTCCCATAGTCTTTTATGGGTTAATTTTGCTTGAGATTGTACGACTCATCAGTCAGCCTCAATTAAGCAGTGAACTAAGTCTGCGAACAAAATAAATCAGAATGAAAATTATCACAAAAGTTGACCTGCCAATGGCTGAAGACCGATAAACAAAACGCTTGTCCTTGTGTATGCGTTCTCAGATCGGTTTCAAATCCAAATGAGTCAATCACTGGAATATACGCTTTTATCGTGTAGAGTGGTGAGCCCGGGATTGGCGCATCTGTGGTCACGTGACCACGTCGTTTAGCCAATACTGTATACACTGAACTAACACAATCCGCAGGCGCTGTCACTTCAACAAAATAGTACGGCTCCATTAGACGTGGCGTAGCCATCTGAAGAGATTTCGGTTGAAACAAAATTACTGTTTTCAGCAAATATTATAGCATACTGACATTGAATCAGTTCGGAGAGATATTACACAACTGTCGTTTTGAGGAACATTCTGTATGAGTGAGTGATTCGAGAGACGCTTACTGCACCAAACAACAACTAAACCATAACCTTACCAAGAATGCCGAGTACGCGCAACGTCTTGCCGTTGGAATTATCTGACCACCGCCTCTATACAGTGGCTCTTGTGCAATCACTGCATCCAACATTTTGAATTTGACATTGCGAATAGCTGAAAATATTTCACCACAAAATTCGACTCACTACGTCACATTTGAAACTTCACCAAGCTGCCTAACAAATCACATAAATGCAAGAAGTGAAAAAAATTTCCACAGAAAAACGAACGTTCTTCGCACAACGGTCCTTCACGAGTGGCCCACTGGAATCCTTGAACGAGAGATTCACGTACACTGCCCAGCAACTGCTTATCAACTTCCGATGGCAGCGTATCATCCAACAAAACATTCGGCCCCGTAGTATCCGGCCCGAACGCCCAAATACTTCGCGCCGCTAACAAATCCCAATCGTATTTCGTTTGGAAGAACTCACCTAACCGTTTCCTGTGAAATTATTCCTCCAATGAAATGCAAATTTGAAAAGAGCTTTCAATCACCATACACTTATCTATATTTATACTTCCATTATAAACGAAATACAGTTAATAAGTATGAAATAACGACGCCACAATCGAATAAATATGTCGACATCGCTAACAGTGGAGTATAAGGTAATGAATCACTCTCTAACACATTTTCACGATGAAACGTATACGTCAAAAATAACGAGTAATACCAAATCTCAGTAAGCTTGACAGATGATAGTACCTATTTCAGTTATTTACAGAATTGTGAGCCCTGTCGATCAGGAGAAACCAAAATCTGGATCTAATCACAAACAGAAAATGGACATTTCGAGTAATACATTAATGACGAAATAAGGTAATGAATCAAAAAGCAACGATACCTATTCCAACCAATTTGCACCACTTCACCTTCGATATCCTCTGCCAAACCCTTCTCTAACGGCTCCGCAATCATCGTTAGTTTATTCCTTCAAATTTTCATATCATAAATTCAACGCTTATTCTAATAATTCACTGCATTTATGAGCAAATAACTGCAAAATAAACTTTTTGTTCGGTGTTTCTGCGAAGCACTTGAGTGAGGATGTTTCAACGACGGTCTCACAGAACGACACCACAGGATCTGCCACTTTGATGTCGATTTCTGAGAACACCTGTAAAGAAAGCAAGTATCATAAATGTGTGCGTACATATGACTCAGTCAGTAACGTTATGCATCGAAACAATACATTCTCACTAAGAGATCGGTGGACAAGTAATCCTTTCAATATAAATGCTTATGAAAATAACAGACTATCCGAGAGATGTAAATAAGCGAACTTTTCTCATATCATGCATAACACAGTCCATATACAGCTCTCCAGTTCCCAACATCACATGCTCTCCAGATTCCTCGACACGAGTCGTAAGCAGTGGATACGATTTATTCACCTACAAAGCAAAATATATAAACTGCTGTACGGGTGGCGGATGAATCAAGACTGAAACACTGGTCACCACGTAACATTACAAAAATCGATACACGACAATTCTGGACAAATCTACACGAATACAGACAACAATTGACTGAATACGGACAATTTCATCCTGAGTTTATCTATTAACAACGAACCTTTCTGAGCCCATCGAGCATTTTTGGTAGTTCAGATGGATTGATCGGTTCAACCGCCATTTTCACAACCGATTTCGTGTTGAACTTGAGTGGTCGGAATATATAAATCTAAACAAATCGTTTAAATCAATGACAGCCGTTTTAAGTATCAGCAGAAATCATTTTACAGAATCACGATCGGAAACAAACTCTCTTTCCATATCGAAAGTTCACTCCCCCTCCCTCCTTCAAAAGATGATAATAAACGTACATCTTCATCGAAACTGAGTTGCGTAATGGTGGATGTCTTAACGATTGGCTGATCAATACCTTCGATCAGTACCCAATTACCGGCTGGTACTCGTGACACCTCGACCGTATATCTACAATTATCAACTGCTCTTCTATTCAAAGAATAAACATTCAAATAACATTCAAAATGACGATGCCATCAAAGTTTGAACTTTTCATCAGATGGTTTGTTCACCATCCGATTTCAAACTGGACAAAGTTTTACCTTGCTTCACTGATCCACAATCGACCAACTGTCATCACTCGACAATCCTCTTCGTCCTGAATACTGTAGTTCTCACCCAATACTCTGACCTGAAAGGAATCGATGCTCTGCTTCAATGCACATAAACGAAATGTACTTGTGTATGATCAGTGATCAGCATGAACAATCGAATGCAACAACCGAAAGAATTTCCTCGCCAAACTAACATCTTGTCCAGCATACAGCGTGCCACTCATAACTCGACCAAACACGTGGAATGACGTCGCATCAACTGTCGCATAATTCTTTGTCGTATGAACCATTAATGGACCCTCAAATTGAATCTTCCATCACTATACTGATAATTAATTAAAAACTCTCACTCAGGCCAATTCCTTCTCTGGAATATCATCACGTATTTTTGGAACCACAAAAGGGTAGTTATAGTTGACAGCAGGAATTTTCATCTTTTTTCTCTGCTCGGCTCGTCTTTTTTTTTTTGAATTTCTGTGGAAAAGTGTCAACTGTTCAAAATTTCAGTTTCTCACCTCAGCATCGCATTTGAAAAGTGCTTTAGCCATCTTACTGTCCATTGGTCCCAAATAAGTGTGCTCAGTTTTCATTTGTGCATTTTGATCCGGTGACTTGATATTTTGCGTTATGAGATCAACAAATGCTGCAAGTCAACGAATTACTTCGCTGAAGAAAGTGAAAAAACGGCATAGGATAAACCACATTTAATACTGAATTAAAATTATGACACTTAGAACCACCACCATCTCATACTCAGGAATAAGGAATACTTGAATTATTCGGTGATCCATTTAACTTCTAGTATAAGCAGTTCATACAATCAAAATAGGGTTTGAGTTTGGACGGTTTAACATTAGGCTGCATTCAATGGATTTGGGACAAGTGATTGACGGTACAAAACAGATTCATATCAGTAATGATCTGCAACAGAAAGTGAATAAAATAAGTGATTGTTTTATGAAATGATATGAACTGCAAATAAAAACTTATACGAAAAAGTAAACAAACATGAGAAATCGCCGAAGAAACGTCGGCAAATGAGTGCAACCAACGGACGCACGTTCATTTTTTGCTCTTCTTTACTCAGCTTGATACCAAGTTCAGACATCATCAACGGTAAACACGTATCCACATCACCAACAACCTTCAAATCAAAACTTTTCTCACCAATGAAATAATGACCCAACTCGTAGGATCACTGTTAGAATATGTCATTGCTGATCCTATCATCATATTCATTAGATGTTCAAAATCACTGATAATGAAATCGTAATAATATTAATGACAATTATAAGAACCTGTGAGAATATTTTGTAGATTGGTTCGAGAATGAACTCAACAAACGAACGAGGCGCACCCGAGTGTGGCGGTTTTTTAACGAATTTTCGAGATTTCTTATCAAAGTACTGCTCACCCCAAAGCCGTCGTGCAAACTCAACACCACTGAATGTACCTACAAGTTGATGATTATTTATTTCACGTTCTTGTTTTGTACATGATTTGTAAAAATTATTCTGATTCAAAATTATTCTGAATCAATTCAGTGCTCTACCACAAAACTTCTACTGTAATCGACCACTCACCGTAGTGATCCGCATACAAATCAGCGAAACTCTGCAGCGAGAAGCAAATGTTGTAACGCGAACTAGCGAACACCACATTGTTGAGTAAAGGTGATACTTGCACACCTTCGGCTTCGTCGCTGAACGTCCTAAAAGACGAACAGTTTTAATGAGGCAATGGTATTGATGAAACTTGAATACTATCAATGAAAATAATATCAACAATCGCTACAACACGAATGTCCATGATGATAATCATCAGGCATTTATGAGGAAACTTTTTCTGCTTTGTTTTTAAATGCTCACAATCGACAGCTGCGCATAAAGTGGACAACGTTCTGCTTTTGTTTTTCAGTTATGCATTTGCATGCATAACTGAAAAAAAAAATTCATTGGAGATATTCTGATGAGCCGATGCACCATTTAAAATTTACGTAGGCAAAATACTATCACATTCAATCACAGCTCTCTAACTGCACAACACCTCTGGTCGAAGTTTGTGATACGAATGAAATTTCGATAATCACATGTTCGAAACTAAAATAATGTCATATGTAATTTCAGAAACCGCTGACAAATTATTCCGTTGCTTTCTATGTAAACGAACTGCGATCCATCAAATAAAACAAGACTGTGAGGCTTATTCTTACTGAAGTAAGCTGTTCACTTGATCGAGAATGAATCGTATTTTGTAGTAGGCGTCAGTGGGCGGCAGTTTCAGTTCGAGAATCAACCGATCAATTTTGTTGATGCACACTACGACAGGAAGCCGCTCTTGAGCTGCGTGACGAATTGCGCGTTCCGTTTGGAGCATCACCTCAAAATGACGATAATACCTTCTAAGCCGAAATCGTTTGATAACATTACTGAACAAGAAAATTATTCGTGACGCACACTTTTGCATCATTCATCGACACTTAAATTCTACTGCATCATACTACCACCAAGCAAAGGCGAGTAACACTCCAACGTGGAGATCCGTGAACGTTAGATTCCACAAAATTAAATGTAGAAAGATTTGACACAATTGCGCAGAATCACGCTTCGGATGAAACTAACCCCTTCATGCGCATCAATTATAACCACAACACCATCGCTCAGTCGATATGCCGCAGTCATCTCATCCGAGAAGTTCACATGGCCTAGAATACATTTATTTTACATACAGACTTGGCCGCTTAGAGACTCATTCCAAACAAAGCAATGACTTACCAGATAATTGAATCGAAAAACAAAAAACCTGAATGAAAATCATAGAGTTCAACGAACCGGGAGTATCGATAAGGTTGAGAAGAAAACTTTTATGACGTGAATTCTCCATGACGAGTGTAACTGGCATCGCTTTGATACTGCAACCACGTTGTTGTTCAATGAAGAGTGTATCCGTAAAACGTGTATCGATATCGTCACCACGCATGAATTCTGGATGCGTTTGCTCAATCAAGCAATCAATGAAAGTCGTCTGAAAATTAGTTCAGTGACGAAACATCTTGCCTCAAATGAAACACACTACTTCATCGGACATTTCGAGTAAATTTATGGAACAAGCAGAAAATTTCCGGGTTCCATTGAAGATGTTTCAACCGATCACCACAAATGGCTCTCAGAGCCTCATAGCAAATTTCGAATTAAATACCATATACTGGTCACCTAATGAAGAACACGTCTTTGCAATACATAAGTTCAGCGAAGAAAAATTCAATCTTGAATGAACTGAAAAAAATCAAAACGAACTTTTCCGTGATGAAGATGACCCACAATGGCAACATTACGCATAATGTGCGGACAATCCATGAGATCTGCCAAGTATTCCTTATTATAGGTAGTTTCTGGAAGTGATTGCTCTAGTGCCTGGAAGACATGAACGTTAAAGACATACAGGAAACGAAAACCATCCAGCACTTGTGTCAGGTCATCATTACTACTGATTACGAACAGAATCAAAAAGATACCTGAAACTTTCGCTGCTTGACCGGCTTGATGATGGGCTCAGTTAGCGGTTGCGCATCTTCTTCTTGGACGATTGTCTCTACATCCTCACCATAAATCTAAAACACACAAAACAAATCTTCAAGAGCAGATTTTGTGAAATTAAACAGTAGTAAACAGATGTATTCAACTAAAAACACTCATCCTAAACTCTACTTCGATCAAAATCAGACGTGTTAAGATCGACATGAGAATGAAACAGTTACGTTTCCATTGAAATCCATTGAAAATCAGAACGTTTACTTTATTTTCAAACCATTCTTATTTTGAATTAAATACTATATATCGGTCACCCAATGAAGAATGCGTTTTTGCAATATATAAATTCGACGGAAAAATATTCAGTTTTCGAGATTCCGAAATTTGGTGCGTATTCCTCGGAATTTAATGGAGTTAAAAAATAAGGAAATGGATGCAATATGATGTTAACGGTTACCTCCATGGCCGTTGCATAATACTTTTTATCTTCATGCAAGACAATTTGATTGGATGGTGCTTGAGTTTCATCCTCAACTGTTTCCTCTTCTTCCTGAAACCGAACAATCTGAATGAGTTCCTCAGGTGTGGCAAATGTTTGGGCTGAATAAATGAACTAATCGTTAGAACCTCGCATACAACGCTCAGCTGAGGCCAAAGTATAAGAAGATGAAAAGCAAACTGATCGGAATGCGTCATGACATTACAAAGATATCTCCAAAAATCATCCTTTACGCACCTACGTACCTTCAAATCTGTCGTCTTCCGACTCTAATCCGTGACGACGGTAGATAGCACAATCAACAGTGGATAAACTGAAGAGAAAAGATTATGAAACTGGCCTCAGGTTCTTTTTCCTCCTCCTCAGCGTTTTGCGTCTGCGCAAACGACGTATCCTCATCGTCAGAATCATCTGAATCCAGTTCAGGCCCAATGTAGTTACCGAACTCATCGTAGAGATCAGCATCCATTATTACTGCTTTTCACTTGCTTCGATAACTGAAGTAAAGAAACGATAACGTATGGCAAAACGATCTTCATAAACACTACATGTGCTTTTTCTTAAGTAGTCGATCATACACCATTATTGGAATGTTCTGCATAAAATACCCGAAAAACAATGTATTCCGATCATCGAAAGATATCCAAAAAAATAATTAAAAACGTCGACATTGCCGCTCTAATTGTGTTGCTAACGGCCTCGTCACACTTCGCCATAGAAACGCGTATGAGCACGGGGGCGGAGGCAGCGAAGAGCATGCGCAATTGCAGGTCAGCGTGTGATTGAGCGTTAGAATGAGCAACATTTATCACCGACAGTGTATCGGAAAAGGACCGTTTTGGGGGATAATGCATCGCAGAGTGAATAGGGGAACCGTGACTATTTTGTAGAGAATGAAATTTTCTATCATATGAACTATTTTGTACTGAGTAATGTCCATCAGAAAAAACTTGAGCAGTCTCAAAATAGAAAATGTTGGAGGAAAATGAAAGTCACATTTATGTAGCAGTACCAAATTTCAGGGTGAAGGAACGAGAGTTGAGCACAAAGTGGTTGTGCACATAGACTTTTCAGCTTTGGAAAAGATTATGCGTTGTCGGGGATGTTGATTACCTTACAGTGTAATGACGATTTTACAAAGCCAATCCACACACCTCATCCGCTTCCTTCAGCATATGGCATCCACATTGATTAATTTACATGGATGGATATTTGCAGGATCACCATGTTGAACGTTCTTCTTACATTCAGCATTGCCTGGAAGCATGATGCTTTACTGACACCTCGAATTCTTCAGACACTCTGATTACACAAAACTATAAGTTGTCGGAAGATTTTGCATACCTTCATAGCACCAGCACATTTTCGGAAAGTATCTCAAATAGCTCTTGATCAATTTGCACATTTCTTTAACAGTATCACGATACAAGAACAACAAATTCAACCAAAACAAAATTCAGTGAGACTTGGAATAAACTTTCAGAATGATTAGAGCGTTGATTCATCCGATTTCTAAGTTTTTTAAAAGAAGAAAATGCGGATAAGGCTGCTCACCTTCGACACTTGTTTCCGGTAAATCTTTCTTCTGAAAAAATCATTACCTATTATTACATAATATTATAGCACAATGAATAGTTCTGCTCTGCTAACAGCATATCAAAGAGCAGATCCAAAGACCCAGAACGTATATTTTCGATTTCCCGAGAAATTGTCCAATCATACCGTAATCGCATCTTATATGCATAAGTGTCACTAAATTTCATGAATATTCTCATTTCGGCGAGATAACCTCCGAAGAAAAGCTTGCAACGTCTAATTGTAAATGTTTAATCCATACGTGTCAAAATATGGATTGATCTTTTCACGGATACTTTTGTGGTTTTTTCGCGTTGCATTTACGTTCAATCGAGAAAATAGCACATTCCTTCCATGAAAATTTGCATAGATTTCTGCATATGGCATTTCAAGTTGAGTTATCGTCGGTTCAATTCATAAGCTCGGTGTGATAGATGTCGTTATCAGAGAATGTTGATGATGCGTGTATTCCGGCTCAGTCGATGAGAGCAGATTAATGAAAGTGCCTATTAAGCTTTTTGTTTTGATATTATGATCGAATCAGTGGCGTAGCCAGCATTTTTCGAAAGGAAGCAAGGGCGTAAAATGACCTGTTTCAAAGAATTGGCTGAATTTTGAGGTGGATTCGTTTGAGTTTTCTTTTTTACCTCCTTCCCCCCCCTCACCTGTCTTTTCTGTTACATCTGTTTTGCCCACTCGCTTTTCCCCTGTCACTTGTTTTCCCACCTCTTTTCCCCTTTTCTTCCACCTTCCAGGAGGTTGGGAGCGTGTGTCCCTTTCGCCTTGCCCTCCTTGGCTATGCCACCGGATAGAATGTTGAATGTTCTGCGTGATATTGTCATTCCATATGGTTTGTTTTAAAAGTACTATGATTGGGAATGCTGCTTTAGCCTAAATCACCTTTATCCGATGTATTGCCGTTCCTTTAAAAGTCTCGCCAAGCATGCAGGTCCACATCATTCTGAAATTTATGATTCATTGCCTTATTTTTCCATGTTTACGTGATAGTGAATAATTTTAGCAACTGGTTCTTTCATCGTTGTTTTGATTATTCGAGGAGACTTGACTCAGACACTTGAATTGATCTATCGTGAGATTAGAAATTAGAAATTTTTTATAATGTAAGACTCTCCAAGCAATTGTTGTTTGCTCGTTCATCAATAATTCGATCAGATTCCCCTCGCCAATCGACAGAAGTATGCAAGAAGCATCGTTTATGAAACACTAATTGAATATTCTCACAATGAATACCGAATGACTGGCATGGGCAGGTCACTGATGTATGTATGAGCGATATCTGACGATGGGACTTTATCCCAAATGGTCACTCGAATTCATGATGATTGCTGTGTTTTAAAATTATTTTTGTTGTCAGTGTTTCATGTTTTTACGATTGCTCAGCTGATAATGCGTTGTTTCGAGATTTCCTTAGGTTCATTTCTTGATTCAACCCTACTAACTTGCCTCGGGTTGCTCCTTTCAGGCGTGATTCAGTTCTCACTGGTCACTCAAATTCTGAATAAGAGAGTTGAGAAGCGATATGGTGAGCTTTAGGTTTCTTTTAAAACAAAATCGGATGATTTTTTGATGAGCTGACTTATTGATAAGCATGAAGTTAAAAAATTTCATTGCAGCTAAATTATAAACTGCCTGTTACGGTTTCTTGTAACCTGAAAACATCAAGAACCCGAGAACATCGTTTGAAATACTGAAGAAAATCTTTTTAAAAATTTACGAAATTTGAAAATTTTATCGCAATTCTATATTTTACAGGGCAATAGAATTCACGTTCCTCAACTACCTGATGAAATCATCATCGAGATTTGGTATTTATTCGACTCACTTATCGTTTGCTTCAAATTTTTTGCACTTTTCTCGTGCGTACTTATTGTGAGTTTAGCAGTCAACTGCTCACTGCCACTATGCGTATTTCAGGAAGTATGTCCCACTGAAGGACCGTCGTCAATGTCGAGCAGTATGTCATCATTGGAAGTCTCTTTTTTATCGGTGTAAATACCCGCGGAGTCGATTTTACGCACTGAAAATTGAGCGTTCCGGCCGTAAGGTTGAAATTCGTTCGCTATCATTCATGACATATTCTCTTGCTATGTATGTATTATTTCCAATCGAATAAAGTCAAACCTCGATTAATAGTACAATTCAAATGATTCTGTCACGAGAATGTTCACCAGAGCGATATCATGTTCTTATAAAGCATTTTGAATATATCGCCTGCTATCGTTCATCAGGGAAACACTTGTGACAGTATACTCATTACTTATCATTATTGTTCATCATTATTTTCAGTACTTAATTCATGGGAATAAGGAAATGAAACTGAAGAAAAGAAGAACGAAGGACTTATCTCGTGTTATCAAAGTCAAGAGGCATCTGTCATCTTTGAGAAGCATTTTCCGGTTAATTGAATTGACACCGGGTAACGATAGCTTCTGCCGTTGGAGTGCGCTCTTTTCTTCACTGATCAAAATTTCGCATTCATATCATAATGTCTAAAAACAAGTCTTTTTACCGGTGATGGTAACCGATCGAAGTTCGATCAATGAATCCGTGCCGAAATTTAATCGAATTTCGACCAGATTTTCGGTTTTGACAAACTTTCGCTGCTTAAATAACTTCCAAAATTTTTTGGTTGGATTCCGGCCCAAGAATGCAGAAGCTGTTCGGCACAAGCAAATTTACTGATTGCAAAATTGGATTTCGTTGGTTTTTGACCGATAATTATCGAAAATTATTCGGAAAGACGAATTTAGATTCTCTAAAATTGGGAATTTGTGTTCAGTTATCATTGTTACATTCCAATTAGGACGTATTCATTCAATATAAACATTATTCTTTGAATTCCGATCGCATTCTGAAATTCATGTTCATGTTTGTGGATGAGCGTAAAACTGGATTAACGCATTATACCACTTCTTAATGTGAGAATATTGAGTTATTTACTGCGACTGTATTTGAAAGTGTTGACGAGAAAAGTTTCGTTACCTTTCTCAATTGAGATATACTCTTGTTGTGATCATTATCGCTAATATTATTATTTCATCATCACTGATGATATGAATATTTGCGCATGTTTTGATCACTGTGTTGATGAAATGATTTCAGAAGGTACGATAACGTTTGACGGAGAAGTTCTTAATGATGCAGTTTTGAATTTGGTTGCTGAACAAAAGTGGAATATTCGAAGATTCACCATATGTGGTGACTTCAGCTCCGTCAACAGCACTACATTGTTCAACTTTTTCGCCAATCAAAACCAGGAGAATGAATTGTGTGACATCGAGTGTCTTGATTTCGTGGTAAACTACTCGTGTTGCTCGCTTACGTCAAACATTCAATCTCTGTTCCGATTGCAACTCCGTGAAATGATGAGCAAAATACTTCAAGCTTCACATCTTCCTCTAACATCCAAAATGCTGTTAGATATCCCCTTTGAATGAAGTAATTATCCGCTCCGTTCCGCTGAGATATCTCCAGGTCATTCCACAAGTTCATCGAAATGAAAAACATGAAGGTACTAATTCAGTTTAGTGGAATTCAGAAACCCAGTTTTGCAATAAACGATTTGGCATGGGATCAACTGGTGGATTCGTTCAACAATAAACTAAGAGCGTTGATGATTGATCCGTACGTGTCGGGTTACGAATCCTACAACAGGTGATACTTGTCAATCTTGGAGGATAATCTCTCGCAATATACTTTTACACTCTTATTATTATTCATTTTGTGAATATGGTGAGTAAATGCGTGTCTCATTTTCACGGCACAGATCTTACGTTCCAGTGAGAAATGTGTAAACAGCACGAGAATGACTATCATTTGAAGAGAACTTTCCTATCAACTCGATATTTGAAATGCTACGAGAGTTATCCGTTTCGTTTCATCTCGTTCTATTTCGAGACTTGTTTGAGACATAGATGCTCGGCTATGGTTAAGTCATCGATAAAATAGAATTCATTCAAGCATGTCAACAAACCCACTCAGCGACAGATCGTTACCAGCGATGATTAAACCCGACTGCTTCTTCAATATTCATATCCCGATAATTGGCCGCATAACCATCAAGGCCTTCAAACGCGCCATCCAAGTAAATCATTTTCGTCACTCGTATGCTTTTGTTCAGATGTAAATGGCCATATTTTTGAGTTTATTCCTTCCAGTTTGTTTCTTAGTTTTGTTTCAAAGTTAATCACATCATACGGGTTCATTTCAAAATTATTTCATTTTTGCTTTTATTGCTATCATCGTCGTGTCTCTTGTAGGTGATCCGAATAGCTCAGGATTATGCTAGAAATAATTCGAAAAATTTTGTGATACCTTCTGAGGAATATTGCTCAATGGATGACTGGCGAGGATATCAACTGAAACGTTTATCAACGACGCAATGAAGTCATATGACTCATTTATCATGTTTACTGTAATGCTGTTGATTTAATTTAACATTGCAGGAATACTTCAGCGCTGATTGGGCTACGCCACCAATTACCTGGCGCAGACAGAGGGGAATCTGTGTTTTTACAATTGAACCTAACGAAACGATCAATTTTCCGGCCGTCAGTGAAATTGAAATCGACGGTGTGGGAAAAGAGACTGAGCAGGTGTTTTATGCTACTCGATGGTTTCTTTATTATTAACATTATTGGGTATCATCATTTCTTTAAGATATTTTACCGAAGGTATAATTGTCTCTCGACGGTAAATCTCGATTGGATAGATGAAATTGCAGCAGCCAAATATCGATTATGTAACTCGTGAATGTTCATGCTATCAATTTTCCCGTTTCATGCTATCAACTAAAATTGCTTCAGTAATGAGCGAACATTTGCTCAGTCAAATTGTTTGAATTCAAAAATATTTCATTATCAGGATGGAACATTGCTGTTAGCGAGAACAACAGATATTATCAACACTTTCAATTATTTACATGATTTTAAACATTCAGCTGAAATTTGCAGTCAGAAGGTTCAATATCTTCCAACTTCATTCACCGTTGTTGCAATAAATGTTGAAGACTGTGACATGTTCCTTCATTGCTTGAAATATGAGGACATATTATAGATTGTTATTTATCATTACAATAAGTCCATTTCTGTTTGAGCATTGGACTGCAACGTCGTGTGTGAAGTTTGACAAATGGATCGGATATGGATCTTTGGTGCTACATATTATCTTCGATATAGGACGATTTTTGAGCGATACATTTCCCACCTATCATTCATTGCTCGTGCCGTGATTGTAATCTCACTGTGTTATTTATATGAAATGAATATCACGATAAACATTGGAGGAAATAGATCTTTTAAACATTTATTGTGGCATTGCACTCTATCTTGGTCACTTCGACAGACCCAGTTCAGTTTCTTTTGCATCCAATGAGCACAGCAATACCCCATTCAACGATTCTCACTGTATCTGCGATTTCATCGGATCTCTATAATTTTCGCTGATTCACATCGTTACAGTTTCCGAAAGTTATGAATATATCTCTTCATAATCATATGCTACGTGATCCAAACTTTCATTGAATTTGAGGAGTTTGAGGGGGTTACTTGGACTGTTCTTACCAACTCTAATCAACTTGTAAGTAATCGATGGTCTTCCTACTGCCTGTCGGGTGGAGTAAACCGACGTTTCAAAGGCTCTCACTAAAGAAGAGGATGACGTGACTTTTAGCTTCAACAATTTACCATTCCAGAAAGATGAGCGTTTAAATTCAGAAACGCTGTCCAAATACTGTTCGAGATTTTGACGTGAAACCTCGTCTGTGGTGTCTGAGGAGAACTGGTGGAGGTTTTTTCGAAATTACATATCCTACACCAAGGAAAAAACTAAGCCAGTGACGGCATCTTTTTCTGAACACATCTCTAATTTTTAAACACTGATGCTCATGCAAGCTTACTGATCTCACTGTAGGATTTACTCTCGTATGCACTCAACGTCATATTATGAATACTCTATTCGTTGTTGCCTCTTCATTCCTATTTTGTGCTAAATGACATTTGCAGCATTTTGCTGTTGCTATTGAAACATTTTGCTTTCTGTGCTATCCTATCTGTTCCGTCCTATTCTGTGCTAAGAATTCTATTCTGGCCTAAATGAAGAATTCGAAGAATTCTGTTCCCTTTGAAGAGAATCCATCATCCTACTCGAGACTTTCCTCTTGTTTTTCTTCGTCTCATCGTCATGTTTTTCATAAGAATCCAATTAATTCCTCAGGAATCGTTTAAATGTGTTTAAGGTATGTGTAACGATCTTCCAATGAAATTTTCCTCAACTCATAATTGCTGATATTAGTCATATTTTGCTGTAACTCTAAAAGTGTTTTGCATTAGCACATTTCAAAAATTGCTTCTCGAATTGATAATTCGAAAAGTTTTTCACTTTCTTCTTTCCTAACTGCAATACAAACAATCGTGGTAAGACCACAACCTATACGGCAGTTGAATTCCTCCAAACTGACTCGCACAAAACTACAGTAACTTCCGTCATGACAATTCTAAACTCAGTGAACCTGAAGATGCTCGTAACTTGTGGATTTTCGGTGTTATGTGTGGTAACACGTGGAAAAATATTTATGCAGCTGTCATGCCACGCACCATTGGTATTTTCAAATTTATCCTAATCTCAGCAAAGTTGTGAGCTTACTTCCAGGCAAGAGTATCAAACATGAGCCTAACCCTAGCATGTGACATCGAATTGTACCCGGGTGGTTTGTGCGGGGTCCCAATGCACTTTGCGATTCTACCTCGCTCATGGAACGCCACCAAAACATGCCTAGCAATATTCCCCTCCATTATGCCTGGCGTGACAGCATCAAAAACACAATAGTAATCAACAAGGGGATGAACACAATGATGACCACATAAACAAAGTTACATAAGCAACAACAATCACGCACGAAACAATCACATAAACAACAACGAGAAATAATAACGTAAGCAACAAGAACAGCAACGGAGTAATCAAACAGATATTCACATTAACACGTTATTTCAATGCCCATATCCAATCGCACAATCCGAAACAGCATAACAAGAACACGTTCGGACAGAATGTCTTGAAAATGAAATCGAATCAAGTCAGCTGCAATTATTTCGGTTCAAGTATACCTTATCAGCACTTATAACAGACAATAACTGCACTGGCAAGGGACATAAGGATATCATCATAGAATCGTATGAATGCCATCATGACACTAGCTAATAGATAAGCTTGGCGAGTAACCACAAGCACCTGAGACTTCGAGTCACCAGTCAGCGACTCGACTCTACAAGATGAGTGGTCCAGGCGAACTTTCCAGACCTACCGCTAACTTCATAAGGCGATTCATACCCTACGTTAGTGAAAATCAATTTTTAGGGAATATTTTCACCATTTGATATGCCAGTTAGTGAAACTCAATTTTTAGGGAATATTTTCATCATTTGATATGCCAGTACAGCCATTATCAACACCTGATGATAGCTCTCCCAGAAACTAACTAATACTTTACTTTCAATACGATAACTTTGGAGCATTCGAGTGGATTGTATGAGGTTATCGAGTATCTCAGTAGCACAAGTGATGAATGATTACTGCACTGGCAAGGGACATAAGGATATCATCATAGAATTGTATGAATGCCATCATGACACTAGCTAATAGATAAGCTTCGGCGAGTAACCACAAGCACCTGAGACTTCGAGTCACCAGGCAGCGACTCGACTCTACAAGATGAGTGGTCCAGGCGAACTTTCCAGACCTACCGCTAACTTCATAAGGCGATTCATACCCTACGTTAGTGAAACTCAATTTTTAGGGAATATTTTCATCATTTGATATGCCAGTACAGCCATTATCAACACCTGATGATAGCTCTCCCAGAAACTAACTAATACTTTACTTTCAATACGATAACTTTGGAGCATTCGAGTGGATTGTATGAGGTTATCGAGTATCTCAGTAGCACAAGTGATGAATGATTACTGCACTGGCAAGGGACATAAGGATATCATCATAGAATTGTATGAATGCCATCATGACACTAGCTAATAGATAAGCTTCGGCGAGTAACCACAAGCACCTGAGACTTCGAGTCACCAGGCAGCGACTCGACTCTACAAGATGAGTGGTCCAGGCGAACTTTCCAGACCTACCGCTAACTTCATAAGGCGATTCATACCCTACGTTAGTGAAACTCAATTTTTAGGGAATATTTTCATCATTTGATATGCCAGTACAGCCATTATCAACACCTGATGATAGCTCTCCCAGAAACTAACTAATACTTTACTTTCAATACGATAACTTTGGACCATTCGAGTGGATTGTATGAGGTTATCGAGTATCTCAGTAGCACAAGTGATGAATGATTACTGCACTGGCAAGGGACATAAGGATATCATCATAGAATTGTATGAATGCCATCATGACACTAGCTAATAGATAAGCTTCGGCGAGTAACCACAAGCACCTGAGACTTCGAGTCACCAGGCAGCGACTCGACTCTACAAGATGAGTGGTCCAGGCGAACTTTCCAGACCTACCGCTAACTTCATAAGGCGATTCATACCCTACGTTAGTGAAACTCAATTTTTAGGGAATATTTTCATCATTTGATATGCCAGTACAGCCATTATCAACACCTGATGATAGCTCTCCCAGAAACTAACTAATACATTACTTTCAATACGATAACTTTGGACCATTCGAGTGGATTGTATGAGGTTATCGAGTATCTCAGTAGCACAAGTGATGAATGATTACTGCACTGGCAAAGGACATAAGGATATCATCATAGAATTGTATGAATGCCATCATGACACTAGCTAATAGATAAGCTTCGGCGAGTAACCACAAGCACCTGAGACTTCGAGTCACCAGGCAGCGACTCGACTCTACAAGATGAGTGGTCCAGGCGAACTTTCCAGACCTACCGCTAACTTCATAAGGCGATTCATACCCTACGTTAGTGAAACTCAATTTTTAGGGAATATTTTCATCATTTGATATGCCAGTACAGCCATTATCAACACCTGATGATAGCTCTCCCAGAAACTAACTAATACTTTACTTTCAATACGATAACTTTGGACCATTCGAGTGGATTGTATGAGGTTATCGAGTATCTCAGTAGCACAAGTGATGAATGATTACTGCACTGGCAAGGGACATAAGGATATCATCATAGAATTGTATGAATGCCATCATGACACTAGCTAATAGATAAGCTTCGGCGAGTAACCACAAGCACCTGAGACTTCGAGTCACCAGGCAGCGACTCGACTCTACAAGATGAGTGGTCCAGGCGAACTTTCCAGACCTACCGCTAACTTCATAAGGCGATTCATACCCTACGTTAGTGAAACTCAATTTTTAGGGAATATTTTCATCATTTGATATGCCAGTACAGCCATTATCAACACCTGATGATAGCTCTCCCAGAAACTAACTAATACTTTACTTTCAATACGATAACTTTGGACCATTCGAGTGGATTGTATGAGGTTATCGAGTATCTCAGTAGCACAAGTGATGAATGATTACTGCACTGGCAAGGGACATAAGGATATCATCATAGAATTGTATGAATGCCATCATGACACTAGCTAATAGATAAGCTTCGGCGAGTAACCACAAGCACCTGAGACTTCGAGTCACCAGGCAGCGACTCGACTCTACAAGATGAGTGGTCCAGGCGAACTTTCCAGACCTACCGCTAACTTCATAAGGCGATTCATACCCTACGTTAGTGAAACTCAATTTTTAGGGAATATTTTCATCATTTGATATGCCAGTACAGCCATTATCAACACCTGATGATAGCTCTCCCAGAAACTAACTAATACTTTACTTTCAATACGATAACTTTGGACCATTCGAGTGGATTGTATGAGGTTATCGAGTATCTCAGTAGCACAAGTGATGAATGATTACTGCACTGGCAAGGGACATAAGGATATCATCATAGAATTGTATGAATGCCATCATGACACTAGCTAATAGATAAGCTTCGGCGAGTAACCACAAGCACCTGAGACTTCGAGTCACCAGGCAGCGACTCGACTCTACAAGATGAGTGGTCCAGGCGAACTTTCCAGACCTACCGCTAACTTCATAAGGCGATTCATACCCTACGTTAGTGAAACTCAATTTTTAGGGAATATTTTCATCATTTGATATGCCAGTACAGCCATTATCAACACCTGATGATAGCTCTCCCAGAAACTAACTAATACTTTACTTTCAATACGATAACTTTGGACCATTCGAGTGGATTGTATGAGGTTATCGAGTATCTCAGTAGCACAAGTGATGAATGATTACTGCACTGGCAAGGGACATAAGGATATCATCATAGAATTGTATGAATGCCATCATGACACTAGCTAATAGATAAGCTTCGGCGAGTAACCACAAGCACCTGAGACTTCGAGTCACCAGGCAGCGACTCGACTCTACAAGATGAGTGGTCCAGGCGAACTTTCCAGACCTACCGCTAACTTCATAAGGCGATTCATACCCTACGTTAGTGAAACTCAATTTTTAGGGAATATTTTCATCATTTGATATGCCAGTACAGCCATTATCAACACCTGATGATAGCTCTCCCAGAAACTAACTAATACTTTACTTTCAATACGATAACTTTGGACCATTCGAGTGGATTGTATGAGGTTATCGAGTATCTCAGTAGCACAAGTGATGAATGATTACTGCACTGGCAAGGGACATAAGGATATCATCATAGAATTGTATGAATGCCATCATGACACTAGCTAATAGATAAGCTTCGGCGAGTAACCACAAGCACCTGAGACTTCGAGTCACCAGGCAGCGACTCGACTCTACAAGATGAGTGGTCCAGGCGAACTTTCCAGACCTACCGCTAACTTCATAAGGCGATTCATACCCTACGTTAGTGAAACTCAATTTTTAGGGAATATTTTCATCATTTGATATGCCAGTACAGCCATTATCAACACCTGATGATAGCTCTCCCAGAAACTAACTAATACTTTACTTTCAATACGATAACTTTGGACCATTCGAGTGGATTGTATGAGGTTATCGAGTATCTCAGTAGCACAAGTGATGAATGATTACTGCACTGGCAAGGGACATAAGGATATCATCATAGAATTGTATGAATGCCATCATGACACTAGCTAATAGATAAGCTTCGGCGAGTAACCACAAGCACCTGAGACTTCGAGTCACCAGGCAGCGACTCGACTCTACAAGATGAGTGGTCCAGGCGAACTTTCCAGACCTACCGCTAACTTCATAAGGCGATTCATACCCTACGTTAGTGAAACTCAATTTTTAGGGAATATTTTCATCATTTGATATGCCAGTACAGCCATTATCAACACCTGATGATAGCTCTCCCAGAAACTAACTAATACTTTACTTTCAATACGATAACTTTGGACCATTCGAGTGGATTGTATGAGGTTATCGAGTATCTCAGTAGCACAAGTGATGAATGATTACTGCACTGGCAAGGGACATAAGGATATCATCATAGAATTGTATGAATGCCATCATGACACTAGCTAATAGATAAGCTTCGGCGAGTAACCACAAGCACCTGAGACTTCGAGTCACCAGGCAGCGACTCGACTCTACAAGATGAGTGGTCCAGGCGAACTTTCCAGACCTACCGCTAACTTCATAAGGCGATTCATACCCTACGTTAGTGAAACTCAATTTTTAGGGAATATTTTCATCATTTGATATGCCAGTACAGCCATTATCAACACCTGATGATAGCTCTCCCAGAAACTAACTAATACTTTACTTTCAATACGATAACTTTGGACCATTCGAGTGGATTGTATGAGGTTATCGAGTATCTCAGTAGCACAAGTGATGAATGATTACTGCACTGGCAAAGGACGTAAGGATATCATCATAGAATTGTATGAATGCCATCATGACACTAGCTAATAGATAAGCTTCGGCGAGTAACCACAAGCACCTGAGACTTCGAGTCACCAGGCAGCGACTCGACTCTACAAGATGAGTGGTCCAGGCGAACTTTCCAGACCTACCGCTAACTTCATAAGGCGATTCATACCCTACCTAGTGAAGCTCAATTTTTAAGGGATATTTTTCTTCTTTTTCTTATGCTTCATAAGGCTATTCATACCCTACTTAGTGAAGCTCAATTTTTAAGGGATATTTTTCTTCTTTTCTTATGCCAGTGTAGCTATTGTCAACACCTGCCACTGTCCCTGCCACACAAAGTAAACAAATATTCTCTTAGGCGTTAGTCTATCTCTAAGGAGCGATCAGCTCTGAGAGCTTGTTCTTCAGCTGTGAGCTCACTAGTTAACTGCAGTCGAACTGTGCATAGACCACTAACACTTTTCTGAATCGCATGCCTAAGTCAGATCAGTTCAAGTCCATGTCAAGCTTAATGAATTTAGGAAAGCTCAAAGTCAGATACAAATCGAGGTCAGTCAATCCCAGTTCGCTAAGCGGTACGTCAAGTCAAGTTATCTCGTGGTAAAATTAAAGTCAAGACGTTTCTAAGTTTTGGCTCGATGAGATTTTAATATAGTTATTGTCAAGCTAAGTCAAGTCAATTTTGCGCCGGATAGAACTAATGTCAGATACCTCTGCTCTCATACCTGTGTTAGAGTCCAATGCGGTTCATGTTATAGAGTCCACATTATGGGAGGGGGATGGGAGGGGAATGACTGGGTGCACAAACTGAAAAAAATTTTGAATTAGGTGGGATGGGCCATACATAGGGCCAGTCCAAGTCCCAACCTCTGGCTCCGGAGTTAAGCGGGTCATTACGTGCCGCATCCCTCCTTCGCCCTACACATATCCCACAAAAAAAGATTCACAATGTTGACCACAACAATCAATGTAAAAATGAATAAACAAATAAATTACTGAATATATAAATAAATAAATAATGAAAAAATTCATAACAATTGATGACAATGAACATTAAGATATCTATACAAATCAATTATTCACGACATCAAAGAATACATGGAGAACAAAACACAATGAGCCGTAATGCTTACTCAGAATTTATTACATTTTTGCATTGGTATCGAACCTTTGTAAATGTGATTTTTTATTTTTAGATTGAATGAAACGTTTTAATTTTCATTGAAACGTTATTAACGCATATGTATCGGGTGATTATTGCCCCATCCAGATTGCGTCCTGAAGGATAACAGAAATTTGTGGATATCTTCGAAAATGATTGGTAATGATAGTTTACTGCCCCCTAAACTCCTCAGTACATGACAATACAGTGACAGGAATACATCACATTGAACATTGATAACAATAGCGCAAATAACATTAACGACCGAATTAGTAACACTAAAAAATCCTCCCCAGATAAAATGTACGAAGCATCATAAACATCATCAAAAATTTATCATATATTTCAATCGACAATGACAACTTTCACGTCACTGAACAATGCATCACAACATCTACCACTGTATTGTCATGTATACTCAACAAGTCGATTACAGACAAAGTATTATTTACAAGTAATTAACAACATACACGAACTTAATTCATAATATTCATAAATGAATTAAAGAATAAAAGAATGAAGTATACAAAAAAGTGGTCACTGACCACAACTGAATTTTATTCTCGGTCCCTAAGTTCAAATCTGGAAGTACTAACCTGACGCCTCCTCGCGCCATGGTGTCACATTTGCTGATTGTAAGATTGTCGGTGTTTTGATACTGACACTGTCACAGGAAATGCTGCGAACTGATAACATGTCTTGTTGCTAATCCCATCGGACGCCATCGGCCCACCATCATCGATTGTCGTGTCCCGCATCGTGAATGTAGGTCGTAATCATCAGTACGCGATTCCACCTAGAATTGGATGACTTTTAACGCAGACATCATGAATCATTTTCAGGAATATATTGCACTGCTATATTATCAAAAATAAATATTCACACGATACATCGTCCGCATAGATTTATATCACATCAGGAAGAAAATAACAAGACTGATTGGCAGCGAGTCATTTCAAGCAAATTAAATCGTCACAGAATTGATTCAATTCCTCACCTTCGATTTGAAGTGATGACTAACGACAGTATCGTGAAACTGTCGCATTTTGTTCGCTCGCTCACCTCGGAAACTGTGCACGTCTAAAACAATATTAAATGATTAATTCGTAGTTCTCATCGAGCTCATTTCAATACAATCCGAGCAATTTAATGTAATATGATTATCACTGATATGTTGGCCTCACAGGTTACTAACATTCTGTACCAAATATAGCGAGTGAGTTTCAACGGTGATAAAATATTAATAGAGTATCAATGATAATACAGCACCAAACATCAGCGTAGTTCAGCAACTGAACTGAATTCAAAGTTTGCGTCAAGCTGGTCATTGCTAACAATAGTTTTTCTCTTATTATATATTCCTTTATCTACGGAATCATATATCTATCAAACGATATGATACTAAATGACATGAACAATTGGAAGATTACTTGAACCTAAAATGTCTACGGCGCAATTCCGAATTTCACCAGAAAATGAACGAAGTAAAATCATGAGTAACATATATAAAAATGCAATACACACCACAACGGCACCGCACAAAACATAAATGACAAAAGCAAATGAATGCCGAATGAGTTAGGCAGTCATAGTGACATGATCTGTAGTGATCAATTGATACGGAACCATTAATGGATCGATGATATTCATGAGTGTGCATTTATGATCTGAACGATGTGATCAACAAAGCACACACATAGTATTATGCCATACTACTTGCGAGTAAATTCCAATATCAATGGAAAAAAAATGGACACTTTGCCGAAGTCGCTCTCCAAGATCTCAGAAGCTGTTTCATTTCAGAATGCGAATGAAAGTCCGGGAAACGCTAACAATACTTCATTATGAATGTTTTAAAATGTCGGAGAGGATGTTATGAATCGAAAGTGTTTTCAAATATCCTGGCAATTTGGATGACTGCATGGAGTTTCCGGATCCTTTGCTTGCATCAAACAGAGTTTAAGAAAATTCGGTTTCCTTCGTCTAATGGTCGGAATGGAAAAAATTGGGTGTACTGACTCTGCAAGCGGATATAATGCGGGACATGGAGCGAAACTCCTAGATTATTAAAAGAAAATAGAATTTCCTCAAAAATGAAAAATGGAATTCATAAATCAAACGAATATCAAATGAAAGCAGTCATACATTCTTTGTAACTTAATTGAAAGTGATTTAAGCCATCATGGTGGAATTAGATGAGCTAAAAATCGATGGACAGATGGAGTGTTTGATTACCTTATCAGTCGAAATAGCATTGTGGTTGCTGGTAAGAAAGAAAATAGAACGACAATATAGGAGAGAGTAGAGATGCAGTTGTTCATGAATCTCGAGTGTCATGCATCAGATGCGAGCGTGCGTAGGTGTACACATGCGTGTTTGAAGCATTGCAAGTATGGAACGTCGTTTGACGTTTTTTGACAGAGTGCATCCAGACGCCTATTGCGAAATTGCAATGTATTAAGTAAACAACATCGTAAAAAGTACTGATCTCTGATCAGTTATTTGACATTGTATCATTGAAATTGTATTATCAAAGAGAAGATTAGAGCATGAGCATATAGTAAGTAATGAAGACAGATTGCTTTGATTCTGTTAAATATGTTCCAATATGATAAGATACTGTTCACTGGCATCATAATCAGCCTGAATCAAGAAGAGATGCACTTAAAAGGCGACTGGTACAATTGAGATGTTCAATATCTTTAATTTCTATGCAGTCGAATCGCTCTGATGAGCAAATCGCTTTCTAGCAATAAGATACTTGAGAACAACTGTAACAAAACTGCTAAATGAATAATATAAAGTATCCCTGCATGCATACATCGAAACGATCGACAACAACCGAATAGAATGCCGCAGAATATGATTTCTAAGATGTGAATAAAAAGTTTGAGAACACCATATGGGGGCAAATATGTTCCAATGCACTATTTCGATGCTTGATTAGGGCTGTGTTGAAAGTGCTTCAATAATACGCAAATCATCATTATCACTCTATGATTAAAGTCTGTATTACAGCACATCAAACAAAACCGACATAGAAATATCATTCTCTTCTGTGATTTTCCTTTCACAATAGACCACATTCGGATTCTACCATTCTACCAGTCTCACAAATGCACTGATATAAATACTTTTTATAGTTCATGACTTCCATCGTCACACCCCGTTCGTCTTTACCTTCAATCAAAGGGTCGAATTCCATCACTTGATTTGAGCACATAAACGTGAGAAGGCCGACAGTTTGAAAATGTGATCCTCATACTGCCATGCTAATGAATGACCAATACAGGTACAGCATATTGAAATTAACGAAGCCCTACAATTTTGAAAGCAAGGAATCTGGGGACTCTGACAGCGTGCAGAAAACAATGTTTTACTGGGAAAACCTGAGAATACCGCTGCTTTGAAGAAAGTAAGCCTATAAGTCAAACAATAATGAATACATTGATCAATAGGAATGCAATATATATGAATGAGCGCCAATGAGCTCCTTGAGATAGCCTCAAGGAAATAGCTATATCTCCTCATGAAAGCCGAATTCCTCAGCAAAATATATGAAATTATGAATCTAGAGGTTCTAAGGAATCGAATGTTGTAAAGAAATTCATATGCTACTGGGCAAACTTGAGGGTACCGGTAGCTTGAAGATGGCAAACTCTACGAATGAAGAGATCCAGCTGGATCGAATGATGTAAAGAAATGCGTGTGTTACTGGGCAAACCTGAGAAGACGGTAGCCTTGAAGGTGGCACCCGCATTGCCTTGAGATGGATCTAAAAAAAGGCTGTAATTCCACAAAAATGCAAAATCGTTCGACAAAATATATATTTTCCTGAATGTAGAGATCCAGCTGGATCGAATCATGTAAAGAAATGCCTATCTTACTGGGCAAACCTGAGAAGACGGTTAGGTTGAAGATCGCAATCCGCTTATTGCTATATGAACGTATTGATTCTCTATAGTGATCAATTTGTATGAGTGAGCGCGACTGCGCTATTTAATTGAGATAGACCTAAGAAAATGGCTATATCTCCTCAGAAAGGCAGAACCGCTCGACAAAATATATATTTTCCAGAATGTAGAGATCCAGCTGGATCGAATAATGCAAAGAAATGCCTATGTTATTGGGCAAACCTGAGAAGACAGTAGCCTTGAAGGTGGCACCCGCATTGCCTTGAGATGGATCAAAAAAGGCTATAATTCCACAAGAATGCAAAATCGTTCGACAAAATATATATTTTCCTCAATGTAGAGATTCAGCTGGATCGAACGGTGAAAATAAATTCGCATGTTTCCGGGCAAACCTGAGAAGACGGTTAGCTCGAAGATCGCAATCCGTTTATTGTTATATGAACGTATTGATTGCTCACGATCAATAGTGATGAGTTTATGTGAATGAGCGCGATTGCGCTATCTAATTGAGATAGACCTAGAAAATGGCTATATCTCCTCAGGAAAGCAAAATTGCTAGACACAATATGTTTTTCTGATTAAGGAGATCCAGCTGGATTGATTGGTGCAAAAAAATTCACACGTTACTGGGCAAACTTGAGCTTACGGTAGGCTCCAATATGGCAACCCCTATAGAGATGAGAAGGTCGCCATATCTCGTCATGTAATTATTATTGCTCGATGCAGTATTCTGAAACCAGAGGTTCTGAGAAATTGAATGATGTAAAGAAATTCATATGTTACCGGGTAAACCTGAGAGTACGGTTTCCTTGAAGATGGTAATCCCTATAGTATTATGTGCATTGATCTATAGTGATACAAGGTATTGAATGAGAGCCTCTGCGCTTTTTGAGATAGCTTTTAAAAAAATAGCTACATCTCCTGATGTAAGCAAAACTTCTCAGCAAAATATATGATATTCTGAATCCAGGGGTTCTGAGGAATCGAATGGTGTAGAGAATTTGATATGTTACTGTGCAAACCTGAGAATACTAGTAGCTTGAATATATGAACTGTTGTGGTGTTATAGTGGCACTGCGCTAGTTGAAATAGCTATATATCTCCTCACGCAGGCAGAACTGCTCCATAAAATCTATGTGCAGTAGCTCCGGGCTTAAATGACTACGGTGACTAGCCATGCCAAAAATTGATGCAACCAACAGGATTACTACCCCCGGGGTTGAATGACTACTTTTTGACGCAGTACATTCAGAAGCCTGCTGCAAAATTCCGTTATATTGAGAGCACATTGGTGTAGAATAATTAATATCCAAGATTTTCTAAAGCCATCTCACGTAGCTGAGTGGCTCATTCCAATACATTGTGTCTGTTTTGCTATCCAGCACGGATTCATTTCAGTTGGTATCAGCATGCATGCCACTTCTACTGCACACTAGGTCAGTACTCTTCAGCTTCGAGGACAAATTTGCAATTCTTGATTGTGTTCTATTTTTCACCTCGGGTAAATTGATTATATCCGTAATATGAATCCAAACTCTATAATTCATTTGTTGTTTAGTGTTTATCATTGGTTTATTTCTCGTTGCATGAATCGCAGTTAGCCACGAGCATGCTTATTTACCCAAACTGATAGTGAGTTAATTTCAGTTGAAATAGTTCTCATTGTTCCAGAAAGCAGTTGTACAAATGCGAAGGGAGCTGTGGCAGAATGTCTTCATGCTTGCAATGGCAGAATGTCTTCATTTATTCAGAATGTCTCGAGAATTACATTTACTTTGGAGATAATGAATTCAACACGTATGCAATCGTTAATTCAGCTGATTGCATTTCCGGTTCTGAGGTTACGTGGAAAATGATGAAGAGCCTCTTGGCATGTCAACTTCTTCGTAACCAATTTGATATGCATTTAACCGTATGCATTTGCCGTTAACGTTATTCAGACGACGAAGATGTGTTTGTACCATTATGAGAGGTGATCATATCGTTGAGGTGTGATGCAAGAGACGAATGAAATGTGTTAGTTTCTCGCAATGTCACTGAATCTTTCATTTTTGTTTAATCTCATACGCCTCAAATTAAGCGACGTGTTTCCCTTAGATTCGTTATTTCGTTACTTAAAACTGCTTTCAAACGCCTTATTTTTGTGCCCTTCATTGCCACCTGAATACTATCAGAGGTGAAGAGAATTTGATTGGCGCTTTGTTGTACGCAAAATGCACGTTAGTATTGTTAGCACGATAAATTCGCTGTTCATTCGTTTATCGTTTACTCATTAAAATTATTTATTTCGGCTTCATCTTGCAGATATCTGGTCGAATTATTGTTATTATCACTGCCGCAGTGTGGTGGCAGAAGAAACGTGTAATCGGCCACAGTAAATCGTTGCATATTGCTTTTGTAGATCTTGGTTTGCCTACTCATAATGACTGCTCCATGTACCGATGATGGCTCAGGAAGTTGCTCTCAATCAACATCATCGTCGTCAACATTAACGACAGCTTCTGTCGAGAATTTCAGTTCCGGTCACTCTTCATCCTCCCCTCCACCAAAACGATTGAAATCTAGACGGTCACTTGTTTTCCATTTATTGTTCATGTAATTCTTTATTCATTTTTAGGAAAAATTTAATTTTTCAACGTTTCATTGATTAACTATTGAATCTTTTCATGATATACTCCAAATGTTTCTTATCATTTCCCTATCTATCATCAAGTGTTTGCCCCATTCATCATTTTCAGGTTCATCAGTTCTTTTATCAGTTGGGCAAACTCATTTTAATTGTTTCGAAACTTCTCTTTTCTGCTCAAAATGGAATTCCGCTCTTTATTTACGATTATTTCGAACAATCGATTAAGACCTAAATTTGATGAAATGAGATTTAGCTTTTTCCTGCTCCGCATTCCTTTCGTTTATTTGATTCAGTGATAACACTTACACATCAAATTTCATGTTTATGAAGTGAAAATTCAAAGAGAAATTTAAATTTCAGATTACGAATAGTACCAGTTCTACGTGATAACGTATGTGCTGAAGAATTACCACTTGAAGAATATTTTGCCGTTGATGTTACAAATCGTCAGTTAATTGGCGCACTTCTCAAGCTGTTACCGTCAATGCCGAATGCGATGAACCACTTGAAACGTATCAAAGATGGTCGCGTTCTCATTCAGCAATGCAGTACGCCCTTACCTGATGAACTGCTGCAATCAATTCGTAATCTTCTCCAACAAGAAACTACTTTAATCATCGAGCGCGTTCAGGTGCCCTCAAAGAAACCTTTCACAAGACGTCAATTCGAATGGGCAAAACAGCGATGGCCCACTGCGTTTCATCCGAATCAAGAAGTTGAAGCACTTCTGCATGGAACGTTCTTCAGTGATGATGAACATCGCAAAATATTCGATTTCTATTCGAGAGCTGAACAAGTGAGTTTCGTCCTTGAGGATATTTCTTGTTGGTAATTCTCACCTGATATCTGCTATTACGCCTGTAAGATTATATTTTGAGATTTCGGGTATGGGAATCCTAGCGCATTAAAAATTATACAGCTGCTTGCCACATTTTGTTTGGAAACTCATCGAGACTCTTTTTGGTGTTGTTTTTTGGTATTCTTTGATTTAATGATTTGATGAGTGGATTTCGTTGACAACGATACAGGTCGATGGGTCTGTGATTAGCAGTCCAAAAAAGTTGATCTTGTTTGTTCTAAAATAATTTTATCTTATGTAACAGTTTAGATTACAACCGCTGGGTTTGTTTTTAGATAGGCAGCGGCGATAGTGGTTGTGTGATCGTTGATGTGACGGGCAAAGTAGTAGCTGAAAGTGGAGTGCGAGCAAAACCACTCGGACATGCTGTGATGTCTGCGGTCGAAGACTTGTGTGAGAGTCATCGAATACAAGGAAGTGAGTCAGCTTTTTGAATTTGTTCGAAATTAATGAGATTGACTGACTCTCGAGGTCATCCGTCATCATCGTCACCTTACTGTTTTGCAGTGCTAATTTTTTTGTCTTATGGCTGCGAATGCTGTGATACGAAAACTACTTACAGCATTGTCATTACTGTGAAGAGATTTACCGAGAATATTCAATCGCGAATTGTTGACTCGCTCCTTCGAAAATGTTCATCTAAGAATGTGTCTTTTTGATTGATGAATTGTGCACCTTCATATCTCCAAAAAATTATCTTCTCGGTTGCATCTACTTATAATTGGTTTTTGTGATCTCGAGCAAGGTTGCTTTTTGTATCCGACTGATGTTTTGAGCCAAAATATTCGTATCCGATTGCACACTACTACTGTTCATTGAATGCCTAATTTGCAGGTGATGTATTGCAATATTTGGGCACTGGATTTGATGTTTATTTAACACATGAGCCGTGTTCGATGTGTGCTATGGCGTTGGTTCATTTCCGAGTAGGTCGTGTGTTTTTTGGTAAATGTTCGCCGAAAGGAGGCGCTCTTCAGTCATCGTGGAGAATTCAGGAGGAAAAGCGTATCAATCATCATTATCGTGTATTTCGAATCGATGAAATCGACTAGCCGCGTGATTACTCTTTGCATATTTTTCATCAAGATCTGAATAATATTTTCTTGTCTCTTTTTTTCAATTTCTTTGTCAGTTCTCTCATTCAGAGCAAGATTTTGAGCGTTTTTGATTGGTACAGTCTCACGTTCGCAGTTTAAGTCAGGACATTCAGCACATTTCGATATCATACATCATAAAACTTGAATTCTGATTAGATACCTTTCTTTTTGGTTTTGTTGATGTGTTATCATCTCTTGCAATCGTAAGATATTTGAAATTTCAATTACACATGAATACGTGACCATATTTTGAAGATATATTGTTCTCTTAACGCAAATGTTTTCATTGATTCCACAGGGGATTGTCTCGAGAATGTTCATTGTATCCTTATTGTTAGTTTTATCACTATTTTGTAGTTGCCAATCTAATTGATCCTGTAGTGATGATTGAGTCTAATTGAATGATACTGCAGTCAGTGATATCAATAATGCCTTTAATTGTTCATATTAATAATCTTATCAATAATAATATTAATAATACCTTATTGTTACGTACTTTTATATTTTAAAACTCCTGTCACCATATACGATAGAACAATCTTGAATGTCCCTTCCAGAATTTTGAACAGTCTCAGTGGTTTTCTTATGATGTTTACCTCCGGATCCGAAAAGTTTCATTTCCGAATAGTCTTACGTATTGTGCTGCATTGTAATTCATTTTGCATGATTAGCGTTATTCCGTTGCATTGTTTTCGTTGTTATAAATTTCGATGGTGATGAATTTGGAATTGTTTTCCGTATATTCCAAAAAAGTTTTTGGCCATTCCACAGATTTTCATTTTAAAAAATAAATCATCAAATCTACTTTTCTTCGTCCGCTTCATAAAAATATCGCCTCAAGCAAATGGCATTTGAAAACTTTTTATTTTTTCGTAATTCTTCATTGTCATCTGTGTCCTGTCACTACAATTCTGGAAAGGCCGTTCGGTTTGAGGTTCATTCCCGTGTGGATACGCTTATGCAACCGGATCATTCCTCTGCGGAGTCATCGTCACTTTCAGCAATGCTCTCTCAGATAATAACACTAGTGCTTTGGTTTGCATCAAACGGAATGTTTTCATTGCAACAAATTAACGTGTGAATGTATAGTTTTGCGCTGTTGCGAAAGTCTCATTCTGAGGTGCATCTGGAGTGTAATAGTTTTGAAGCTGAAAGATTACGGAAACAATTGATCGTGAGCAAGAAACAACCTCTACATTCACATTAAACATATGGCTAATGTTAAACGACTTTCGAATTTTGATAAGTTTTGTACGCTTGATGTTCATTTTTGGAGTCTATTTTCGCTTCGTTTCATGAGCGCGTTCAGACAATTTGATATCGTCAAACAACAAACATCCCATGTGTTTGAAAGGTGACAATAGAAAAGTGTTGTGCGTTTAGGATTTCGTAAATTTGAAACGCCAACTGATGAATTGTTGCGTTGAGTGAAGTACTATGAATGATGCCGGGTTCACAATACACAAACAGTTTCGTGTGTTATCGATCGATGATAATGGTGATCTATTAATGAAAGTCAATTATGATCAATTGACGGATTCAGTTCCTCAAATATCTCGACGCATCAACTCATTAAGAAACTGTTTAATTGCCATCACTCTACCGAAACATCCATCACTGATTGCAGTTATTATTGCGTTAGTTTTCGTCACCTTAAATAAGTTCTCAGTTTCCTTGCTTTTTCAAATATCAAAGAAACATCCCATTATGAGTGGGATTCATTCAGTCAATTCGATGTCCCTTTTCCGCTTATATCTTAAAGTTGAACTGAGATATTCGATGGGATAATGGATAAGGAATATTGTGTTGTTTAATGAGAGAAGGATTATTACCGAAACAAAACTCCAATTTGCTTCCATACCGATTGTGAGTGTGAAGATGTCAATTGCAGGATTCTGAGATCGCACAATGCATTTGTTTACATACCGCAATCGTCTCGTGAGATTGAACACGCTGAATGCGTGCGACTCAAAGTATCACTGCTCATATCGAACGTGATGCAAACCACTGACACTGTGTCGTTATTCGGCATTGAAGTGTTCTTCAATTTCTATGCTCGGTTCAAATTTGATCAGTTTGAACATTTGCCACTCTGTTATATTATGCAAACGTCTGGAACGACCGGACAACCAAAATCAGTTATGGTGCCATACAGGGCGATTATGCCGAATATTCGCGATTTCGAGTGAGCCATCCGAATACATTCTTATAAATTTCTTCTGTGAAATAAAGCGCTCTCTCAGCGCTGTCTATGAGACTCATTCATTGCCAAATGTTCACCAAGCGTCTTATTTTAGTGAATGAAATGAATTGTCCATTAAGAGTTTGCATTGCATCGAAACAAGCGGTAATGATAATAGCACTCATCGGTTTCTCTCTTCAGTTTCAATTCCTGCGATAGTCTATCTCAAATGCGTTCATCTTCCTAGTATTCTGTTGTTTCTTTGCACGTTGATTTTATTTTAGCCTAAAAGCGCAGAATTTTTTATTAGCATATTCTAGAGCATGGCTGGCACAGGGCTGTCTGTGATGGCTGGATTAATAGCGTTGCAATATGGTTTCTGTTAACTTTGGCATGGTATCATGCATTTTCATTGGTCGTAAACAATAATAAGAATACGGATAAAAACCATGCTTCTGTTGGCCACAACCGCACTCCAGCCAATGCAACCGTAAGATTTCAAATTTGTAGAGCTCGCTTCGTGATGTCAGCGAGCGATGTCATTCTGCAATCAACATCACTAACCTTTGATCCGTCTGTAGTCGAATTATTCCTTGCGTTCGTGTCTGGATCTCAACTACTTCTCCTACCGGACTGTATTCGATCACGACCTGCGCTGTTCGCCGAAACTCTTCTCAAGTTCGGCGCATCGTTCGTTCAGGTTATCGCTTTTGTAGGAATAGAAATGCAAATAGTGAACTGGGGAATACAAGTGATCGGAACCGATGAATAATTTCATCGACTACGTTTACAATTCCAGTCAGATTGAATTTCTAACGTTGGGTAATTTTGATCATGCACTGACAATCCACCGATACAATTCTTCGATACTACGGTCACTGGATCCAATTAGTCACCTTTCACTACAGTGGCTATTCACCTAGCTGACAATCATCTGGTCCAATTTAAAATTCGTTTGCAGATGACGCCATCATTACTCAAATTAATACCGAGATCATATCTGATGAAAATGTTCGATGAGAATTCATCCTCAATTCGTATTCTTCTGCTCGGTGGTGAAGCTTTTCCATCAGAGTTTTTGTGTGATTTTGTGAGTGAAAGAAATCGTATTTGTATTTTTAATGTTTATGGTATCACTGAAGTGTCATGCTGGGCGTCATGCACGCAATGGAATAAGACGTAATGTTTCTTAATTTTTGTTGTTTTCATCTTGACTGATCCTGTCTGAACATATTGTCGACTTCGTATAATCGTCTAAAATTCACATTAAAATCTGCGTGTGAAACGTCAAGCCTTTCATTAGTAGACGTAGTTTTGTTACTCTGTTGTGATAATTTCAACCTGATTTGATCCATTTGAATTTTTACGGGGTTTCTGATATGCCAACGAATAGAAACTCTTCGACATATCAGAAGCCCTTTGAAAATAACTTCAGATTTGTTCACTGAGCGTGAAAAATCAGCTTTTGTTGGGCATCGATCGAATCAAACTGAGAAATTTGATTCGGCTGTAGGAAAGAAGAAGTGGATATCGGTGAACCATTATTGGATACAACGTTCAACATTAGTGATGAAGGCGAACTTTTAATTGGTGGTCCGAGAAAGTGTTACTTGAACGGAGTGATTACGGACGACGATTGGGTAGCAACAGGCGATTTGGTGGAGCGTTTAGAGGATGGTAGGGTAGTGTGGAGAGGACGTCTCGACGATCAGGTTGTTGCTGACGAGTGAATGTTTATGCAAGGCTTTCGATGTGTACGTTCGGAGTGTAACGATTCCATCAATTCATTCATTGCGTTCAGGTCAAATTGAATGGTATTCGAGTGAATTTGATGGAAATCACGAGTAACGTGCAACACTTAGAAGATGTCGATTCGGCATTAGCGATTTTTTGGCGCAAACGAGCGATTATATTGTTTGTTAAAATGAGAAGGCAATTGAACGATATTGATGCATACTTACAAAAGCACATCACCTCAAAGTGGTTATTTTCGAGTGTCGTTTTTGCTATCAATGAATGGCCATTGAATGAACACGGTAACATTCTAATTCTGAATCGTAGTGCTGATAATTCTGAGTTGGAAATATTCAGTCTTGCTTTTGGTCATTCATCGACTTATACAATTGGTTGATTCTATCACAATATCATTTTCATTAACAAGTTGTTCCTTCTCAGCAGATAATTAGTCATTTACAAGTGATTCCTTTTCACCAGATACTACCAGTTTTCAGTTCTATCGAACATTTTCTTTTAAAAAAAAGATTTGAAATGGAATGCATTCAGCGATGTTGAATCAGCATGATCTGATGGATTGCCTCATGAGCATGTTTTATCAATTCAAAATTTTAGGGAAGATTGATCGTGATGGACTTCTGGAAATATTTAAGGAACGTAACTGTTCAGTGAAACGTGAAAACGTTACAGCTGTTCTGGCTGAATACGGTATTTTATTATCACTCCGAATATGCTGTCTCAGTTCACTTTTTTCAGACAGCGTAAAGCTTCGTTTCCAATAGTTCGATGAAGTGCTATGAACATGGAGCGATATGGAGAATTTTTCAAAAGATTCATAGCACAAATGAAAAGAAATCTTGGTCAAGAGTTGGAGTTTGATAAATTTGGTGTCATATCGAGAAAGATTGCGCATCTTTTTTCAGGTATCGATGTCGACAAGAACAAATTCGACAGTTTACATTCTTTGGGTATGACGTCTTTATGCGCCACTGAATTGATGTTCAAATTCGAGCATTTGATTGAGAAAGAAGATTTCGAATTGCTGCAATTCTTACTTTCTGAAACGGCGACCGTCAGCGGCTTACTACAACTTCTTCAAGCTGATAACGTGACATTCGATTCGACGGCGAAAATGAAACTTGAATCGAAAGAAATTATTCGAATAAGTCCATGTTGCGATCAATACGAAACGTCTTTAGTGTGGGAATGGGATTCAGGTGCATGCATTGATGCCACACCAATCATACATAATCGGTTCGTGTAAAGCACTCGATATTTAATTGCTGAATCAGTCTTGACAAAACAGACTTTTACACTGAAATTATTTAGTCAGTATTTTGAACTGATAGTCAAATAAAATGTTTTTTTGCGGATACTGCTTGGGTTTTACGCCATTCTCAGATCAGTATCTTAAGTGAATGAGTTTTCGAAATCCGTTTAATTGATTTTTCCGCACTGTTATTGGCTAATTGGATGATAAGAGTTTCATTTGAATTTGAGGAAATTTTAAGAAATGTTTTCATCGGCTCTCATTCGGGACGTTTTGCATCAATTCGCATCGATGATGGACACGTCAACTGGGAAGTGAAGTTGGCGAATAGAATTGAAGCGACAGCAAATCTGCAAGATGGAGTTATTGCAGTTGGTAATCATTTTATCTGAGTGCTTCATGTCGTTCATTCTGAAACACAAACTTAAAATCTCGCATCACTACGAAGAATTTGATTTCGCCGTTTTGTTATTGCCGAAAATATTCTCGACCATACAAACAAAAAGAATTTTTGATGAATTTTTGTTCGAAGAACCATTATTGAATTGGTTTCATGTTGAAATTTTATCGATCACTTATTGTTAGTTGAAGAAATGTTTTGAGTGCGCTTTGACGGGGTTGTAACTTTTTACGTTTCAACCCTCAAATGTTTGCGTTGAATTCTCGCAAAAAATTTACGTCAAACTTTAAGGATGCTACGATTGTTGTCTGCACTTTATCGACGAGGTGAACGGTCACATTCTGTGGTCATTCAAAACGAGTGATATTGTAAAGTCAGTGGCAAAATTTGTTGGTGAAGGGAAATGCGTGATTGGATCGCATGACCATTCCATCTATTTGCTCGATTATTTGGTAGGTTGATGGAATTTTCCGAATATTCTGCTATTAGAAGTTTGAAAAATGAAATGCTATCGCATGCACATTTATAGTCGCCTTACAAATCGCAAAAGTTGTCCCGTAAACTTTTACTTGTCCTGTTTTCATTCAACGCCCAATCTGTTGCAAGATATTCCTGATTTCATTTTTTCCGTCAAACTTTCCGCTTTTTTACATCCTTTTCGTTTTTTTTTGAGAATCGAATGAAGTTATGGCAAGTTGATTGCGGTGGTGGTGTGCTGAGTAGTCCGCTCATCTTCAGTAATCGTGTTTACGTTGCATCACTTTCCGGAAAACTCTCATCTCTCTCGTTGGTACGTTTTTGCTTCTAGAATTTGTAAGAAACCGCAATATATTCAAAAATTTGCAACGATTTGCACCTTCCGAATTATCTCAAAAGAATTCAAATTGGTCAGCGTCAGAGTGCATAACACTATCTGATTTCCCCAACAAATCTGCAGCTGGCCATTTCCAACAGTAAATTTATGACTAACATATTAACATCATTTGAAAATATCGACTTCTGATGATCTGAATGCAAGATTTTTTGCGTGCTTCTTAGCTCAAATTCTTATCGAATATTCCGAATGAAAATGACAAAGATACGTGTAAATAATTTTCAATTGAACAATATGGAAAGCATAAAGATTGACATTAAAAAAGAAACAAATGGCGTTATGTGTTCACAAGAGATCTTTTGATGTGCGATATTCTATGAATATTTTATTGAGTAATATTTGGGAGTGAAGCAATTTGTGGACTGAAGGAATGTTTTGAGAAAGGTAAATAGTAACGACTTAATGAGCAATCAAATCAACACAAATCCTTTTGACGCGTTTATGAACGCAGAATCTTTTATTTGTTTATCACTTTCGTGTGACTGCTTTCATCAGATGTTATTAGAGGCACATATTGGATTTTTGCTTTGATATCAATTTTAATGTGTCATCCATCCGTCTTATTGAACTTCTGAATGTTGGCCAGCATGTTTGCCTCTCTTCGATCGAATAATCAAAACACTGATTTTCTTCTAACAATAAGGACACTAGCTGATATAGAACTACTTTTTATACGGTTGAATGAATGAACTGAATATTGAATAAACAAAGTGAGTTGAAAACGGCTGGGTCATAAAACATTATGAAAATGATTCTATAAGGGGGAAACTCCCCTGTGTACGAGAAATTGAGGGAGCTGGAAGGAGTAAGGGGAGGGGAAGGGAAGGATGTTGAGAAGGATGACAAATTATCTTTGACTGATGATTTTCACGTAATTATTCCACTGTTGTCCAGTACTGTTTTCGAAATACTCAAGCGATCACATTGGTACCATTAATAGAAACGATCAACTTTTGGCAACGAACTTCTTGATCAGTTTCATGATTTTTGCTATGAATTAATAGGTTGTCGGAGAGGACGAAAAATTACGGTCACATAAATTGTTGCAGAGGCAGATGGCAGTCTGCGGTAAAAACAATAAGAGTATAGAGCGCAAAAGCGTGAACATTTTTTATTTCTGCAATATTTCCACTGATTACTTCAGTCAGCGGAACTTCCTGTCGTATACTTAATTGCTGTTGAATCTGTTCTTTAAAGTCAGTATTAATCAGATATTTATTTGATCGTGTTCATTTTCAGTGATGATATTTTGACTCCATATTGAACGCTTAGTTGATGGAGAGCAAAGCCATCGCACTCATCCTGTTGTTGGCTCTCCTACCAATAGCAAGATTCGGACTTGTGTGTCCCATTGCACAATTAAATCCAGTTTGCGATGATATTCGTTTTTTTTTTCATCCGCCCACAGTCTACGAATTGGATTACCTTTTACCTCCAAAGATTGGTCTATGTTTGTCAGTGAACTCAACACTCCACATAAACCAATCTGAGTGCCTCGACGAACATAATTTACCTCTCAGTTTTGTTTACACACAGTCAAAATCACAACAGTAAAAACAACAAATAATAACATCCAAAAGCCACTAACCTCCCAAAAACAACTCGAATTCCACCAACTAGAACATTCAAAGGTTCCTGGCACGAATTTACACCGGAATATGTCACCACCTTATATAATATTTTGTTTATGTAGAAGAGATGAATGAACGTACTACGGTAGCGATATCTGACCAAAAGCAAACAAAAGCAATGGTCATCTTCAGTGATTGTTGACTAATGTTTTGTCAGTTTATTTTTTGTTCCAATGCCGTTAACGTTCACACCTCTCAACGTTCACCGCACAATTTGCCTAACTGCAAATCAGCGGAATTTCTAGGCAAACAATAAATCTCATGACAATGATCTCGCAAAAATTTGCACAATCGTAAGAATGAATATCAGTGCAGACATCGATAAATTTTGATAAAATCACAATACGAATAAAAAATTCCATGCATTGTGGTGCATCATCTACGTTCCGAAACTTTTGGATAACATTACATAATTTGTTTGGATTATCATTTGGATAACTTAATTTGGTTTATCAACAAACGATGACAAGACTAAAGTCGACTCTGTTATCAGTTTCTGATTGCTCATTCACTGCCTCACTTTCCAAAACACTTATCGCTTCCATTCATCCTCGTTTCTCTTTTCTTCTTCTATAAAAATTTCCTCCATCTGGTTTAGTATTGCGGATTTTCAGCAGTTTATGATTGATTTCGTTTTATTTCATTTCGTTTCAACAATTCCATCTCAAGTGTTCAATAAGAATCATTGTTATTGTTGTCGTTTTTGTTCAGTGGCCGCATCGAATTCATCAGCAATATTAGAGAAGTTGTTTTTGTTTGACTCATAATTGGATGGGAAAGTTGTGTCGACGGATTTTGCACGGTGAAGAGATAGCACGGAAACAAATGCAACGCAATTGGACGTTAGTCTCATACGGTAGCGTATGCAAGTATAAACGATGTGATGCTAATGTTCTTGAGAAGATAGTTTTGCTATGGATTGATGTTAAATCAAGGTAGATGATACCAATAAGAGTACCACACTCATTCGGATTCTTAAATATGACAGGTTCTGTATAGTATGCTACGTTATTGTTCTGTTGTGCCGTTCAGCATTGAATTTCTCCGAGAAAGATCACACAGTAACTTTAAGATCACATAACTGCCACCTCTGAGTTTACTTCTTTCATTTGTTACATATTTGTAGGTAATGAATGATGAGTGATTGATAAAGTTAACGTTCGGAAAGAAGTGGATTAAGATTATATCATTCGATTCACATCATATCCCACGTTCCATTTTCAAATAATGCATGCTCTTCATCGTTCTTATGCACGAAAAAGTTGCGTAACTTTGCATGAACAGTGAAAACAATATTTCTTTCAACTAGTAGTATTATGTGCTTCTAGTAAAGCACATAATTCTACCAGCCTTCAAAATAATTCAGCGTAGCGATCTTCATGTCTCTTCTTATTTTAATGATGAGCATAACAATATTAATAAAAATAATCAATTTCTCAAAGAACTGAATACTTAAAAGCCGTTGTGATAGTAGTGCTACTGATTATGAAAGGTTAGTAATGATAATAATATTAGTAACACTCATTATAATAAAAGTTAGAATATAATAGTGTTGTGATGAATGATGACACGTATACCCATTCATGATTAGTTCCGTGTATGGTCGGTGTGTGCACAATTGATTTACTCGATTTTCTATCCGCTCAGTGCATTGTTTTAAGTCACCAGAAAAAAAAACGAGCATCTCAAAAGCTAGTTATCCAGCGTATTGTTAGTCAAAGTGCCAGTCATTGTGTTAACGTTTATCCTCTAAGCACTCCTACTACCTAAAAGCTTCCTCATTCATAGCATTCCGCATTCCGACTTCTCCTCCAATACACACTTCATATTTTTGATGACTTTTTTCAATGGAAGAAATTTGAAACTGAAAATTCCATTCCGTTTCTGTTCAATTTTCATTTCAAATTCCTTATGCTCAATGAAAGTGCAGACTTATTTCACAACTTGAAAATAGGCACGTTCGGAAATTATTCACACAGTGCGCATATTTGAAGATGAAACTTCACACTTTCGGCGTTTTTTTTTTCCCTGGAGAATGAAAAATGCTTCACATATGGACGCATATATTGGATTTCAACGCAAAAATCTTCGCAGCAAGTCACATGCTCTAAGACTTTCATTATAAGAATGTTTCAATTTTCTCATGCTCACTCAAAAGTTTCATTACTTATTTCGTTTGTAAACTCGACGAAACATGCAATTATTTGCAAAATCATTTCATTACTCGATGAAAATAAGCACTTTGGAAATCGTTCACATAGTGTACATGTTCGATATGTTTTTGTCTGATGATTGCAAATATGATTCAGATATTCTGACACATATTTCAAGGCAAACATTTTTGAGCAGTTCGCAGAATCGAAGCCTTACATCGAATGAACACACTGAGGAACATCTTTAAAAATTTTGAAATCATTCAATAATTATAGTGACAATTCCAGGAAGATGGAACCGTATTGTGGGAAACACAGTTGAAAGCACCTGTTTTTGCGTCACCTTTGATGGTGGATGATGGCAATGTAGAAAAATTGTTGATTGTCGACGTAAAAGGGAATATCTATTCGTATGAACCATTCACGGCAATGAAGGTAAACAATCATGTCATGACAATCTCTTTATTTCCACGAAGTTCTCCTCTCAGTTGTTTCAGTGCGGTCGTCAATATTCACTGTTTACAATGTGTTAACTTATCAAAGAAGATACTTTATAGAGTTTTGAGAATTCAGAGTTTTGAGTTATTAGCAGTTGAACTTGACAATTTTGAGATTGTCAACATTAGTGTAGCATTTTTTGTACCAGTATGAAATGCGCTGTAAAAAGGTTGAAAATGGTAACATTGGATTTTGAAAGGCTATCTCTTTGCTTTGAACTCTATGGTACTTTAGTTGGAAGAATAGATGCACTTAAAACTACTTCTCGTGAAGTTTCGTAAAGATTTCCATTCAAATGCAAGAAGCATTAGGCCACTAAGCGTTGTCGAATTCGAATGTGAGCGATGTTTTGTTTGAGAATTTTTGATTGGAAAGCTTTTGATGTGACTGCAAATCGAAAATCTCTTCTGCGATAATAGCTCACAAGCAGCTCAAAACAGTTTACCACTGCACTCAGTTGGCGAGAAATGCTCTCGAGAAGAACACTTCTCGAGGGGTGATAGTGATAAAGAATGTAAATTAATTATTCTGAACGGACTGAAACTTTGCTCGAAACAAGAAAGCAGTTCGTTCTTGTTCAGTGACTCATTGGTACAAGAGCAGAATTACTTTTGATTCCACTCTCGTATACTAACTGCCATTTTCTAGAGGAAAAACCACACTCTCTCAGCAATGACCACACTCTCACATTCTCTTCCATCGGTCCATCTTTATGATCTGTTACTCCAGCAACGAACTCTCAATCTTGAATCTTCTTCTAAGATCGTTTTTTGCCGTATTTTTTTTGTTCATATATTTGTTCTTGTACTGGACCGATGCATCCAGAATGTGTTGCCTCTTGCATATACGCCTCAGTTTTGTCGTTTAATTTAGGTTTCGAATTTCACTGAATGTTGAACATTTGCACAATTTACTGTTCACTATATAAATACACTTTGACAATCCCGATTCATACGTTTCAAAACAAAGCAAACAGATCTCTAAAGGAGATTATCTGTTGAAATTCAGCTGCTGCGAAAACTGACTGATCATTTTATTTCATAAGGTTTCATAATGAAATCTTAACAAATCATTTTTCATGTGATATTCAATCGTGAATTTTTAATTAAACGGCAATCGAGTGAAAAATTGTGTTCGAATCGCGAACTATTCTCAGATCCATTGAGCAAACACGATCATATTTCGCACAGTTTTCACGTCAGTTGCTAACGGAACAAAGTTTTTGATCATATTTTTATGTCAATTCGCGATAAAATTTGGCGAGGAAAGAAACGTGAAACATTCATTAGTAAATCCTTTTTCTGATCTTTCTGTAATCTTTATCTAAAAATATCAAATGTTGATATAAAATTCAGTCACTTCACAGTGTTCATTTCTAAGAATAAGCCGAATGACTGCATATCACATGAGTGAAGAGATAAGTGAAGCTGAATGAGCAAATGAATGTCATACGAATATCAGTTATAAACTACAACTATTCCCACTCATCTCTTCCATTGCCTGGGGGTGTGGAAAATTTTGGAAATTTTCCATGGCATAGTCTCAGGTTTTGTGCAACGATCAATATGTATAATGGCAACGGTTCGTTTATTGCAATATGAATATAATAATTTGAATCTAAGAAAACGAACGAACAAATGAAACGTTCAATTAAGATGAATGTTTGACAGAGAAGGAACACATTATGAAGGCGATTCGAATGTGCGCACGAAGAAAATTTATTCAGATGAACGAAACCTTAAATTTTCGAAGAATTGTTTCTTCCGCATCAATACATTTTATTGCGTTTCAATGGAAACGATTATCGTGAAAGAAAATATCCGTGAACGGTGCTGAAATAGTTTTTTTTTCTTTTTCATATGCATTCGTCAAAGAATTCAGGAAGTGCAGAATTACGCGTAAAATTGAATTTTCAATATTTGCGAATAGATTTTGAGCGTTTTTCATTATGGCTAAAATATCCACATATTCTAAAATATCAATATATTCTTCCTACAAATGCATTCCACTTGACAATAAGAGCAGAGCGTCCCAATAGAATATTTCACCAGTAATTTCTCAATGCAAATGCAAGTTTTTTCAGATCGATCAGATCGCAACTGAAGAAGGCGTTTTCGCTGCGCCTGTAATGCTCAGCAAGCAAATCGGTGCTGTTGTAACACAAAACAGTTCAGTGATCATCATTCATGTGCAGTTATTAGCCGTCTTAATTCATCTCAAAATTGGTTCATCTCCATTCGTACGATCGCCTTTTATTGACACGAGTATTGACACGCTATTCTTATTGAATACCACTGGACAACTATTTGAGCTCAAGTTTAATGGGATTAACTTCACATCTCCGCATTCAACGAACACAGCTGAGAGTTTGCGATCCAAAGATGATCATGAAGTGATTCAAAGAGTGAATCCAGCTCATCGGGTCGAGATCAGACGGCAAACGGATTCATCTGTTCGACATCTGAACAGCAAATCATCTTTAGCAAACAGCATAGAATTGTCGTCTTCACATGCATCCGACTCATTTAACACCATTAACCAGTCGGAAGCAAATGTGAACAAATTGATTCGAAGTGTTGATTTGATACTTTCACAGAACACAGAAACGTTCGGTGGTGTGCTGATAATACAGGAGAAATTTTGTGATCAAAAACAGTGCATTGTCTACAGGGCTTTGATTGGAAGCCGTAATGATCGTTTGGGTTGTTTTATTTTTACGAGAAAAGTGGTTTGATTAATTTATTTTTTGCATTCAATAAATAAAGAATCAGAGAACTGCAGATTATTGTCATCATTGTCTTGGTTCGAGAAATTTCATTGACTCACCTGACTGACGAGAATGGGATTATTTGCTTTAATGTGCCGTCCTCCAACTGAAAACCTTGAGTATTTCCAAATCATAAAATAGTCATTGCACACATCCAACGTATAATTCTGCAGCAAAAACTGCAGAATTTATCTTTTATGTAAAATTATTGTTTATTCACACAATGAGAGTTACTTCTTCATTTGATTTTTATCAGTATTGTTCTTATTATTGCTGCAGTTGTTATTATTGTCACTGCTATTGAAATTGCTGTTTTTTCACTTAGCATTATTGATGTTTATATAAATTTTATTGTACGTTACCGTTGATTGTTGGTTGTATTTTGCAATGAAATGGACGACGAGCTGAAGTGTGTAAATAAATTATGTCTGGTGTAAATGGCGATGTCTGTAATGGTAAATGTTCAATTTAAGAAGACGTTCAAAAAGAAATGAAAATATCGGCACGAGTCAAAATGTTGCTATTTATTGAGTGTATGTTTACATTTTGATTTGAACGCAAACGATGCGACGAGACTCAGAGAAATAACGACAGACTTATTGTGATTCAGTAGGGCAGGATTGCCGTTTGACATAACGTCGGATTTACTTACTGGTTTGTGAGAACGAGTGAACGAACGAGCGAACATGTGGTCAGTTAGCTATTTATTATTATTGTGGTGTTGGTGTCAGCCGACTGCCTCTTAGGGTGTTTTGTGTGTGTGTCGAGTGGACATTGGTCACGATTCGTATAAACAGAGATATAGTTAAAGATATGTACTGAGACACAGGCACTCTCTTATATCCGTCCCTCGATAATCATTGTCTTCTCTCGTCATCACATTAAATCCAGCCGGATAACCGTTTTCCTCACATTCCGTTCCCATTATTCGCATTAATATTCGTCATTTATTCGAACACAAACATTATTTCAACAATCTCTCATCCATTTCTTATTATAATACATCTCCGAACAATTCATCTCTTCCAGTATTATTCGGTTTGTAGCCATTCAACTTTCGAATGGTAGTAAATAAGAGGTGATTCAACTGAGTTGACTGTCGAGACGATTCCTTTTCGAGCAACTGATCAAATGACCATCTAAAGAAACTAGTAGCCGTAATGCGTTATTTTCATTTGTTCACCTGAGATGATGACCACTTCTCAATACTAACCGTTCAACCGCACCAAAAACATCGCTGTTCTCGTGGTGATTTCTCACCGATTACTCAATATGAATCGTTTTTAATTTGCACATATAGCAATAGCAACCGTCTGAATGTCATTTTGATTGAGCATTAGTGAGGGATCTCCTCTAGAAGAGTCACTGTGCATTCATTTATTCGTTCAATCGGTTGTGTTCATCGTTTCAGTGATCTCAGTTCGAAGGCGGAGCAGAAAGCGGTTTGGTCTGTCTGTGTCTTCGTAGAAGTGAATTGTGGTCGACTGAATATTTACCGTCGCTTGAGGTGAGGTGTTCGTGATATTAGTGGATTTGAATATTCTGATTTCGATCAGAAATCCACTCGATATATTATCATCAACAGCAAATCGTTGGTCACGTCTTCTTGTTCTCTTGATTCCTCATTGAATCAGTCATTGCAATCTGAATATTCATTCAATTCTACGTCCATCATTGCTTATTCACTGATTTCAGTTATCACCCAACACATATTTATACTGATACCCCACCGCTATTATTACTATCATTCATCCGAGCATAAGTTATAAACTCAGCTAACATCAGATCCAACTAGATCCGGCGCTCATTCGTTCCATTGGTCGCTTTGGGAAGACCGTCGATGGAAGTTGAGAACTCGTTGAGAGTTGGAAGCGTTCTGAAGCGTTACAGATATGCGGATGTGAGACATGAATCAACGGCAGTAGCAGCGGATGTGAAGCATGATGAGGGTATTGTGATTTGCAAGAGAACATCAGCTGATGAATCATCATTAACATGTCGTGTCGTTAACAGTGACGATGATTCAGAAGTACGAATAAAGCGAATTAAAACTGATGACGACACCGCTCGCTCTCTTCTCAGCGATCATAAAGGTCGATCATCGTACAGCAATGTGGTCGTGAGTTTGCAAGACTATCTGCCCACATCGACTGTTGACGAGACAATGGACAATTGCAGCACTGAGGATAGCAGCTTGCAATTAGACGATAACATTCACATCAAATATGCTGATTCGCATGCTGCAGCAACACGTCCGAAACATAGCGCTCCAACGATTGAAAGACCTCGTGCGCAGTACGCAAGTACCATTCAGCATACGTCATCCATGCCCAAAACATTATGGCGTGCATCGTCACTTCTTTCTGAACAGGTCAACATCACTTTTTTTCTCTGTTCCGCTTTCCTTTGATTGAGTGGTAAGATTTGCTGATAGAATTCATGAAGAGAAAAGCAGGAATAATCGTAACAGTAGCAACTTTTTTTCATGTGGTGAATAAGCTGAAAACTCGACGAACTCATCAAATCGTCATCATTGATTCATAATATTCAAAGGAACTTGTCTCTTCTCCTTCTCCAGTCTGCACTCATATCTTTTCATAAACATACGATCTTGTGGTGTCACTGAATGTCGCTTCTGTGATCATCATCCCTCCGAGTTTCCCGTTATGCGCAGATTACGATAATTCTCATCTTGCAAAATTGCTCATCCGTTTTCTAGAATCTTGTTTTTGTCATCCTTTCAACGATAACTGCGCACTTTGCTGCTTTCGCACTCTCATGCACACTGAATTTGCAACGAACTCAAAATACACTCCTTCCGCAGATTCATTATGAAAGCCAGTAAGTGCTGAATAAGAATTATTCAGTGTTGCTGTATTGTTTTGTCGAAAGAACGTTAAACTAATCTCTTAGTACATTCACTTCCCGGACAGATGAATGCCTCTCGAATACAGCCAGACGAACGGAATCAGTTCGTTCATGCCATGCACTCATCCCTACATCCTTCATTCCTTTCGTATAGTCAACCCTATAGTCGTTTTCGGATGCATATTCTCATGCAATTTCTCTATCGTTCGTCTATACACATACGCGTTGTTCATTCACTCATTTCCGCGTTTTCTTTATCCTTTTCTCGTGCACAACTACTATCAGTTGATAAAGTTGTTCCGAAAATTTACTTGTACGATTGATTCCCTCTATTGAATTCTTTTGATGTACTTCTCAATCACCACTCATTTTCGTGCATCGCATAAGCATAAGTGAATGATTTATTGTCGCACACTGAAGCAAACGGGTGCTCTGTGCTTTCCGTATTTAATCTTTGGTGATGTAATTTTGATGGCGAGTTTGCAGATGTTGACTAGTGTTGATAACCGTTGACTGAACGCAATAAATCATTTATCACAATTTCTCGATATGAACCTTATCATTCATCGATCGTTTTTTTCTTGAATAATTTGATCGAATGAGGTGTTCAATGGACTACTGCACGATATCGGCTGTATGATAGTCATCAGCTCACAACTGATTTCGAACTTTTACTAATTTTGCTGCACGTTTAAGGCAACTACGTCATTGCCACTCCAAGACACCAATTTCAACACTCTACAAAAACTGATGGTGAAACAAAAAGCGATGTGCGAATTGAGTTCGTCGTCGTCAAGTCCGGACAGTAGCCTAGGCCAAGAGCCAGATTCATCACTGAGCGATACATCGACACTACCCGCTGCTGCTATGAACAACAAAGTCACATCTGTGTTAGCACCACAATCCTCATTCACTACATGGCCTTGGCTTACGGGTTTGTTGCAGTTTTCATTCCTCATTAAAATTTCTATTCAAGTGCACTTTGGCTGAGCATTCTCCTCACTGAGTTCTCCCGATAACTTCATCGCTACTCGGATTCCAAATTTTTTGACAATTGTTTGACAAATGCGCGTTCTTAATTGTCATCGCTATTCACCATGATTTTTCTTCTCACTTCGCCGCAGTGTTCTCGGTTGGTGAATTATCGAAAACGGATTTTTCGTGGATCATTTTCATTCAGTTCTTTCTGAAGCGAATAAACTGAAAATCATGTGGCTTAGACATGTGTATTTGTGATTGTTCATCTTCACCTATCTCAAATATATCTCCTATTTATCACAATTCACTCTTGACAATCAACCCAATTCAAAACACAATTTTCATCAATTTGTACCCACAAAATTCCTAATGCATTCTTCACCCATCTCATTAATTTGTCTTTTATGAAGTTGATAGGTAATCGATCATTCGTTCCACTCATAAATCATTTGAACGTTGTTGCATCTTGCTTCGAAACGATTCTTATGTCGTTCCTTTGAAAATCTCGTCGTTAGCATCGCTATAGGTTAGCGGGTGGTTATGCCGGTCGATTGATGACGCAGACTGAAAATTCTTTCTGGTTTCATGAGAGTAAAACCTTTTGTTCCGTGCAAGGAATAATATAACTTTATCGTACGCTTTCGGTTGCATGAACAACAACGAGTGTATAGTTCACGTTTGATTTTCGTGCGTAATTTGTGTGCAGATTCATGCGACTAGCAAGTTTGTTGCTGCATTCGAACACAGAAAACAGCAGTCTTTGCTTGTTCGTTCTTAAATAAAATCGTTTTACAGAAGATAATAAGGTAAGAAAAATGATTTTCATTACATTTTTCTGTTTATTCACTGCAATTACGCCATCTCGTCAATAATTGCTCCAATGAATATTTTTCAAGAACAATACGTATTTGATGATTATGAAAGCACTTAAAATGAATGCAGTGCATCGTTTCACATAACCATTATTAACATCCGTCTCATTTCTTTTCCTCTTTTTCTCAATTCCTTCTTCAGCGATATCCATCATTCTCGCTTTAGGCAGAAATCCATCCGAGAATTCGATTCCATCCTACATCCAATATCCTAATTTACGTTTAAATTCTCGATTATTCATTTCATTCCATTTCCGAAACGCATTCACATCACATCACATTCATTCATCCATTATCAGTTAGACTTAAAGTGAGGAAAATATTTCAAGGAGAATTGTACGAAATCCTAATGCTGTTGTCAGGAAGTATCACTCACATCAGTTCTGCCTCAAGCAAACATCAGAATGAAAGTAAAATGGCGTGAACAGCGAACTGAATTGTTCATTATGCGCAGAGAATAATGCGCTTATGTGTTCATGCACTCATCACTCATCATTCATTGACGACAAGAAGCGTGATCGAAACGACTGAAAAGATCAGTTGATTTCTAGAAGAAATTTTTCTTAGATTTGTTCCCGAACTGCTCGCATTTCATCATCAAAATATTACATTCATTTCACATAAAATCTGCTCAATTCCACTGTTAATCAACAATAACGGAAGTGTCCATCCTGTCAAAGAAGAAAAAAATTTGATTTTAAAATCAAATCCATCGTATGCGGATGTACGTGCAGATTGTTTGCAATATGCGTTTGCAATCAAAAGCGAACGACGACAAGTAAAGACGACACACAATGTGAATATGCATTTTTCTCGTTGTTATTTATGATTGTCCTCTCATTGATTGCAATAGAAAAAGGATTGAACCATCGCAATGAAATTCAAAAAAAAGTGATAAATGTAGGAATGAAAAGAGTTCCTTGCATTCGGTCACCAGCAGCAGCGACATCATTTTGCAATTGCCGACAAAACCGGAAATGCTTTTGATGATTTAATGCGTTATTCACTTCCGCATTTCACTTCAAAATGCAAACAATTTGCTGTTGTATGCGCTGTCCACACGTTCGTTTGTTATTTCAGTGCGTTCTCATTGTCTCTTTTCTTCTGTTCTCTCCAAATGATCGCATTCACATCGATTTCCACTCGTATCATCACTTCTATCGTTCAATTTCTAATTCATTCTCGTATTCCATTTTTCACATTCAATGCAATTATTCAGCATTCCTCAACTTATTGACACTTTTCACTGCACTCACTCACCATTCTCATCATTGATTCCGTTCCCATTCAAAAATGTTTTGTTTCAGTTCTGTTACTATTACTACTATTAGTGCTATTACATTCAATATCATCATCAGTGGTTTCATTATTAGAATTATAATAATTATTATTATAACATCATGGTGACTCTTTTTCGAATCTTTAATACTGTATGATTTCGATCTCGGAATTCATAATTACTTTCGAATCTTCGGAAATAGATAATTCAGATTATAATTTCAATGCTTCAGAAATACATAATTAATCATGATCATTATTGATGTCATTATTATTGTCACTATTGCCATTATCATTATTTACTTCATCACTTTATTGCAGCCATTATCTGTTTTCTTATCATCACTTCGTCTAGATCTCGTAGTACTGATATCATTTTGGGAATATAGTTGTTTTTATTGCTGTAGTTATTGATATTTCTATGGACAGTTTAATAAGCAGTATCATCGTTATTGCTATTGATGGTGCAATTTATCGTCAAATCTAAAGATGAGATTGCTACACTCCAACTATTTTATACTCATCACCTTACACTGATAGTTTCTCGCCTAGTTGCGAGCTTCTGTGACACGGACAATTTCGTACTGAAGTGTTAGTGTTCACCGGTGTTTCCCGTCTTCCTCCCTTCTGAATCTCTCACCAACGTAAAGCGAACATTAATCATTGTAATGATACCGTTTGAAATGAATGAATCATTAATATCGAAACATCGATTCAGCCAGCCCATTCGTAACCCCACGGCATAGCATTATTGTGAAGTGTTTCGTTGCTTTCCTAGAAAATCCTTCCGCATCCATTAAGAATTCGTTCATATTCATAATTTATTCGTTATCTCACACTCAGTCACGCTATCTTCGTTTACTTTCGAACTCTGCATATGTTTCATTCATTCTCAAGACGTTTGCAGTCAGTGTTGACGAGTAGCCGAACGATTTTCAGCCGTTGCTTTTGAGTATGGAACGAGATCGCTTTAGAATTGGTAAGGATCGCAATTTGAAGTCGATTTATATGTTGACTTGTAATTGAGTGTGTGTGTGTGCATGATTAGTTGCATAGAGAGGTGCATGAGGCGTGTGGACTAATGATTACAGTAGGTCAAGTTTTCACAAGGAAATACAGTATGCTTGATGTTTGGATGACGTTTCCTCTTTGGCGAAGTTGAAAAGCGCAAGACGGAATTAACCTCAATAAACCCCCATGCATGCATGCAAACCGTCGAAAGTCGATTGCCTTTAGCTCTCGCCAATACGATCGACGGTCGTATTTCGGCTTGGTCGAATCCATATGATTTATGAGAATTTTTGGGAACTTTCGTCAATTCAGCGGAACAAGTGACAGAAGGCAACGTATTTCACCGGAAACATTTCTGATTAATTCGTTCAAGTGCATGCGGAGAACTCATAGCTAACACAGTGAAAGCCATACAATTATATTCACTCATCACCCTTAAATTCCATTCTTCTCGTTGTCCACAGTTCCACTTGTCAATCGGATTGCTTACGTGAAATTTTTCGAATGCACTGAAGATTTCCTTATCTCATAAAATCAAAATACTTATTGATTCATCCGAAAGGTCAGCGATATCTGAAAACTTCCGCATTCTTTTCTGCAAGATTTGAAAAATGTTGACTTTGTTTGAATGAGATACAGATAGGAATTATTTTTCTGTTTAATTCACAGGTGCATTCATTCATTCAGCATAGATAATAATGCAAAATGTCATCATCACATTTGGTGCAGATAAACTGAATTCTTTCGTTATTCGAATATATCTTTCAATTTACCTCTGTTATCAAAAGAGCATTAATGACACCAGCGATACCTCACTCGAGTGATACGCAACACAACTATGTTCCTCATATTATTGCTAGCTGATGCAATTATTATCACTGATATAAAATGAACTACAAGTTCATTGTTTTGTGATCTATGCTACATTCATCCCATTTTTGTTATCACTAAAATTATCACCTTTTTCGATTTTTTATTTATTTCGCTACGTCTCAGTGATCAGTGTCTTGCTAAAATAGATGCTATAAATTTGTTGGCTGATCATAAATTCTAATAAAGCAATTCGAACAATCATATCGATGGCTGCGCCCGTTCAATGCTATATTGGCTGATTTATATGCTCGTCCAAAATTCAATTGTCCAAATGGTTTACATCATTTTCATCGAATTTCGATTGGTACGAGTAAAATTATCAGTGAATTATCATTGGTATTATTAATCCGATGATTGCTAATGTTATAAAGGAAGCAATTATTGTTATTGATTGATGACCGTATTTGTGTGACCGGATGTGAAGCAGCCATAAGTATTTCAGTGGGTGTTGGTGTAGTTTAAGTTCGTAAAAATGAGCATATAAGGAGTTGAGATAGGAACGCAGATGTGAAGAGAGGAACAGATCGAAATAAGATGGGTGGATAAATGAGTATATGGCGACGGATCAGACAGTTGACAATGACCAGCTTTCAATTGTCGGTTGTTAGGAAATACAATAATGACAATAATAATAACAATAACAATAATAATTGTGCCGTATAAATGAACATTCACCACGATAGATTGAGGTAAGCACTAACCAATCAGCCATCTAATTCAAGAGGATTTCAGTTTTCGATATTGAAAATCAACCGGAAACTCATGCCAAAGTCTCTCTTATCGTCAGCAATAACATCGTCGTCATTTTTTGTTTAATCATCCAAAACCACTTTCACTCATCGTAAATTCAACGACATAATGACGCGTTAAATGAGAAAGAGATCGATTCAGAGCAAACTTTAATTCGTTTCATCCACTGCACATACGTTCATCGTTCGCATTAATGCATACTTCTGGAATGGGAACACTTAAATGACTACAGTCCAATTGTAAAGACATTGTAAGAACAGCAATGAGCATTATTATGAAGATATTTGCCATTTTCTTGTGAAAATAAGTCATCCATCCGTTTAACAGTAGCCTTCCTCATTGAATCTAAGCCTTTCTCCAAGTGTCCTGAGAAGTAGGATCCTGTTGAATTGAGGTTCCTTCCGTTCTTGAATCGAAGTTCCGTTTCGAATCAGATGCCAGTTGTACAAGAAGCACTGGAAACAAAAAGCTTACAAAATTGGCTACGATCGAAAATGTTGCGAAGAATTACGGTTTTCTCCCTTCAATGAAGACCTTATTCAAAGGGTTTATGGAAAAATGGAAACCAAATGTTCATTTTCGACTAATGTAATGGAATGTAAAGTTTTTCTAGTTCAATGAATAATTGATGAACACGAATTGTTCTCGTTCAGCTTATTGCACACTCCTGCCCACACCAATCCTACGCTATCGTACTGTATGCTTTCAGTAGCGTTCACTAAATTTTACTTCCTTGTTGCCAAGCATTTCTGTGCATTGTCATCAGCAGTAAATGTTTATCGTATTTCATTTTATGGTTGTTCTTGCCGATCGTTATTCTGTTCAATGATGATCTCTAATTAGGTATGAAAATGCGCGATTATTGCCAACAATAACGCAAAATGAATTGTATCATGACATCGATGAAGAATTATATCATATCCTGAAATATATGTTAGGAAATGAGGAAAGATATCACATACTATAGGGTATCCGTCATTGGTTCAACAAGGATGTATTTATCACTGAGATGATATGATGGATCAGAAACAATAACATCAACACAGAGTTCAGTGACGTAATAACACTTGTTACGGTGAGATGTAGGTGTTGGTGATTGTCTGCGGTTGATGGTGTTAACGGCAAGTAGTCACTGCGAATTCAACAGTTCTGACCTTGTTTTGAAATGTGCACTCAAGTTGGGGTGTTCCGTTTTGCGCATTAAATGCAACAACAACCTTTATGCGATGCGCGTACAGACGAATGAACAATCAGTGATCTTATATGATCACATCGATACGTTTTGATGTATCGCATAAAGATTCATTTATGCGAATGACACAGGATTTGGATGGTAAACAAATAAAGATGAACAAATTATCAGCAAATTGTTGAATAGTGAACTTGATTCAGGGCGCTATGTTTTCGCAAATATTCCGCATTAGTGTCATTTGGATTCATTTGATCAATTGAATCAATGCAATTTTATTCGAAATATCCGAGCATGTTACTCAAGAAATAGCACCAAAAACGTTTCAGCTGATAAAAGGGACAATTTTCTAATTTAAGTAAATTCTTTCGGTTGGAAATACCTCAAACTGATTCTTTCACATGCTGTCCCACTGTTCTCATTGAATAAGTTGTCCAGAATTTTCCACTATCATGAAAGAGCTCAGATTGTTGAGGATTTCCGAACCTTTGTTGCTGGAACTCAACTCGATGATGAGTAGAAATAATGCGACACTCAGTGGAATCAAACAAAAAATCTCTGAAATAATGGTTCATTCATTCTGATTATTTTGACAATTTACAAATTATTGTAACAAATCCAACTTTCTTCACGAAGTTGGAATGACGGGTGTGCTTGTGATTTTAAAACGTCTCTCATTTTTGATTCAATAATATTATAATCCATCGTCATTCCTATAGCATTTAATGCTTCATACGCAAAGTGTCAACAAAATAAAACCGGATTGATTATCAAGAATTCGTTTCCTTGATATTCCGGATATGAGAATAACACCATTGTGCTATCGAACGTAAGGATTGTTCGAATTTTCATCGTTTCCACAACAATTTTCTCAATGGAACGAAATGTTACGAGAAACGAATCAGAGTTGATTTCATTACTATCAGAGTTCAATGTTATTTATGCAACAATGAATCCATCAGTGAGCATTTGATGAAATGTGCTAGAAAGATGTTATCATCATTACAGATCCAATAGCTGCAGATATTTCCGTCATTTTCAGATCACTGATTGCATATTTGTCAGTTCAACTCAACACAACTCATAATTTGTTTATGAATTGATTAGAAACTGAATTCTGCATCAATCATTCCTGATATGGCATGCATGAAGACCAGTCGTGGGACCAAAAATATTGCTGAAAATTTTACTGAATTAGCTAAAATTATGTACGCAGCAAATAACTGAAAATCTATTTCAAAGTCTTTTGAGTCGCCTAACCAATTCAAAGATTGATCGACATTTTTGCAGTGATCATTCAGCACTTTGATTTACTTTGCTCATGGAGTGAAGATATCAGAGCATTGTTCAGATGCTTTGACTTTAGAACTGAAAAGATCAGTTGCATGATGTTTCTTAAGGAAAACAAAAAGTTTCCAACAATACACTCCCAGTCTTTTCGCTAGTTCCTTTTGCGCATTCTATCTCACCGTCCGTTGTTGTTTCAGTCGAAAAAACTCATTGCCTATCCAAACAAGTTCTAGGAATTCCTTAGCTTGCTCGTTGCACATATTTGTACTGAGAGTGATACTTTTATCAAATTTCCCTCCAGCCGACATCAATGTAACCACAAAACTTGGTCAGTTTAGCTAAAGATGCTTACTTTAGATGCTCGCGTCGCACTCAACGAAAATGAATGCTCATAGTGAGAAGCTTTTGGTAGGTGTTTGAAATGAACGAAAATAATGTATGCGAGCTGTGAAATGCGAAAGTTAAGTTTAGCATAAATGATCGATTGTGTTGAGTGATAATAACGAAAAAGTATTGTTGAGGATGAGGTGACATTTGGGATTGACTTGACGTCAATGATTCGGTTGAATCTCAAGCGATTGTTCGTATGAACTGATTGACGAATAGCGTAAAATGTGGATGAGGAACGAGTTTTTCGTGCATGCTGAATTCGTATACATTTAATATCCGCTGTTTGAAGGAATGACGTACTGATAGAAGATCTTAAAAGCGATTCAGAGAGTAAAAATGTTTTTTGGTGCATTATTCTTGAGGAATTTTTCATGATGTTTTCCGTGATTTCACATCTTACCCATTTAACTCTTACTTCATTCTTTGAATTCTATCTGAAGTGATTCACTCGTTTAACTCGAAATCATTAAATTATTCCACTCAAAGGACTTAAAGGGCTTAAAAGCCATTTTTTCTGCAGTAATCACTTATTGTTAGGCCATTAATGTAATCAGATAATTATGGTGACTATTTATGTGAGTTAATTCGGAACTGTTCACAGGCCAGACTCTTTACGATTCATCACCACTATTTGTGTGGTGACCTAATAAAAGCCTTCTAATTAGTACCTTTTTTCATCATCGATTCATGTGTGATCGTTGACCTCTTCCTTTCGTCATTTTGCGCTCTAAACTCGTGTTTTCGAATCTCTTTCGAAAATTCCAAATGCATTCACCTATTTCAATGGCTAATTGTAATTCATTACCTCTCCACAAATTCACCTGTTCCTGTAGTGAATTCGGTCATTGTTCTTCAACTAATCGCTGTATGTTCGTGAATATTTTCATGCGACACGAGATTGAATATGTCTAAAATAAGCATTCGAAAACATACTGCGAATTTTTATTTTTCCTCCTAATTTAGATGACTGATTCATTCCAATCTGACAAATTAATGGTGGTCATCAATCGATTCACAATGAAAACGTTAGAGTTCCCCTCAGAATTTGACAGTTGCGCTCTACCTGACATACGTAACACACAAATGAGCTTCTTTGATTTACTGGCTGTTCCAATCAGCTTGAAATCTCTTTGTATTCATTTTTATAAAGGTATTTCCTAAATGAGCGAATTGCTCTATCTCATTCGAGTACCACAAACTCTAGAGACACTTCATTAGTTTATCAGCTTCAAATGAGCAATTGCTTGAACGCCGAATCTTCAATGAAGACTCAAAATGATCCGTGTTATTTTCGTATGGAATGCATTGTGAGGAAAATTTTTGTCATTCAGAAAATGAAGTCAATGTGTTAAAGCTTCTCAAGAATAAATGGAAATAACATGTTCACTCTCAGTTAGCAGTCGGAAAATGTCATCGAACTATTCGATAGGAGTGGATTTAACTGAATTATCCGATGAAGACTAGAGGAAACATGATAAAGTTTGACGGTAGTCATGGTGCTTGAATGTATCCTAACAAATCAGTTGTCATTCATAAATGAGACTCGTTTGACGAAGGTGCATATTTCAAAGTCATTCCTTTTCTCAGGGGAGCTTTTGAAGGTGATCGATTTGTTCTCGATAATGCAATCAGAAAATGTAACTCAAGACATCTTGTAACATTCAAGCACAATTATATTTAATCGAAATTTCATGCTAAAGTACGTTTGCTCGAAAAATGCATTAATTCTTCTTATGAATTGCGGTGTGCAAACACCAACTGCATATGCTGAACGGAGGTGAAATTAACGGAAATGGCTGTAAGCACGACGGTTCCTTCTTCGGAACTACAAGTATATGTTCCGTATTCTAAATTTATTTTCCTTCAAAATCATAAAAAATCTCATTGACCAGGCAAAAAGATTTATTGATACTTGTCCGTTGTTAAACTTTTTCTTGAAATCACAATTTCCGAAACGATTAATTCTAATTTTCTACCCATACGAATTAATGATGAGGACTGAAGAGCATGTGAGCGAAATGTAAATATGAACCATTGTAAATGCATTGTTATTGTGAGCAATGAGTGAGCAATTCTGAGCAAATTCGTGAGCAGTGAGCGTGAGCAGCTCCAGAGTTTCAGTTCGTTTCGTAGGGACTGAGTGAGCAGTACCGATTTCCAAAAATCCCTATCACTGATGTGAATCAACGCAATTTGAGCAAAAAAAGGCGACTATTGAGACCAGTTTTGTTTCGCTGTCCAGTTGAATGCAGCAATTGTTGATGTTTCGTAAAAGTTGTTCGGATGGATCCTTTGGGTCACGAATCAATTCAATCCGTTTGAAGTAATCTTTCAGTGTCAGTGAATAAATAGCAAAATTACTGCTTTGTTTACTTACTCGTTTGTTTGTTTACTTATTCTTTCAATTCCCACGAATCACCACAAGAAAGTCATCCCTCATAAAGAAAGAATCTCTTATTGATTTGATGGCATTTGCGTTGATGTTCAATCAACGTGAGTCAAATAAACGTCTTGAAAAGATAATAAAACTGCAATTCTGAAGAAAAATATAATTTCCATTCGGATGAACTTCACCAATTTAAAAACGTGATTTCCACTGATGATTCACTGAGGAATTTCGTCTGAAGTGTGTTGTTGAGATCATTGAATTGATAATTTTCTCTTTTTTTAAATTTCTGAGAAAAATTGGAGTTTGAACAATTTTCGTTAGTTACACGACTGCTGACTGTATTTTCGTCACGGAACTTCTCTTGCTGCTAATCGAAAACGAATTAACGTTTCGGCAAACTTGAATTGTTTGACGTTTATCGCTCACGAAATTCATTCATCTACAAACGATAAATTGAAATTTTTCCCCTAAAACTCAACGGAGAGCTTTAAAAAATGAAATGAAATTTCCGTTGAGGTGAAATGAACGAAAATGACTATAAACACGAAATTTCCGTTTTGAGGCATCATATCTTCTTTTTTTTTAAATTCCAGAATCGTTCAAGTATGAAGCGTTTATCAGTTTCAATTTCAGACATCCAACTGCTGAACCCATGGCTCTCGGCCGCACTGCTGTGCCCGAATTGGGTCACGTTGAATGCGGCTGCAGTTGCGTCCACCACCCCAACGAGTGCCTCCTTCGTCGACCTATCATCTTCGGTCAGTCCGAGCACTGGCATCTCGATTCCTTCATCGACCGTTTCGAACCCCATCTCAACTCCGTCATCAACCACCAGCTGTATCACCTCTGCACTGCACGATCCAGCCATGTTCGCAAGTACCCTTACCGCCATGCCAACCACAACTACGCCGTCCACACCGGTAACATCACCACAATCCGCCACAAACCTGCGAACATCCTTCCCCACCATACCCAACCAATTTTGTTGTGCTATTCCCCAGCCGTTGTCATTGTTCGAAGCTAAACGTCTCAGTGAATCATATCCTTCAGCACACAACATCAGTGGCAATCGTAGAAAAAGTCGTGAAGGCAAGTTGATCATTCAATTAATCTGCCTGAATTTTGGCTGAGTTTTTGGTCCCCTTTGAAAATCCGGAGGAATTTTTCTCATCCATGCATGCAGTCGAGTTCAGGTGATTCAAATGAGCTGTCGCAAATAAACCGGTTTCATCGAAAAAATTTCATCGAGTGTTACTTAGTGATAACTACATTCATTTCTTGCTTTGTACGCAACGAATGTATGACTGAACATGTAATAATATTGGATTTGAACGCGTTTATTGTGGCTGATTCAACGCAATTGCACAACTCCAGAAAATTTGACCATGTCGAGCAGCCCGAAATGGGATGTTTGATTTATTGCTGAATTTCAGGTCAAGTAACATATTTATGGGAGTTTTTGCTGAGATTACTGCAAGATAAAGAATATTGCCCCAAATATATCAAATGGCTGGATCACAGCAAAGGTATATTCAAATTGGTTGATTCGAAAGCCGTTTCACGTCTATGGGGACTGCATAAGAACAAGCCTGGAATGAACTACGAAACAATGGGCCGTGCCCTCAGGTTATTTCCACGTCTTTCATTCGTATGTGACTGAAAAGGACACTTGACGAACTGAACAATAATCATGTAGAAAAATCTTAGTCAATGGTACTACATTCAAGAAAAGCAAGACTGGTTTTGATAAAAGATGTGTTGAGTGGGGGATGGGTCGATGTGAATTCTCATTAAGTTTAGAATATAAGTGATAAAGCATTTATTCGTTGAAATTACCTTCCTAGAGGAGAACTGAATTCGCGTTTTCTCTTCAGGTCAACCTTTCACTTCCAAAGGCCGGTTGAAATGAATTATTTTGGAAGAATTTTTTAAATCAGAAGTTAAATTCATTGAATTTCATAACTGCTTCTTTCCAGGTACTATTACCAGCGAGGCATTCTTCAGAAAGTTGACGGTCAAAGACTCGTCTATCGATTTGTCGATGTACCGAAAGAGGTCAGTTCGTAATTTCTTACGCGTTCTTCTCATATGAAATTTTCGAAAAAAAAGTTATTCAAGTTGTGTGGGACTGTAAATCCAAGGCATTCTGAGCTGACTTTTAACTACGACGAAAAAGGGAATTCAATAAAGCGAGCATTTTTCAGGTATTCGAGGGCACTTCGAACGACGATACAAATTCTGAGATTGCAGACACATCGAGCACTCCGAACTCAGACGTGTGCTCTGCCAGCAATTCGGACGTTACCGATGATGCGATCAGTTTCGTGGATTCATCGTCATCCAGTACAACAAGCAATTGTAATTCATCGCGAACAGTTGCAGCCACTTCAGTGATTGAAATGCCTGAATCACGACAAGTTGTATGCCTGTAAACCAGCGTTCAAGGACAACTGCCTTCGGACAAACGCTATCGCACAGCTGTCCTATGGACAACCGCCATCGGCCAGGGGCCCCCGGATGACTACTGCCCTCCGGAACGACTACCTTTGAACAACTGATTCTGAGAGGACTGTTGAAAAAGAGCACTTATTCGGAGCACTTCTCTTGGCACATCCAAATGCATACGTCTATTTCATGCAACAGTATCGTCATTCCCTAAACCAGTCCCTCGCAATTTCGTTGTATTTCTTTTTGATGTTTGAAAATTCGAGTTATTTGAAATTTGAACTTCCCTACTAAGCCAGTAGGTATTATTTCGTGAGCAGTTAACGGCGTTACCTGTGTGACCACAAAAACGAATTTCACGGTCTCTAACAAAAAGCTTTGCTTACTCCTATTGAAACCCCAAAAAGTACACTGCTTTATAATTGTTGAGATTATTGTCGCGATTTGCGTCATAACTTATTTATTTGTTGTTATCATTTGTTATCAATGATTAATTTGATGTTTCAATGCGGTTTTTAAATTCGTTCGTCTCTTCTATAGTCAACGCAGTATTTGCTTATAAGTGTATTTGAATGTTGAGTTCAAGCAAATTGTGCGTGCATTGCAATGAATTTTGCTATGGAGAATACGACTGCTGCACCAAACAGGATTTGATTACAGCTTTTCTTCCAGGTGATAAGCTTGACGTTCAGGATGAGCAAAACTCATTGGGACTTTGTAAATTCCAGGTGAAAATCTATCGAGTAACCCCATAGCGTTACATTGAAAATAACCTTTTTCCCGGTATCGCACTCGGTTTGCATGAATGAATCGCTACGCGTCAATTCACCAATGGATGATGGTCGCTGTGGTCTGAGAATGAAAAACTTTGATCGTGCAATCTAATGAACTGATCTCATCGATTGAACCAGTTTCATCTTTCTACCCCAACTGCCACCGTCATCGAACTGTATCAATGCTGATAACCTGTAGTTTCTGCTCGAATTCCCATTTGAGAAAAGCAAAATTGCATGTCGCTGTCGTCCAAAAATCGACGCAACTTTGACGTTTATAGGAAATAAAATCGCTGAATTGCATAATGTGCAACGTTTCATTCAACAGTACGTTATCAATACAAATGGACACTCTCAAATTGTTCTGCTTGAACTCGACCAGTTATCAAACAATATTTTGTATCTATTTGATTTGTCTGTGTATATGAGTCACGATTCGCTTCAGCAGAAGTATTTCAATGAATTCACCAACTGGATACAACAGTATAAACCTCATGCTCGTTACTAGATTGAAGAACGAGATCATGAGACTCTTGATCAAAAGAATTATTTGTTATTATTACTATCACTATCATCTTCATTACTGTATCCCTAACACCATTAATATTTTCATTATTATCATTGATTCGTAACATTTTGATTGTCAATGGTATTGTCATAGCGAAGTCTTTTTTTGTAAAAATTACGCTTGTTTCGATGTGCCTAAACGTTTGAAAATGTGTTGATTATAGTTCAGAAAGAGTTGTCATCTGAATGGAAGGCGATAGGATATTTATTTGATAATGTAATGAACTTGATAGATAGATATTGTACAGTTTTCTTGTGTTCGACTTCATCAGTGCTGTGATAAAGGAAACTGTTTAAGAAGAATGCATCGATTGTCGTAATTAAAAATATGAATTTACTCCTTATATGCATTCGGCTTGTTCTTCAGCAATATAACCTGATTACAGTTGATTACGACAAAACTTACGGATAAAATCGGAAGGCATGAAATAACGACTGCTCTTATTTGAGTCTGAGGAATTACTCTCAGTGATGGGGACATGCCAACGGTCTCCGACATTGGTCGTTTTCAGCTGTGTGACAATCAGATCAACATTCACCAAACAGAAGCTGAGAATAATTTAAATCAGTTGTTTTCAGAAGTATTTCGTTATTCGGCTAGTTGAAAATATTTTTTAATGCACCAGAAAAGGCTCTCCGATGTTCTGATGTTGACTCCAGAAACTGCTCAACGGTGTTATCGCATCGATATTGTCTTAAGAACAAGCAGGATTTTGTTTATGTTATCTTGAACGAGTCTTCTTTTGCATCGAATGTGCCTCACAGATATCATCTGATCAGAGATTATTCAAAATCTTTTCCTTCTTCTCAATTTGCAATTAATTCACAATTGCATACATTTGTTCCACTGTATCTCAAAACAAATCGCCCTCTCTCTTTATGAATCGCTGAAATTCAATCAACTTCATTTTTCATAGAGCATAATTCTCATAAGCAATATGCGACTGATTACATGCTGAATTTTACTAAACGGTTTGTTCACTTAATAATATTTATTTGAAATATACATATATTTGCATATACGATCAATAAATTATATCACATTTAAATCGCCGTTCTCAACACTTTGTGTGCTCTTCACTCCATCACGTCGTTTCAGGCGAGTGAATTTAATTTTTGTCCAAATACCTTTACAACAATTCATAACGAATTCACTTTTCAGTTGTTTCCCAACATTATATTCTTCTCTGAAATGAGAACAATTGCAATTCCGAATTCTTCTCCGCACAAAAATATCACATCAGTTGGCTTCAGAAGACACCAATTCTACTATGAGTTGACATCAGAGAACGTTAAAAAGAACGGTCAGAAGAGAATTATTTCCGAATATTTGCTAAGTTTCCTTTTTTTTCTGCGGTACAGCAATCGCTTTTGCAACGGTGAATAGTTCAACAATGGCATGCACTGCCTACGATTGATAGCGATTTACCTGACAATCTGTGCCGCTTTTTTGAAGTGACATTTCTGCGTTAAATAGAGTGCGATGTAGAGTTTACATCTTGAGATCAACACCGGATCTCCGTATTCATAGGCGAGCCGTAGCTGTCGCACCGAGATACGACCAGCCGTTTCGGCGAAATTCGAGTAGTAATCGCCCATCGCTGAGAATGCTCCACCGAGTGTGGATAGTATCCATAAATGACACTCCATTTGTACTGCACGATAGACAATCGAACTGATTCGTTCATCCCAACGATAGTCAATTCGGTCGCACAATGCTTCATCGAGTTTGGTGCGTATAATCAACGCATTTTTTCGATTGAAACTGTAGTCTCGCGATAAACGATCGATCAAATTCACAGTGATATACGGACTGGTCAATAGTGCATGGATGGTGGAACGAATGAAACGCTCAGACACGAGCCATTTGATACGAGAGGGCAAGGCACTGCTACAAGAGGGAGCAGTTTCAACATCCGATAGCGATGAGATCATTCTCACACTGCCGTTCTTTTGATTCGGATGCAATTGCTGACTGCTTTCATAATTCAATACGATCACTATTATTGTTGGTGACTCGAAATGAACATTAACGGTCCATATTTCTTCTTCGTCATTGCAAAGTACCATAATCGATTTCTTAGTAATTCTGAAAGTATTTCGCTCAGATAACCCCTACCTTCGATTCATGACCGATCAATGCGCGATATATCTCAATGTGATACCACATGAAACTATATGAATATCTAGGACATTTCAATGATGAGTTTCTAGTAATTCAATCTTTTCAATTAAATGTATAATAGAAAAATTAATTTCTTCGAAATCTCCCTATTCGGAATGCCTTCCGCAGCGAGAAAGCCAACTATCGTCAGTCAATTATATTATTTCAGAACAAACGACTCATATAGTGTCGCTTGTTCTGAAATAATATAATTGAGGACAGAACGACAGAACAAGCACTGCCAATTCATGGCCGTTTGCCTTGGTTATGAACCCATAACCCAGGCGAACGGCCATTGAATCACAATAATGTCTCGGGCGCCACTACCAGAAGACATACAGCTGAACGTGATGAAACTTTCTTATGAAAGAACAAATAGGCCAAAGTGGCCGGTGAACCGAGTTGGGAAGCACTGCTAATGTGAAATGATCTGCGATAAAAGTGAATGAAATTGTATTTATTCGAAACAGAACTAATATCAAATTTGCTACAATTAAAAACTATAAACAACATTCACCAATAACACCTCAACAATTATTTCACGTCTTCACTCAACAACTATAACAATGAAAATATGTTTTGCAAAACAGAATTATCACTTTCCAGAGGTTAAATATTCGCATAAGATAATGCATCCCAGTACATAAGCGCTCCAATTGATTCCATCCCCACAGGAATATAACGAACCAAAAAATTCCATAACCATCAAGTAAAGTGCTCTATTCAACTGATATCCTCTCAACTAATAACAAATATCCAAACGATTGATTACAAACACCCGAAAACGACTAACTATAAGAAACTATAAGAAAATTTTTGAAACGTAATGAGGAGGTAAAACATTTATGATGAGATAACGGGACTTTGTCTATCCGAACAGAAAATTGAGCAAACCGAAATCAACAAGCTTACATTGCATGAAAACAAATAAAAGAATTCAAACAGTATGAAAATAAAATTTCGATAAACACGGTAAAATTGCAAAGAACGAAAATAATTCCGAATTCAACTGATTAAGATCAACAACATTACCGGGTTACGTATGTTCGTCAATAAATAATTCAACTGGCTGAAGTAAAATTCAGCTATTCAGGCGCCTAACAATGCCTCGGTTTTATTCAACTTCAAGGCACACAAAGATTCGAAATACACACAGGAGGAGATTATATTAAAGTAACAAAAGAATTCAATCTGAAATCATCCAGATTTACTTCAACTTTATAAGTCGAAGCTTTCGGAGTGTATGAAGGAAAAAATTTGGGAGTGCCGCTCGAATGTTTATCGTACGAGAACCGTTTGCGTGTAACGGTATGGACACTTCACTGAGATGAAGATACATCGGCAGGCGCCTATACTGATTACCTGAATTCATCAATACAATTTACCTTATACTTATTTGAATAATCAGACAATTCACTTCAACTCGATTGTAAATTAGTGGTCATAAAGCAAGCGTTTGTCAGATAATATATGATTTAGTACACTAACAACGGCTACCTCACTAACATTCGAACAAGCGCATTATGATTATTGACAAATCAAAGAAATTATTCTTCTGCTATGCAGGAAATCATCCACATACGAAAACAAATAAGATAAAGTCAATTGAACTAAAAGTCATGCACCTACCCGTTATTTGCAAGCGTTGCATTGTTCTAGCCGGTAACTTCGGAGGCTCTGAATGCTTCTTTCCACTATATTTACAGTCACCAATAATTGGACATTTCAGGCCGTAACCAAGGTGAGAACGAATCTGGTGCGGTACATCTGAAAACGGGAAAAATCATAACTTTACAAAAAATTCAAAGAACAGATCTGGTTATAAGGCGCACTGTCGTTTTATGAGAAAATTAAACGATTTTAAGTGCGCCTTGTAGACCGAAGAATACTTATTCCTTATTTTCGAAGGCACAATGACAGTACATGATGAATCGAATAATAATATACTATGAAACATTGGTGATACCTACCATTCTTAACAATACATTCAATAGATGAACACTCTCCGTTATCTTGCATGACTCGATAATCAGTTATAGCAATTAATGGCTGAATCTTCCCCTTACCAGTCCTGTACGGTCGCACCTAAATATTATGCCAATTTGAAACTATGAAATATTTGAGCAAACTTTTAAATACATATATACACATCCACATCTCATGTTTCGTCTTTCGTGCAAACAGCGGACATAGCTATAGTATGGTGGACGAAAGCATTTACTGTTGCATTAACGAAACTGCACATTAATCGAGAAGTGAAAATTGCTAACATAGAAATCTTGCTGGTTCAATCTCTTGACGAGTGGAATATTGATGGTCGCTTCGGCTTCCTCCGGCACACCCCGAACAATTACTCGATAACGCTGTTCCACTAAGCCTTCTTTGTATTGTTCGACAATTTTCTTTTGTACCGACTCATTTCTAAAGTATTGATATTATCATTACAAAATGCGCACCATGTTTCGAAAAGCTCAGAAATGCGAAAACAAAGAAAGAAATTATGGGAGATCCGCACGCTTCAAAAATAGCCGCCAGCTGTTTGGTTTGTTGGCATACTGAGAGATATTCAATCGAAGATGAGCTCAAGAACGGTTGAAGAAAACAACGTTAAGAATGAGCAGAAAAAGGTGATACTTTGCGAACAATATCACTCCACTAAGATCCTTGTCCAACGATCGAATGAGATGGAGACGTTCAATGTTTGGTGCAATAGAAGCTTTGAGAGCTTGCAATAAACGGTCCAGTTGAGCTTGATTCTTTTTAGCACCCGAATAAGCCATCTGAGAGGGCTTATCGAATGCCAACAGCTCTTCTGAAAATATCAAATTTCAAAACAGTAATCCCTTGTCGTTAAGGAATTGGGATCACCCAATAAGTTTCGCGTATCCAATTCCGACGAAATGTCATTCACGTTATTATCGTCAGTTGCATTGCATTCGTTCCAGCACATAAAAGTGACGGTTTATAGCAACGATACGTAAAGAATCTTCGATTTCGAGTCAACGAAAACACATATCAGATGCAATTAATTCCATCGAGGAAAGAATTGAATAGCGTTTGACGTGGGATACTTCAGGAACGAATCAAATCTGCTTCTGTAGTGATGATTCGAGAATTGATTCATGTCAATTCTCGAGTTTCGACACATTTTCCGAGAAAACTTTCCAAAAAATGATCAAAATACTGCAAATTGATGCATTTCGAACTTCAACGAAAACTCAAAACGAATACATCACTGACCATCCTCATAAACAACCCGCTCACACATCAGTTCGACCAGTTGTTGATCATTCATTTTCCATACTGGATCAAGCATACACAAAATCTTATTTAATCCACTTCTGTCTTCTTCCAGTGACATCTTCGGCTGAAAACCGGTAAATTCAATTTGGCGGCACTATGCTATTTCGCACTATTTTTCTCCATTTGGAAAGAATCATCCAACTTAATTGGAAAATATTGTCAGTTGGAAATTGCCACTAGCATGTACACCTGCCATAATCAATTAAACTATTACTGTTCAATGAAATGATCTAAATGTTAGATTGAAAGAAGCAAGGCTTGATTCGTCGGTATGTTATAAAATCGCCTAATATTGCGTGAGGAAAACAAGTTAAACTTCAAAAAAATCTCCATTTCAACTTCAACAGAACCTCTGAAATTATCACACGGGGTGCGACGTTTTTGGATGCTCTCGGTTGCTTTTCCACTTTCTCCGATGCATTCTCACGTCTTGATGGCGATCGGCTTTCATCGCTTTGCTCAGCAAGTTCATTTGACCGATGCCTACTGTGACGACCAAATACCGACTGTTTCGGTTGATATCCAGTGATGAGCTGTTGTGAGATGTAATCCATATCTTCATAATCAATCACCGTCGCCTTCTCCTGACTATGGGCTATATTCTGCATGTTCTTGGTTGCCGGTGGATGCCTAAACTTTGCAGATTACTTATCGGCTTTGCAGACCGCTTATCAGCAGCTTCGTTCTCGGCGCACTAGCTGACGATTAGTGACTGATCAAAAATACAATCCACTCTCGGTGAAAAGGATGTCAGGATCATTTTTGTAATAAGAGGCACTATATTATTAGCAATACCAATTTTTGAAATTCGTAAATTCAATGATTCGTCAATTTTATGGTCCAGTATGTACAAATCAAACATAAAACGGATTTGGTCATGTTGCTTTACTGTTCTGGTATCTTAAAAGCACAGTGGAAACATGATGTTACTCTCCTGGATCTAATAATCGTTGACTCTCAATGTGAGGAAGACAGCGGAACCATGACGATAAACACTTCAATGATCCGATACAATCAATGTCAGTATTCCTGAATGTAAATTTCCAAACGGTATATTCCACTTACTCGGTAGTTGACGATCCGGAAGGCGTATACTTGAAGTACTGCTCATCGATAATGTTTGAACTGTCGACAGATATCGACTGCTGTGGTTGAGATGAATCTTCTGACGAGGCCAGTTCACCGAAATATTGTGAATCGATGAAGTCAATGCCTGACACTTTTTGCTGATTTGCCGCTTTCACCTTTGACTTATCACTGAGGTGTCGTGGAATGGGCGAACTTGAGACATACTCAATCCCAAAAAAATCGTCATCGTCTTTCTCAGAGTTCATCTGAAATCAAACCATCTGGAACGCTGAATCAATTAGATTGAGCAATCCAACGTAGAGATAAAAAACGATTGACGACGATAATGAAAACAATAAAGACAGAGATAACGACGCACCAAATAAAACTTGATTCGCGACTCAACTCAATTCAAGTAACTAACCTTGGAAATGTGTATACACGTAGGGCACTGTGGCAGATTGCCGCAATGTGTTGGTTGACGTTGGCAAAGTTTCGGAAGGATGAGGATGTGAGGTGTTCTTTTCAGGTTGCTCGAATGGTGCGGAGATATTTTGGTGGGGTTTACGCTCGAACTCTGATTAATCTTTGAAGAGAAGATAAGTGAAATTAAAAAGTGATCCTGACATGCATCTGATCGTGAGCTACATGTGCTTGGGGCAATGAATATGCTACAAGACGCACATTATTTAACACAGTTTCACTTTCTGCCGTGAAATGAAGGAATTTGTTTGGATTGCAAAATTAATTTTATGGTGAAATTTTCAAATTGTTACAATACGACATCCATGTCCCCCATCCTTTCATTCAAGCTGAATAACGACGCAGAGTAGAGGACGAGAATGTGGCTGATTATCACTTTGTTCCATCTTTATTGGTATATTCAATTTATACACATAAGACTCCAGTTAAGAGTCCAGTAGTATTTATGAACCGGCGAATATAATGCCTTGTTTTTGTTGCAAAGAAACAAAAATGTGGGATTGGCAGAGAAAACTTAAAGAAGTTCGACTATAAATGCAAATATTGTGCTAATAAATAAAAACAGCAAAATGTAAAGGAATGTCGATGTCATCGCCTTATATTCAAACAAGCATGCATGCACAGTATGTAAATGAATAAAATGTTTGCAGTGCTCTTCCTAACGGCCTTTCAATGAAACTTTCATCTTTTCTGCCATGCATAAGCATTTAACCATACGAAAGAAGCGTGAATACTGAATGTTTAATATTTTCAAAAGAATCGTAGCAACACAAGAATAATGTGATATTTTTCTGCTTAATTCACATTATAGAAACATTTGACATATTGTGCAATTCAGAAGTATTACCAGTTCAACGTGCAGAAAACCAAATGTTTGTTGAGCGTGATGAGTTTGTAAGCAAACTGCGAATACTCAAATATTCTCCCGTAATCATGTCGCAGCTTTATAAGCTCTCTTAAAATTAGTTCATTGAATTCATCGAAGTTTCCATCTTCCCATGCTTTCAATTGAGCATTCAGTGAGAAAGCATTAGAACACGATGCTTATACAAGACAATAGTTAATGTCGATGTACATGATTCGTAAAGATTCATTCTCTAACAAAATCGTTAGATTGTAATAATTAAAGAGAATGTGATTATTGGATTCGACGAATGAATGCTTTTTTCATGGATGCAATATCGACAGAGGGATGATGCGACTGCGTTGATGTGATGAGAAACGTATCGATTTCTGAGAATTCGCAGAAAAGCTATCGTGCTTTACATGATGATTCAGCAGTTAGAAGTTGAGTAGAGCACAGAGTTCTGAATAATTGCATCGCAAAATTGGCAAATACAACTTCGGACAAAATGCTCTCCGAAATGTGAGGTGGCAGTTGAGTCGCTCATAAGAAAAAGTTCGAACTGATGCCATCACTTCAATCAAATCCGGGAATGACCTACGCAGGTGACCTTTGTAAGTGCTTGCCGATATCTATTTGTCATGCTTGGTGTAATGTTACAATGTATTTCCAGCTCCGTGCTAAGGAAGCTGATTCGTCGATTTGCTATTGCGACGACGAATTCACGATGTTTGCGATTGTTTCTCACAAAAAAATCCAAAATTTTTGCTGAAAGTAATTGCAAATGCCATCGGCAAAATTCACCACATAGAGGTGTTTGTGTGCAGTGGATATTAGTTATTCTGTGTGTATACTCACTCCTCTTACAAATGGACAAGTACATCAACTAAATCGAAACCACACTAACACTCATTATTTGTCTCAGCTTTTCATCTCTTAACTTGTGCTCAACAGGCTTCTTCTGCCAGTCTCGTCCGTCTTTCAGTGGCTCGCCGTATCTCATTATTTCGCTGATCTCAACTCTGCCATATCCGCACTTGGCTCTATATCTTTTATCCATACATTTATGCATATCAGCACCACCTCTATCTATTCGAGTTATTCAACTCATTATTTGCTGAACATATATTCATTTCATCTTCAAATCTTCGTCACAAACCTATCGACACATGAAATTATCATTTATTTGGTTCATTGGAACACACTTCGTTTTCCACGAATCCTTCTCGATTTACATTCGGTTTTTGCGTGTCGTTCACTCAGAAACGTCGTTAATGTATCGTCATTATTCTCATCAAAGTAACGAAATGGATCCACGTTCTGTCTTCATCTATTGCAGTATCGATGAGCCTGCACAATTTGCTGCGTGAAGCGGGCGTTTTTGGGTTTGATGCCGTCTAGTCGAAGAAGATTTCGATGTGTTTCCGATGAATTCGATAGGTTTTAAATAGAAATTCCGTGTCCTTTTTTTCAGAATTTATTGCGCTGTTGAGCAATCGCATTATCAACGCATGCTCGCTTAGAATCTCATGCTTGTTAAAATTGGATTTTTGTTTGTTTGACAAGTCGCTTGTCCTCATTCGAAGCGATCACATTGTTCTATGCTCACTAGTCCATATGAAAACGTCTTTTAATCCGTTCGTTTATTCATACGTTTCTCCGTTATCTTGCGTTACGTATTCGTTCCACTCCCTCAACAAGCAACAACAATATCTTAATCGATTTCCCGTTACCTGTCATTCTCAGTGTTAAATGAGCTGTACCATTCAACTTCAAAAATTTCAGAGCATCTCAGATAAAAAATCAAATAGCTATTGGATACATATATTCGGACGTGAATCGGATGAAAGTAAGTACTTTAACGACACGATAAATTTTTCTTTTTCAATTGATTTGTAAAAAGCTGACTGAGTGAATTAATGCCACAATGAGCGTCGCGTTCACAAGACCGCTGTCGTCGTCGATGTCCGCTCAATTCCCGAAGCAAAAGCCAGCCGAATGGATATCATCGCTAATACAACGATATCAAGATCAGGTAATCAGTCAGCATGAATTGACCAGTCCAATCAGTTGATTTTCAATCCCTCACGCAAAATTGATGAACGAATCACTAATGAGCTTATATGAAGGGACATATCTAACTACACTGCATGGAGCGACAACTATAAGCATGATCTCGTAAATGGTTTACTCATCGTATGAGAGAAAAAATATCAGTTATGATGAATAATGATTTAGTGAGGGCGTACGAGATGAGAGGAAGGGATTTCCATGATGAAAAAATATCAAAAATAAGTAATGAAACTCACCGCCGTGCAGTCTTCAAATTACTTGATAATTGCCGCAATACTCTGTGGATGAAAGAAATTCCTAATGAGCTTAGTTCACAGAATCGTGTGAGTTGAAAAACTGAATGCAGTTGATTGCAAATGTAATATGAGAGAAATTACGCAAGTATTTTAGTGTTGTTTGTATTGCCTTTTTGAATGCTTGTATTGATAAGGAATTTTCAGTTACCAACCCGAACGGGTCGGCAGATGGATAGTGAAGGAAGACAATTGTTGAATACGTCGCACAGTTGCATCATAAACGTCTCGAAGCATCATTTACATCTTGTTCTACAGGCACTTGTTCGAGTACTCAAAGCCGTCAATGCCAGTGTATGCAGTGACGATCAATTTTCACGTTTTCGGTTGAGAAAATAAGCATTTCATTTGAAGTCTAAATTCTCTGAAAACAATAAATCGCAGAAATTGTGATAAATTCGCTCAAATTTGCCGTTGGCAGTAGACGTATCGAATCCAACATACGAAACTGCTATCCATTAAATGATCATTTCCATCAATCAAATGCTTATCAAATGAGGCGATCCATTGGATGAGTTGTAATCGCACATGCGAACCTGAAATAATCTGAAATAGTTGAATACAGTCAGTGCAGTTTGAGGACCAGTATTTGTTTGCATTTCGAAAATAGTCAATTAATTCAGCGTTGGACATCAGAAGCAGCGCTTGTGCAGTCACGTCTTGTCGTTCTCGAAACGCTTTTTGAATGCCTTTCTGAAGCTGAGGTTTGTTGAAATAGTCCATTAAAACCAAAATGTTGTTTGATTAAATCGTGAAAATTTTCTTGGAACTTGGAATATTTGAATCATTTTAAGCCTACTCTTAAAGCTTTCAACAAATGAATCCTAGAAGCGTGGAATTGATGTAGTTTTGTTCAGTTATATGTTATAGATCTTGCTCATCAACTCCTCCATGCGTATCATGTCAGTTTCTGAATATTGCTTGATTCACAAAGGAAATTGAACGATGTGAGAATAGTGCTCAAAGTATTATTGAAACACGAGAATGCTATCAACTGGAATGTTCTCATTTAGAGTCCATCAGGTCGAAGCGTTGAACGAGAATGTTGCATGAAGAACGTTTTGGAGGAGATGAGTGGATTGATTGGAAATCGTGGAAATGTTGCTGATAAGGCTGCACTGGTGGTGGGACGAGTGGGTGCGTTACATCCATCGTTGATGTTGAGCAGATTGGAGAGAGCGTTGGATACACTGCACACTGAAGACACCACTTCCGAGGAGCAGTCTGATCTAGCGTTATCGCAACTTGCACTAATCGGTTTTGTTCCCTTTGAACTCGATTGTATCATCAAAATCCTCACTCAGGTACCGATAGCGTTCTTATAATTCCATTGATGCACTTTGCTTGCCTTCAAAGCACAATCACGATGGGCTCGAGCTCACTTAATAGCGGGATAATCTCAGATCGGAAATATCCAACCGAGAATATCTGAGTTGTTAGGATAACTCGCGTGATACTTTATCAGAGAGCACAAAGTATTGTTGATTTGTCGTTGTCTGAGCACTCTCCTGACGTAATCATGATATCTGGCAAACTTTAGAACTTCTGTGTGAAAATTATTTTCGAGTGAAATATCTATAATGAACACAGCAATTCTTAGTGGAATTCAATTGAATTGTTACCAGTGAAAACTTCCAAACTGTTATGAATTTTTTGGCTAATTTAAGGTCAACCAACATTGGCCACCACGAAAAGAATTCGTTGAGAATGTCTGTAATATGATATCTGCTGTACTGTGGAGATGGATCGAGCGTTGTCCAGATCAGTTCTCAGCTTTACAACACTCATCACAACATCAATTATCCGGTCATTATTGTTTGATTTCGGTTTAGTCATTGTAATTTTTGTTCCACTTGAATGTTCGTAAGCGTATGTTGTCATGCAGATGTTTGTGATGGTTTATTTATGAACATGAATACGGCCGAATTACGTCGTCGTGGACATTGCTGGCCCGTACAGATGTTACTCATTGCCGTCTCGCCGGTCTGTTACTTCAAACCCATTTTCAGTTGAATCGCTATAGTTTTGCAGTTTATTAATTACCCATAGAATTTTTCCGAATGAATTTGTTGTATTTGATTGCTATTTGACTGATTTTCAGTGTTCATTGGAAGCGATGGCTCACGCAGATTCAGATCTAGTGAACCTTCCTCAAGCAGTTGTCATAAAGGTAATCAATTTCATTTTAAGCATTCCATCCGTTCTTATGAATCCAATTCAGCCGTAATAATTTGTGATGATGCATTTTGAGGAAATTTGTTTGTGTCGAGGAAATGAGTCAAAACAAATGCGATTGATTCAGATGGAGCACAGCGAACAGAATGATGCATTCATTTCAATACTGTTTACAGCGTCAATTTGTGGATAGTGTCGTAAGTTGTGTGCAGTCGTGTGGATCTGGTACAAGGCCGGTTTGGACGAGTCAGCTGCAGTACGCATGTCATGCAGCTGTAAATCTTTGCAAATGTGCCACTTATGTGAATCTATCGGATTTTTTTGTCTTCAACGTTGTTCAGCAACTCATTGAGCATGTGAAGGTAGTTCTTAAGCTGTTATCGAATTGTTCGTTATGCTCCAGTTGAACGGTATGACAGTCTCATCTTTCAACGGTATCGCCTTGGAACGGTGTAACAATCCTCATTATATGACATTTGAAAAAGCACTTCGCCTTCTCTATAGTCGAATGTTTCAAAAGATACATTCATGGGTACGATCACTGACTGCACTGAAAAACAAGTCTCCTATGTATGGTTTCAGGTTGTACTTCTGACTGGATCACGTCCTCGGGAGATTGCGCGTTCAGTGCTAGTCGATTGTTTTGTGGCGTTGTTTCGGCTGAAATTCGACAACGATGTATTTCGAGTTTGTTTGACGTCCTCACAGCCGTTACTTCAGCTTGTGCTCATCGATGCGTTACATACAATTTCTGTTCAGGTTTGTGAATATTCAGCGATTCTAGGGGTTCATCATCCCACTCTGCCGACATGCAATTATGGAAAACTCCTAAAACAACTGCTTGCAATCTGAGATTCAGTGAACCTTCGATGGGATAATGAGTTATTCAATTATAGCCTCGATTGCATTGGTGGCCCAAGATTGATATGGTGATGAGCAGATCAGAGCAACTGCGTTCAATGCTCACGACAGTGCTCGAGAAGGTTCTCGAATCTGATCCAATATCTTCAAATTCGGCTCATCTTCCAATAAGTGTTTCACGAGTACGAATTATGTTTGTCATTCATTGTGAACTCTCAGACATCCGAAAGCAGGCAGCTGAATGAACAGATACGATGATTTTTAGCCCACAAATCATTTCATAAGGATTTTTGTGATTACAAGAAAAAATTGAATTTCATAACACTGCCATGACAGCTGTTGACTTTTTTCGATTGTTTTGTGAAGTAAAACGTTTTTAGCGTTTCCTAGATGCTAGAGCACCGACGAATTCTGCAGTACTTTTCATCTGCAATTGCACAAATAAGCCGGAAGAGCGAAATAACATTAGCAAATGTTTGACTTTTTTGTTGAAATTAATACGAGCGAATATTTTCTGTTCAATTTGGTTGTCAGTTTGTGGGGATTTCAACGAAAGCAGTCAATTTGAGTTTCAGAGTTGGCATAAAATGTCTGGAAAATGGCGTTCGGATCGATGCTCGATCACATCGATCAGTACGGATCAGTGTTCTCAGCAAACAATTTTGATCGCTATTCTCAAACTGATCACAACACAACCAACGCTACTGATACGTCAGAGAGTAATCGTTTATGAATCGAGCAAATACTGAGAACTTATAGGGATCACTGAATTAAATCACATTTAACGCTGGATTTTCATTTAACATTGAGTTTTCGCGTGACCGGTCAATCTGTCTAAAGATATTTGTCTAACGACAGTTTGCCTAAAGACACATTGCCTAACGGACATTTTGCCGAACGGACAGTTTGCCTAACTTACGGTTTTTAATGGATATTTCGCCTAATAGGCAAACTGTTCTTTAGGCAGACTGTCCTTAGGCTAAATATCTTTAGACAGATTGACCGGGTATCAGTTTTCGTGATAAGCATAGTTTTCGTTCATTTTCTTGAGTCTTTTACATGCACGCTTTGTGTAAGACCATTCCAAATGGACGTGGTATCACAGGTGTGCGTGCTTAGCATAAGGTTACGAAACGCCTATAAATTGTATCAATTGATTTGTTTAGCAAAGTGAAGAGGATGACTGTATCGAAGGAGTTGTGTCCTGTTTGGTGCTGCTCATCGACCATCCACTCGTGCAAACCTACTGTATGCAAGCGTTACTCTCTCTACATGCTGTGATTCCACAGTGGAGTTCTCAATCACCTGAAAGAGCGCTACGTACATTCTTTTCAGTCAGGTGATCGATCGATTGGCCTAATGAATATGACTATGATGAATCAGAATCACTTTACTGGAAGTGCAAAAGTCCAGCAGTAGTGCCGTGGCATTCTGTCTTGTTACAACTTTTGCATAAAATCATTTGCTACCGATTCATACATTCCTTACTTCCTTACAATTAGTGCGTTCAAAATTTCGCGAGGAAATCATATGCAAGGTTTAAAAACCATAAACTCAGACTACTAGAAATTTTATCAAAATCAATCAAATTCAAATGACAAATCAAAAGTGATTTTGATATAAAAATTTCAGTTCCCATATGCTATTCTCGGTGTGTCAGAAACTCATTCACTTTCAAATCAGCAACGCTGAAAATGTCATCACATGGTTGAAGGCAATCATGGAACGACGTATCGCTTACATGCGTAGCAATTCGGCAATGATCACTGAACAGATCATCGATACGACCATGACTGCGCAGTCATTTGTCAAATTTGAGGTTATTGATCTCTCATCAATATCTACCATGTGAATTCAGTATCTCACATTTTTTGCTCCGATTCAACCAAAAAAATAACGAATATCAATGAGTCGTGGATATACTAAAATATGGTTTCTGAATATGGGCGATATTTTGGTTTTTTCGGCAGTATCATAGTGCTTTCTTGATTACCTTCAAAACATCTTATGAATGTTGCCTACATGTGGAACGGGTAGGAGGCAATTCAGCCTAAACCATACTGTAATATACTGCCGATCCAAAGAGCGATTGGTCAAGAAGCACCGCTATATAAATAACTCAACACGAAACGGCGATTCCTTTCAATGAAACTTTCGAGGATTTGCAGGTGATGTGTTTTCTGTATTTATGGAGTTGTGACTCAGATTTAGTGCTGTGTTGCTTCTCGTTGTTTGCGCTGAACGCAGTTCAAATTTCATTGCTGCCACCATCGTCGTCTTCGGTGGATCCACAGATCTCACAACACCTATCGTCCACATCCAATATCCACACCACCGGTCGAATTGCACTTCAGAAAAGTGTTTGCCGACGATTACGAACACTACCCAAATCGAACACTGCAGTTCATGAGGTTTGCTTATTCATAGAATCAACCATACGTGTGTTGTGCATGGCTTCAATTTGATGCTGCACGAATAGCATTCGAAATTATGCACATTTAGTTTTTGAAGCATATTCAACAATCCAACACGTGAATTTGAGTAATGTTTCAGTAGCGAGAACGAAACATCATTTTGTGAAATGAGTCTGTGATTCAGTTGGCTCGTCATATATTATTACAGGAAATTTAAAATTTTTGGATTGTTTTCAGTGAACTTTGATAATTTATTTGCAATCTCAATTCCTGGTTCGTTCCATCACATTCATTTCTTATATTACGATTAAGGCTTGGCATGAGACGTATCGTATTTGGGAATTATTTACGACTAGTTTCATGTCGTCATCAAGAGAGCATTTCGATGCTATTGAGCAATTGACTCATATCGTTGCCAATACGGGCGCAAATGGCGATACATCGCAGGCTGCCATTGACGTCTGGGCGAATATGAGCGCTTTTCTTTGTTCGATCAGTCATCTGCTCTATTCCACTGAACAACATCACATTTCAAAGTTGAACTCATTCTCACTTCTCCGCAAATCCCTTTATCATTTTTAAACATAAAAATTCTCCTTGATAAAAAAATCGTATTCTTGATAAACCGTCAGCGTAAAGATTTGATGTGGTCCATTGTTCGAAGCTCTTGCAAAATCAATTGGCACAGCGGTGATGAACGTGCAGTTTATCATCAAGCACACTTTCTGACTTGATCGATCCTTTCTGATGAAACAATTTCTCAATTTCTATCATGACTGACAAATGATCATTCGAAATTGCTGATTGATCCAATAAAATTCCAGTTTCATCACACGTTTGCTATCGGTTCTGCGAATGGATGCTGTTGAGTATCGTGAAGCGATGTGTAAAAATGTGAAAGAGATATTGAGCAATGAAATCGATCACAGTCTCGATCACTTCATATTGCATATAATCTCGCTGAATCTGTCCGCGTATTCATCGGATGGAGTGTTCGTTGAGCACATCCTTTATATTCTCTCGAATTTGCTCGGAAGACGATCGGCAGTCGCGTTGAAACACGAAAACACCGTGCATATCATTACGGCACTCTTATCGTAAGTCATTCGATAACAACTCCTTTGGGGCCAATACTGCGTGCTCACATGAAAATGAAAATGTAAACCATCAGCGTAAAGCATTTCAAAATCAAGATTTCAGTAACGTTCCCGTGAATACATGAACTCATGAGAATAGATCAGTGTAAAGTTTTCTTTCAATCGCTTGTTTACACCATCCAGCGAATGATCTGTCCCGAAGAATGTTGCTCTCCTGTATTTTAAGATACGGTGAAGAAGTGTTGCCGCAGAGTGAGGAACGTCTGGTGATATTCATTCGTAAATTCACATTTCTACTGTGTCTGATTTTGAGTGGAAGTAATTCACAGAAGATGAATAGTAGCATTCAAGCAAGACTTCTCGAATACTTAACAAATTCATTGGCATCTCTAATCGCACTTCCTTCTTCACCTTCCAAGAGGTCATCTTTCTCTACATAGTATTTTGTTTTTATAGCGCTTGAAATATATTTCGTGCAGCAATTTTCAAGAATGCGATCTCGGAGATTCGAACACGAGAGAGTTGAATATCGAATATTTTCAGTGAAGCTCTCCTGCACTCGTTGAGAGCATTGACGAAAGTGCTCATACTGGGCGCAATCCCGCCGTCTTCCGCAACATTTAATAGGTTAATTTTTCGTGTTCGCTACACACCCAGAAAATAAGTCGATAGTCAAAACAATTGGAATTTTCATTCCTCACTGTTGTCAACTCCAACTGTGAGTAAATCATGTATTCAAGTTCCCAGTGGTTACTTTATCAGTAAGTTCAACTGTAAACATTTCCGATCGTCTGCATAATGAATATTTTAAACGTGAAAGCTTTATTCGATTATATCTGAGGTTAGGTGAGCTTAATTTCAAAAGCTTACAGGCTATATTCGTTGATCCTTGATGTGCATGCACTGCCCGAGGTCAGTGAAAGAAATTCACCGAGACGGAGAAGTGACACAAAAGTATCGTCGAATGATCCAAAAATATCCGACGCTGCATTGTCAGCGTTGGCGCAACTTGTCAATTGCAACAGTGAACTTGGCGTCAATAAACTTGCTGGTACTCATAGTCATACTGTTCGTTATATAGTAATTGTTAAATCACATGCTGGCAAGCATGAGAAATCGTATTCATTTTCATACCATAAACTGATAATGTCGCTGGTAATTTTATGCAGAGTGTTCTCACTGTCCATCTTTCAATTCAAACAAATATCACTCTTTCGGTAACTTGTTCAAGCACACAATTTTATTCTGTTCTTCAACTGTCATTCGGAATTATTGTAATTGTAATCGAATCACAGAGAAGCTTTAATCCTTTTCAGAGAGTTGTTGGAATAGCGATTCGAAACGTCTTGGATTTCTATTGGAGACGCTTTGTCGTGTTCTCAAGCGTCGGAGTTCTGGTCATGGCACAGATTTTGAATTGAGAAGTCAACAAGCTGAACTTCTGAAGTTGATAACGTTAATTACGGACGATGGCAATTTACCTGTTGTCAATTGCCTATCGAATGCTCTTCCAAATGAGTGTATTGTAAGTTGTATTATAGTAAAGAGATTTGCATGACACTGGGTTGAATGATGCCCCATTATGACGAAACAACTGAATGTTTGATTCGTCATTCGATTGATTTCGATCATTTGCAGGATCGTTTGAGTCGTTTGCTGGTGATAACGTTCAGTGAGAAGCATATGTTGAACGAATTGCTCTACACGGTATTATGGCAAGAAGCAGAGGGTGCACTGACTCCGTCCACTCTCTTTAGAGGTTCTTCGTTAGCTGCAAAAATCATCGGATATTGTTTCAAGTTTGCGTTCATTCAAGTTTTGGTTTTCATTTTCTTTTAAAAGTTTCTTGTGAAGTTTTTTTGTAATCAGTAAATTTTTCGATTATCAGAGAAAAATGGGTTGGATCTCTATTGCAATTAAATTTGCTGGAATTGTAAATTGATTCTATTTTTAGCAACAATTTGTTAATATCAGGAACTTCCAAATGCACTCAAGACGTTTAGTTCAGTTCTCGTGAGATCATCTTTGATCAATGAACCAAGCTTTTTAACAGTCATTTTCTATGTGCATTCATCTCCAACCAGATCAAAAAATCATCAGCATCCTTTAAATGAAAGTTGTTCGTTCACCTCGAAAGTATTTCAGAGTATTTGGGCATTGTTATTTGCTGAATACAATGCGACCTCTTCTTCAATTGATGCATCTGACTCCTGAAAAATCTTACGAAATCGAACGTGACAGGTATTCGTATTGCAAATAGCTTGTTTTTTTTTCAGTCGACTGCATTTCATGCATTGGATCTCAAGCACCAGTTTCAGCTCGATAAAAAAATCAACCGATTCAAAAACTCGTCACAATGATGGCGAGTAGTTTCAGGCTAAGTGCTGACGCAACAGTTGAATCAGGAGTTGAAGCAACGATGCATGCAGCCGAGCTGGCGTTCTCACTGATTCTCAGCTCAGAATCACGCTTCCCAGGACCCTTACGAACTCTATGCCACACGCTCTATCATGTGATCAATTCTCGCTTCCCAAACAGTGGTCTATCAGCACTCGGAAAGATACTTTTCCTTCGCTTCTTCAATCCTGCAATTTGTATGTTTCACTCATCTGCTTCGTCATGCTAAACGAATATTGTTTGGTTTGGGAGAATTTCGTGGAAATTTTAAATCATTATTTTATCTCGTCATAAATTTTCATTGGGTTTCGACTACTTTAGTATTATATGCATACTTTACCCCTATCAGTTCGTGCAACTTATGTGTCACAGTTAATGAACCAATCTTTTGATAAAATTTTCATAATATAGAGAACTGTGAACGGATACAAAAAAGGTTTTTATCCACGAAAAAAATAGTGATCTTTTCTCAGAATGACCTCTGAACTTTCAGTATCAGCGTACGAAATGCAAATAACGTGTCGTCGTCCAACGCGTGAGATGTTGCGAGGTTTAACGCTGGTTTGTAAGATTCTTCAAACATCCGTGAATCGTCCGTCTTTTGCGAAAGACTCCGTGATGTCACATTTTAATGAACTTATTCAGAACCGAGTCGCTGCTGTGAACAGGTAAGCTTAATCACCTCATTTGAAAGACTCCGTTCAGTTAGTAATCAACTCATTTGAAAGCTGACATTAGCGAAATGCAAATTCCACCTTATGGTGCAGGTGTTCAGTCAAACGTCCCTGTATGGCGTATGTCTCAGTTCTATGGCTGCAAGAGCTTTTACGAGAATATAACATTAGTCGGTGTGTGATGCCTACGGTTTTGCGGGAGTGTGGAGTTGAAAACTGTGATCGATTGAAACGATGGGATATCTGAGTAAATCACTTCGATTAACTTACATCGAATCTTTATGCTGTTCTTCACTTTAGTTTCCTTTCGTCTGTTGCACTCAACGATAGCGCCGTTTCATGGCTAGAATCAGCTGGGATCGTCTCGTCAATGAACGTGCCACTTCTGAACACAGTACACTACTTGTTTTCTCTTGATCGCGCCGAAATAATTCGGCATTTGAAGGTATTTGATGATCAGTTTCATCAGTATTCTTCATTGACAACAACATGAAAAAATTGATGAATGCAGATGGTAGTGAGGGTAGTGCTCGATAAAACTAGTAGCATTTCTTCATTCAAAAATGTTTGGATCACCCGAAGAGCTTCGACATATACTACCACAAATATACAAACAGCAACGTTCATGGATTCAATCGCTTATTTCAGGGAAGTTCAGCGCATTCGAATTTGTGTTCTCGAATCGATGCATTATTGCAATCACTCCCCGAAGAAGTTCCATCGCTGCCGACCGCGACCGATGCAAATGACCCGACTTTGCCGTATTTCTACACGATCAGCGATGCAAAATTACCGATCTATGCGCTCATTATGCGAAGAATTGTGTACCATCCTTATCACAATCCCTATTATATTTTCCTATTCAGTTTGCAATATTTCTTTACAAATCCATATTCCTTCCTTCAAACAATCGGAAATTTATCCGTTTATCGCATTTTTTACGGCCAATTGTTTGCTATTGTTAAGTCCTTTTATTTCAGTCATTTAAGAACGGTGAGAAAAAAGCAATCTAATCTATGCAATTGATCATTGAGCAGCATTCTTTAGCTAAATGATTGCTATGAAAGTCAATATGATAGGTAGACGGAACTGATACGATGCTTTCATTGGAACATTGCAGTCGTTTTCAAACGAGAGATCCTTCGAAGGAGTTGTTTCAGGAATGCAGAAGTTGAGTCAATAATGAAAACTATCGATGAGAAGTGTGCACGTGAACGTTGGATTTGTGTTCTTGACGCATTGCTCGCTCCATCGACATTGAATCCAGTCAGCTGAATTTTTTACTGATTGTGAGATGAACAAAAAGCATTTTTGCAATTGATTCTTCATTTTCAACTGAACGTTTGCGATGTTAATGAACGGCGATTTCATCAGCACTTTTGAATTTGACAGATTTGAGCATTGATCTGTCGGTACGTCCCGAAAACGAATTCAATTCATTCATCGTTTGTTTTCAGTTGAAATTTCTATCCACATCCGCGTTGGGTAATCTGGAGAAGATGATAATTATTCATTGCTCTTCATCACTTTTAGCCATCATCAATGAGAATCGACCGACACTGCGTAATGTAAGTACCGTTTATTCCTAATTGATATCTTGCAAGGACTGCACAAACTCGAAGAAATAGCATTAACTTGAACAAACAACCCGATCTCATAACGCTACAAATCTGCGAATGACTCCGAACATACTCGAACAATTCCACGAATTTCATTTTCTAGGAGCATTTGACATCAAAACCTTTCTGATACAAGGAAGCCGTTCTCGTGACACCTTAAAAGTTTCATCCAGAAAGCAAAAGTTTTTGAACTCACTATTCATTTCTAAATTCGTGTCCTAACTGTGATGCGCTGACGCTTCTATCGTTCACTTGCCTTGCTGAAGGCAATCAGTATCGAGAAGCAATCAGTTCCGACTACACTACTGAATGATAATGCAGGTTCAAATCGAGATCGCCTCCGAACTGCCCGCTTCAATAGCTGCTGAATCAATACCGCCATTAAGCGCATCATTGCTTCAAGTGGAATCTTCCTTCTCGATACCGGCTACATTGGTTGCTTCAGTCGATATTCCAGTCATAGTTCATGTTAGTCGACTGATCATTTTCTTCTTATATTTAGCAAAAAAACTAAGTCTCGATTATTTGCGCGTAGCATTCAAAGACTTCTCATTATGTTTGTTTGCAAATGTAATGTGGAACGCAATCATTTTTGTCACCTTTAATATGTTGAAAAACGATAAACTCGCTTTCATAATGCATAATGAGTGAACCTTTCGTGTAATATGTCCTATTTGTGTCGTATAAGTCTGTTTTGTAAGAGCATTTAATTTACTTATTCTTCAATTCAGATAATCGACAATCTGCTGGTCATAACCCAACAGCGTTCGTTTAATGGCACGACTGCAACTTTATCCGACTATTATTTTTGCTCTAATTTCGAACATGTTCGTTGAAATTTGTTCGATTTTAGTGCAACTGTATCACATTTTATCCTGTAGAGTTTGACTTTGTCGCATTGCCTTCCTGATTTCTTCGACTGACTTCAGCTTTTCGATCATTAAATCGCAAACTGATGTGGCAAATTTTGTTCCGATGAGATGAATGAAACCGTTCAAGCACTTGAGGAAATAAGATTTTTTCTGGAATTCCTTTGATGTAGTATCAATAGAAATGGGGCATCGTTGGGATGAAAACAAGCTGGGATAATAATGTCGTGAATATCTATGCTTTGTGCCCGTTATGTTGATGCTACGAGGTAGGAGTGAGGACGATAACGGTAGCTTTAATTGAGACAAGACAGTTTATTGCAAACCACATGCGGATAACGCAGTTCATTACGAGCAGGGTGATAGTAACAATTTTGTAGGTTGAATTGAGCTTGAGTTTGAGTGAGGAATTTTATTTTGCGGAGTTGGCCACAATTATATGGTATCTTATTGCAGTTAGAACTGATCGAGAGTCGAGTGTTGACATTGGTCTATGGTGATAGTGTACTTTCGTTGTGTCTTTCTCAAGCACGTCTATTGCTCGATCGGATGTTCGATGTTCGTGCACGTCTTTGCAATGATGCACATCCTGAAGCGAGCACTCACAACCGATCCAATTATCTCGAGATTGTTGCTCTTGTACGTTTTTTTTTTTTGACCCGATAACCTTAATTCATTCTTCAATTATTCGCCAAAGTTGTTCAGACTTATCCATCATTACTCAGCCAAATGGTTATTCAACTGAAAAGTTGCCTATAAAAAAGCTTACAACAACTCTAACAGTTGATTAACCAGCGTGATTAACTAAGAGAGACTTTTAAGGCGCTTATAAACCTATGCGAATGGGACGTGAGTGTACGTGCGACAGCATATCGCCTGCTGTGTTCCGTTTGTGTGGCACTGAACGTTCCTATTGCGGCACGACTCCATGTTTGTCTATCTTTTGTCTTCTTCAAAAGCATAATTACCAATTCATTTCATTGAAGAGTGGGAGTGGGACTTCAGATCACAAAGAGCCGTGTAACGGAAGAAATGTGTCGTACAGTGAATGTGTCGTACAAATTTTGCAACAACTGATTCAAGGATATTCGAAATGAATAGTTGAAAAACGTTTTAGTTATTGGGTTTAATCGTAATGAGGGTCAATAATGATAAGTGACTACTGATTGAATCATTAGCTGAATATTGCACAAAGAACAATCCTTTCAGCAAGATACACCTTGTCTCTTTGTACCAGCCAATTCCACGCGTTTCCTATCACCAATACTCAATTCGCTCGTATCGCACATGCCGAATCTTTTGCTGCATCTAATACCAAAAATATCACTAAACAAATGTGTTCCATTGGTTGCTCCCCTCAAGGTGAGATCATTGTTATCAAATATGTGATCAACCATCATTTGAAATCAAATATGCGAATTGACATCGGCAATGATCGATCAGAGCAGTGGTTCTTATAGGGGGTGAAATTACCCATTTTGGGTAATTTGGAGGTGTCAAGAGGTAATGGAGGGGGTCGGGAAATTAGTATTTCGTGCACTTGTTATGTTCTGATTGAACGCCATTATGAAGGTGTTTTTTAACTTATAATTAGGTAAACTTCTTATTTTAACTTATTAGGTAAACTTCTTATTCTTCTATTTTCTGAGTATCATTACCTTGTCCGGGTCTAACAGAGTTTCCTTTCGTTTCAACAGGGTTTTCAATCTTTTCCTTGCTGTTGTAATCGCTCTTATAACTGTTATCACCAAAATCGTTCTCTTCTGCTAATTTCTCATTCAATTCACTCAACAATCAAAGTCAAATTCTCATTCTATCAAATACACTTCATACTCTCGAACGTTGTTGTGCAATAATATTCGAATGTTGTATTGTTGACTTCGGCTGACAGCACTCATCAACGTATCCAGTAAACAGTGTATGCTACAGAATGAGAAATTGATTCGAACTGTGAAGTGAAATGAGACAAAGTGAATGAGAAAAGTCATGAAGAAAATGGTATTCGCATGTGATAGCTATGAGAGTGAATATAACACGTCTGAAAAGAATGAGAATCCATCTGAATCAGTTCGAAATGAGCGTGCCATAGACAATAGCTGTTCATGCAATCATAATCAATTGCAGTAATGAGCTAAACAACAGTCTGTGATAGTGATTCTCATTTGGAGTGAAATTATCCGTTTTGGGTAATTTAGGGTTGTCGGGGAGGGGGTGTAGGTAACGGCGGCCTATCCGGTCATCAAAAGAGGTAGTGGAGTACCCGAACATGAGAACCACTGGATTAGAGTGATGAAGTTTCCAAACGAATGTTTACTGAACACCGCTCCGTTCATTTTGATTCATTTCATAATCACCTCAAAAGAGAATGAATACGATCAATTCTTTATGGCTGATGATAAGTTAAGTTGAATAGCTGCTGCTCGAAACGATTCTGATGAATTTCTCATTTGCTTTGTGGAAATATTCCTCAATTATTCAGTTTGATGAGATATTCATTTGTAAACAGATATTCATAAATTGATGAATGCACAAATCAGGATTGTTGGTGTGCAATGAGTCGATTGGAGGATGAATGTATTGATGAATTGTTGGGGATCATGATAGAATGCTCGATTGTTGATGACGCGATGGGTGCGTTGTGGATGAATTGTGGTCAGAACTTTGATCTTGATCGATTTCCGGATATTCTCTTCACAGTCCATTTCAACTTTCATGTGCACATTTCAGTATGGCCAATTATCGGTACACAAGAGCGCATTCTGCCATTATTACTCGAACACATCCTCCTCTCAACACGTCCTTTGGCCGCCCTTCTCGAGATCGTTCAGAATGTCAGCACATCGAGTTGTGCATTTTCATCGCTGATCATCACGCGTATCATCTCTGAACTAATCTCTGCTAATCGCAAGAATCTTTGTCGTCTTCTTGCCGCAATTCTCATTCTGTCGTTCGATTCCACTTCCATTCATTGTTCGTTCTGAAGTGAAGTTGTGCCTTTTTTTTCAATTTTAGATGCGTTTTCATTTTATTCACAAGGAAAGGTCACGAACTGAACCCAGCGTGATTTATATGTATATCTCAATGTATATATGATATCATCCGATGTGATGATATCAGATACTTGTGAAGTATATCTCATGTATCTCAATGTATGTCTGATATCATTCAATCTCAACAATGTGATGTATATCTCATCCCGAAACGCTGGGTTCAGTTCGTGTTCCTTGTCAGGTATTTTAGTGGAATTCTTTCATGAAATGGATATTTCTTGGTTTATTCTGAATTCATCTCATCCACGCACCGAGTGTTCTGATGATCAGTTGAATCGAGTGATGCAAAATTGATCAAAGTATTTTGTTTCTAATTATTGATTTCTTTCAACTTCCTCTTGACATCATTCCCGTATTCTGCAGAAATGTACTAATTTCATGTTAGTGGACTCACAGCTGCCAAATATAATGCATATAGTAACATGTCTTGCTGCGGATGAATCGAACTTCATTCGGTGTTCAATTTTTGCGATTGTTTCAAACATTTTTCATGGAATTGCCGCTAATCCAGTCTACAATCTGAGTGGTTCGTTTTGTGCGTTTTCATCTGCTTTCATCTAGTGGAAGTGATTTTCACCTAAATTTTATCAACCATATTGTTAAACCGGTGAAGACGTCTCTTCTCTCATCAACTTTCCACAAATTATGAGCAATTTACAGAAGACTTACGTCGTTCGTTGACGTTGTTTTTGCGTCAGTTGAGCAGTGAAGAGACAATGCGATTGTTCAACGTGATTGAATTGGAGTCAGCACAAGAAGTTGTCAATAGCGCACTTCGAATGCAAATGATCGAGAATGCCGATCGAATCGCACATGATTCATGTAAGTCATCTTCAAACTGAATGCAATTTCGTGCCTTTGGTTTCGAAATGTTTCTGAGTGATCCAACTCTCCTTTTCATAAAATGTGATGTAAATATAGAATGAAATCAACGATCAGCTTGTTAAAGAATTAAGTGTAAATTTACAGCTGATGACAAGAAATCTATTGACGACGACCAGAATATGCACACATCCTTGTCGAATATTCATCAGTTATTAACGTTACTCATTGCGATGGTTACGGTGCGTTTTTCAACGGACCTCTCATCATTTGTCGCTCACGTTGGAGCGTTTCAAGACCGTTGAATCTTTCTGAGGAGTTTTGCTGCCAACTACACATAACGAACTGTTTTTTTTTTATACTGAGCGAAACAAAATGAAGCTTTTAAAGGATGTGGAAAAAGGTTTGGAGGGTGAACGAGACTGGCTGGTGGCATGGCGTAATACGGCTCGAAAATGGGCATTCACGGCATCGAATGTTCAAATTCGTTCGTTGATCGCTTTCAGTTGTTTAGCGAATTCGATCAGTGATAACGATATCAAAGCTGTTGTGTCGATTTTAGTACAGGTTCAAACATCCATATTTCAATGAAATCTACAGTTCATTTTTTCCTCTTCCTGTGCAGGCCTTTCATATTTGAAGGTCCACGCAGCAACAAAACAGTTTCTTGTTCGAATATTTTTTGCTGGCGCCCTAAATCCTTTCTCGACGCAACTCTCCGAAACCGTGACTAACATTGAAGCTTTCTGTTTTGTGAACATTCGTGAATGAAACGAACGATCTTCAGTCAGTCATCTTCAGGTGGTACTTAATGGTACGATGCCACAGTTACGTGGACGATAGCTCCAATGATTTCGTGACTCGTATTTCTTATCAATTGAATTGCATTGCTCAGTTGTTGAAATTTCCTCGAAATGTAAATGTTTTTCAGGTGGTTAAACGTCGTGAATCGTTGTCGTCCATATCTGGCGTTACACTGGCGTTAACTCGCCTTCACACGCGAACTCCATCGAATTCGGCAATTCATCGACTTTGTTTTTGGATCGTCATTCTGTTGTTTCAATTGGAACACGCTACCATATACGAATATGCTGTACAATTGTTGCATTCGAATCTCATTCATCTTGATCAAATGGGTGTTTTTGAACATACTGTGAGTGTTTGTCTATGTTTTTATTGTTGATTCAATTACGTTTAGCATTACTCATGAATTTTGTGAGTTTGGGATTGTAGAGTCTGGAACGTGTCGCAATGGATGCTCGTTTACATTTGGAATGGGACTTGAAAGCACTCGATCAGTGTGCTGGCCTTTCATTTCGAGCCAATTTCAATTTTGCGCTAGCCGGATATTTGTTGAAGGGGCTGAGGCAACCGTTCCTTTCAGCACGTGTTGTTCATCTACTACAGCTGATCCTACGTATCCATGCCAAAACAAATCATCAGTTAGTTTGCCCTTAAATGTGCCCTTATCGTGTTTATATTGGAAGTAAAGCCATAATTTTATGAGACTCATTGTTTTCAATGGACCATCATTGTATTATTCTGGGGTTTGTTTTCAGTTCCATTCATGTCGAATGGAAAACTTGAATTAAAAAACATTGCATAAAGTTAAAACATCATAAGGCTTTGCGTTGTTTAAAAATGTTGCGTTCATATTTCTATCCACAAAATGCCCCGGATTGGACTGATTTCTCGCCAGAAGTTGATGCATGAATGAATGAAACGCTCAGATTGTGTCCTATTTTTGCTGAAGCTTTTGCACTTTCATGTTCTTTCAGTGGCGAATAGCTGGGCATAGCTGACAATGAGCTAGGTGGCGGACATTAGTGATTATGCAGTCGAGTTGATAAATGGTTGAACTGAAATTATTGGGCAGTAAAATTCATTTCAGTAATCCATATGTATTGACTATGGATAACACTCCATATTTGCTGGCATTGTTGCCATTTGATCAAAAAGTTCAACGTCGTTTCCGCTTAGAGACGTCAACAGATCAGCAGTTGACGAAATCAGTTCTCCATCCTCCGTGGACACTCAACAATGCGTTACAATCCGACTCGCCTGAGTGCGTTTCCCTTTTCTTGATTATTCTTGTGAGCATTTTTTGTTTAGATGGACAAAGAGGCCCATTTTCGCGAGCACAACCTACCAAGGTTGAGGTCAGCACTTTCGAATCGCATCAACACCTGATGTTATCAACTGTTCAATGAGACTGGAACACTACAATTAGATCCCATCCCAGAAACTATACTTGATCACATTTACAATTACCCTTTGAATCCTAAGCCGAAGATATGGTTCCCAAAACATCAAGATTTGGTTTTCAAAACAAAAGTACTGACTTCGTAGGGATTATCTGTGAACGTGAGAAATTGCGTACTTCAATTTAAAGCTGGGTGCTTTACTTTTCTTAGGATGGTCAGTTAAGGATTCGGAGATGAGCAGTGTGATTGATTTTTTCCTCCCGATTACAACCATGATGGACCCTCCTAGAGCAGCCACTTCTCTGCACGTTTTTTTCCTTTGAATAGATGAAAGTTCACTTTCAGATGTGATATGGACGTTCGGCCAGCAATAAACGTTTGGAGTGATGACGAAGAGGAGACAGCGGTACTGCTCGATGCAAGCATCATTTGCGGTGAACAAGCGCAGAGTCTCACTGTTACTGTGCTGGTATGTTGTTAGTTAAATCGTTAGCATTCAAAACGGTTCTGAGCTGTTCGTAGTGTGACTCTCTTTACATATTCAGCTATAATTATCATTGATAGAATGTGTGCTACCCAACTTCGTTTAGTACATAGAAAATGCAAGCAACCAATCTCAAGTTGCTATTGACAGCGTAGATTCCTTATGAGGAATCAATTTCGGAATAAGATTATGCGTTGGACAGATCATTTTATGAGGAGTCGGATATGATAGAATTGATTGAGTTAAGTCAATGCGAGAATACTTATTGAATATGTCTTAAATCAAAATCAATTCTTCAAGGCAATATTGGCTCGAAGTTGTCCAAATGTTCATCTTCTATTGGATTATCTTCTTGAAGCCGTGAACGTCTTTCCAACTGTTGTGCCAGTGATGTCAGTTAATGATGCCTTACTTTTTAAACAGATATGAAAAGTTTTGACTTCTATTCTCTCAGTAGATTAACTCAAATGCATGACACCTTATTCAACTCTTCTATAAATTCTTCCGCATCATAACTGATATTGAAGAATGCATTGAAAATGTTCACTGTTGATCATTTTTTCTTCAAAATATCATTAAAATGTTCTTCTTTGTTTCAAGAGAATGTCTTCTGGATCAACGTATTGTTGGCTTAGTACAAAGTTGTAACAGTGCTCGTACGTTGGCTACCGTAGTACGTTTAATAGAGACTTCTGCACTGGAAGAATCGCCTGCAGGTACACCGCAACAAGTTTGCTCGTTCCTGCAGCAGTGCGGATTCGCTGGCCTTTGGCGTTATGCTGGCAGTTTTCTATCACCGGTTCGTTACTTGCTCTCTGTTTAATCCATTCTAATAAATACTTGATGGTCTCTCCCGACAACGTTCGTTGATGGAGTCTCATCTTCGGCTTCAAGCGGATGTGTATTAGTCAAAAAGCAAGAGACAATTGTAAAAACGAAGTAGTATCCCTAGAAGAATCAAGAAAACTCAATTACTGCTGAAATTATGCCTTGTTTTCACGGTTGTTTTTTCACAAGACGATTCACATCCGCTTGTTTTCACAAGCGAATGTGAATCAGTCAAAAAGCAAATTATGCCTATAATTGGAAGATACCTCACAAATGAGGTGATCGAATGAAGCACATTTTAACGTGTTATCAGTTTTAACGTGTTGCTTTACTTTTAGCGGTCACAGTAAAGCAAATGAGCGTGAATTCAATTTTATTCCACGTTTTGTGACTTTTATCAAGCAAAATTTGAATCTTTTCATTCGAAACCTTTTCAGTAAAATTTTTTCTGAAATATATTCATTTTCAGAGAGCATCCCGTCAAGCGATAAACGCCAATTTTTGTTCATGTCTTGAATGTATCCTTGCATCATTATGAGTTTTTATCTGAGCGCTTTCCTATTCTCTTCTTGGACCATTCGATTTCCACTACGAGGTTCTGAACCATTTTCTTGGTGACGTTGATGATTTTCCACTGTGATTCTCAAAAATTAACCGCATTGTGCATTTTCATTATCTATCATCAGATTTGTTTTATCACACATTCTTTCCATTTCTTTGTTGCGTTATAAAAGATCTCTTCTGAAATCTCATTCATTTTGGTATTCATCTCTCAAATGAAATTTCAAACTATAGATGAGTATTGTTCATTCTATGTCACACAAATTTATGAACTGATTACTCGTATAAGGTATTTGTTTATAATAGTAATAATATTAACATTGTAGTGCTGATTGGAATTCCGCATTTTGAAGGCGATTCAAGTTGATGAGTTTAGGTGGAATTTCTGCACTACATCTTAACATTCTGATTTTTTCATGGAAGTATTCAGCGATTTCTCCTTTTATTCATCAAATAAAAGAACAATACACCGCTCGGTCGAATCAACAACGATCTCGTGTTCTTCTTGCTCTATGTTATGTTTGAAATTGCGTTTGTTTGAGGAAAAATGATAATCTCAATTTCATTTGATGTCAATTTCTGGGAAACATTTGTGTAGTGCTGGTCATACAATATCGAGCCCAATGTCGACAATGAAATCCAAAAGTTTCATTTCAAGCAACCAAAAAATTATATACAATGGCAGTTGATATGAGAACAACATAGAATACAAAAACAATCCAACATATTGAGCGATTTTTGCTTTTGTCTTTCGAACGCCTCAGCAACACTAAACCCAACGAAAATCCTGAAATTGCATCGCAAATATCGGTATGAAGCATTGGTGCAGCGCAGAGAATTTCGGTGGAATAATGGAAGATTTATAGAAAGAGGATATTTTCAGAAATTTTTATGAATTTTGAATTCATAGAATTCAGTGACTGAAATATTCGATCATTTTCAAAGATGACATACGTCAACATACCAACAACAGCTCCAGCCAAATGGGTGGCGTAGGCAGTGTGCTTGAGGACATACTGTTGTGCTGTGTAGTGATCGTATATAGCGAATGCTGTATCACAGCTTGCTGAAATTTGCTGTGGATGCATTCGATGTTTACACGAGCATTTCCTAGATGACTCAAAACCGCAAATGTAACGAGATAATTTCAGATTTAAAAAAATCTGATCGACGGCTCTAGTGTCTGATCGAAACAACTTCAATAACCCAAAGCTCCCTAAATTCAAGAAATGAACGGATATTGTATAAAGATGATGGAATTTCGCTTGCTTAAACGAAGAAATACTTCTAATGAAATTCTGCTATTGATATGATAGGTAGGATGAAAGGTTTATCACAACATCACAGGTTTGCCACTCGCATTCTATTGAAAAGAGTTATGTGTAGGTGGGGGTTTTTGGAAAGTCGAGAGCCGTATTGTGTTTTCTTGCTTCTTAAAGCGCTCATGTTGAGCAGAGAGCAATGTTTCAAATGATCGCCGTTTGTGATCAAATCCGATTTGATGAAAGTATCTAGCCAACTGACCAACGAATACGGCAACGATAATCCAACACAGCGCACAATCGATGCTATCAAAACTGAACAAAACATTCGCAACATGCAGTGCAATCAGCGCATAAACACCGCCTGAGGCACCCATCAAAGTTATACCGTTATAGAACATTGATGTCACCAGTGATCCTGAAACAGTTTTCTTGATTTCATCTGTTCACAATCCTCCTCTTGGCTGATAAATTGATAGATTCATGAAATCATTATTGAAGTATCAGATTGTCAGTAAAAACATGATAATTTAGCCTCATGTGACCGAAACACAATTGTGAGAGAAGTGATTCAGTTGTACTTTGAATTCAGCTATTGTTTCGATCTATTCGATTCAGCATGCATTCATTGCCTTGAAAATATTTCATTTGTCACGTTCAGTGAAGATATTCTCTCCTCACTTATGCATTTTTCTGATGGAATTTCGAATTCAGCTGATCCGTTCATTAGAGCACCAGCGATGGTAATAAAAGCAAATTGACCGAACCTGCAACAACGCCACAAATGAAAACAATCGATGTTCGCAGTGTCCCAACACTGATTTCGAGTGATGTCCCAATAAAAAGCTCCACGCTCACGTTGAATATCAAATGCCACCAGCTGTGAACAGTTTTGAATAATTATTACGAGTGCTAATTTTTGGCATTCAATCATCCATTTCGATGATGGCATAACCCTTTTGAACGTTGCCTCATGTTGTTTTGAGCAGTGCTATCTTCAGAGCCAAATTGGTTTTCATAAATATTATGTGTCAGAGAAAACTTCAAAGATCCATGACATCAACCTATATGGCAGTTGGTTTTTCAGAACAAAAATCAGGCTCATCAGTAACTTACGGAATCAGCAATGGGATTCAGAATGGCAACAAATACTATAACGCTTGATCACGAACAATTACCATTCATTATGTGGAAGGGTTTATGTGCATTCGAAGAACATTACCGTTGCAAACGCATCATTCCTATTCCTGATCGCAATACTTGAATTAGTCGAAAGCGAATGAAAGTAAGCAGTTACCCAGCATGAACGAATGCGTAGCAAACATAACGCCATAATTCACGTTTGGCGTCACTCCGAAACACAAAAATTGAGTCCAATGGCGCGGGCGCACTTATTGACGGTACCGTATGGAATAGTATACTGTAGTAGAGGAACAACGAGATCTGTGAATTTTTTCGCATAAATTACTTGAAATACTAGAGACTGTAATGATTAGAACAGTGGTTCTCAACCTTTTTGCCCCCCCCTCTCCCCCGACCCCTTGGAAAATTTTGAGAGGCCTTCGCTTCCTCTAGAAGAACAGTTTATTCAAGAATGAAACGTGACCGAAAAAATTATTTCTAAAGTATTGCCTACTTTACACAGATGTAGGCGTTGAACTCCGTCCTCGCCTATTATAACGTATAAAATATGAAACCTTACATTACACCCCCTCTCACCGCACCCGTTCTCGTACCCCCTGGAATACCGTCTCACAGCCCCGGTTGAGAAACCCCGAGTTAGAACGATATCTTTCAATCAGATTCAGTAATGAAAGTTGAAATGATGCAGGGCATGTTGATGTAATGCACAAAGGTAATATGATACTTGCAAATGCATCTATCTGACTCTAAAGGATAAAGGACAAACTCCAAGTTGGAAGGAAGCGAAAAAATGATTGGTAATGAAATGTTGGGCTCTCAGCGCCTTCACATATTAATGCTTATCAATAAATTGATTGATAGAAACACCCAAATGGAATTTCAATCTCTATTACCTGTACGGTAACCACGGTTGGTATGAAAACTGGCACAGTAGAGCATTTTTGTGATTGAGTGTGCAGTGTACCACTTGAATCGTATGCTTTATTCAGAGGCATTTTTTCATCGGGATACGTCAGTGGAGATGTAGGAGAATACCTTAAAATGAATTTACAAGTGAACAATAATTAACCTCCCTCAATTGACATAAAGAATTAATTCAGTGATTTTCATGCTCATCATGTTCAATAAGTTTCAAATTGGTTCAGTTCTACGGATAATGTCTACTGAAGTAAACTCGGAATATAGCTCAACAATCCATGAAATTCACATCCTAGGAGGTTTTTGATATTCTTATTTGCATTTGCTGATACTATTTCAATTTAATCATTCTTATTGAATTCAAAACATTATTTGGATTCAACAGAATAAAACCCTTTCTCCTGATACATACTATAATTATGCATTGGGGTGTTGAACAAGGAATATTTCAGAGCAGAGGAAGAATAAAAGATAAACTGATGAAAGGATTTTCTGCAATCAAGCAAAACAATGTTTTTTCTCTCTCAATCGGCGTTTCTTTGAACAACTTTGTTGGTATTTGTAAGGAACATTTAATGACAATGGGTCATTTGAATTGATTAGTTCATCTAGGGTCACTTGAGCGTTTAACGATAGCAATCATCAAGTGATTTCGAAATGAGTTCGGTAAATAGGAACGGCACGGTTACGTATGAGCATAAATGTATGGAGCAAACACTTTCAGCTTTCTGACTATATTTTTACGTCGAACTGAATAAATTGTTCAATTTACAAAATTGATTTTAGAATAGCTCTCAGTGAATAAAGGAGAATTGTATTGAAGGATACTCACTAAAAGTTGAAGTTTTTCGTGAATCAGTGTAATGAATTTTCATTTTTACTATCACGGAATTGGAATGTATCTTCAAAATAATTAAGAATGATGAAAGGATAGCACGATAAATGAATGTTACCTGTGTTGTTTGGAACAGTTTGCAATTGGATTTAGGAGAGGGAACGAGTTGATCTCTTGTTGATTCGACATTGATGAACTGATCGCGATTTCTAGAGATTGGCGTCGTTTATTTGTGATCTAATATTAGATTCACTCTTTATTTCAATGAACATCCTATAGGTTGTATTGATTGGATACGTCTGAGCGGATTCAATGGACTATCAAGGACTATTTACACTGTTATGAGTGAATGCCGAGTGTTGGGAGGTTTTTTTATAGCAAAAATACTGATTATCAATCACAGACAACAGATATGGTAAATGCGAATTTTTGACAAGATTACTCATTATTAGGTTAATACATTCACTTGAACGGATTTCAATGAGAGGCCATCGAAAAAAAGCATTCATTGATAAAAAGATATATTACAAATGCGATGATGTGAATAAATTAGTGAACAGCTGTATAGAGCGGTTTGTGTTCGCACATAATCGCTTAACAAATTACCACTCAACGCTTATTCATCAATTATAATCGTCACTCATGAACACCAATCAATCATCAGCCACGATTCGTTCACGGTACAACATTGAATTTATCATCTTAAAACGCCAAACACTGAATCTGATTAATTGGAGTCATTCGGAGTTAGTTCCATTCGAATGATAGCCGCTTATGGCAGTACTGTTCTCGTTGAACTTTATATATTCGTTAATATTTTGAGAAGATCGAGACGAGTGCAAATAGTGACTATTCAACATTACGGGGTTTTTTGAAGGAATAGGTAAGTATTATTCGTTTGCCTCGTGAACTGACGAATAGTTCACAAAATATTGTCCCATATGATCGTGGGTGGACAGGGAGTGTTCGAACGTTCGTAACACACTATATGAGCAATGAATAATTCGATGAAGCTTCATTCGTTTGCGGTACTTTCCGTTGAGCCATTTTTGGTGTTTATAAATGTACTATCGAACGAATAGCAATCAGTCGGGTTCATTTACAAATAAGATTAGTTTCTATTGAAAATCGACGATAAATCTTCCTCATTGAAGTGATTCATTCCTCTAATCAAAATACACACAACCATAACAAATTCGTTTAATTCCTTTCAGATTTTCACCATCAAAGCAAACAACACTCAGTTGGCATGCATTATTGCTCAATGCATTTCCATGCAAGAACGAACATTTCGTCAGTGAACTGCTCTCTGACACACATGAGTTTACCTCAGTATGGAGTTGAAATTGAACTTATATGTTCGATTCATCCAAACCTTTGATAAAGTGCTAGTTGAACTGGTGAGGAATGATAGGAAAATGATGATAGTGATAATGTATTAATAGATGTTCAAATATAGAGCATGAAGACCTGAGCGATGAAGGAAGAGTCGTTGTCGTATGAAAGCCATCGTTTTTGGTATTATTGCATTTCGAGAGACAAATGTAAATAAAAGACGACGTCTCTCATCAATTCAAAACGCTTACTGTTAGTGAAACATAACGCGAATAAGCGACAATGCTGCGTGAAGTTGTGAGACTTAAGGTGTCAATGAGCTATAGGCCATATATTTGCAATGTTAACGGATGTTTTGCTGTGTTGATTTGTGGTAATCTAATGAAAAGGATATGCGTAACAATAAAGGCGATGGTGAAAATTGGGTGATGGGTATGAGAATAAGGTTAGTGTATTGTTATTCTGATATGACAGTATTAATATGGAAACATGTGCTATTTGAATTGCAGTTTAATTGTATAGATATGTTAGTCGCAATGGGCTTTTTATGATAAAACAAGGCCATTTGCTGATGTGCTTGTGTTTATATGCTCAATAATAAGGATCACATATGGGTACATGATAGGATCGCCTCGCTATTATGATAGATGTACATGTGAGCAATTCAGCGATGACATTTATTTGCATCTAATTACCGGTATTATAAGGTGTAATAGATACCGCAGTTTGCAACACTCCAGTCTTTGCGTAGAACAATCATTTTGGTTCTATCTATCGATGTATGACAAGGCATTGTCAAGCAAAAAACTCCGAATCAGAAAGAGAACATCGAAACATTACCATGAGCTATAGCATATCCGTTTTAAACTGCTGCTCCCCTACCCGAAATGTTTATTTTATTCGGTGTTTACCGCTGAACAAGAGAAAACTGATGACCTCGGAATGATTTGTGGGAAAATTCGACCGAAAGAAATATTTTGTCATTTAGGTTTCGATAGTCCAGCAAAATGACAAGAAAGGATGCGACATCATGGGAAAGTAGATCTCATCTTATCAATGAGAAACCACAAATATGTTCGCTTTTGTTGGAAAATTGTGACAAAGAACGTTTTTAATCGGATAAATAAATTCATCGCATAGTGAGTGTCGAAAACATCGAAACTCAAAGTTTCATTTGAGAATGGATGATTCGAAAAGCCGTCTTTTGAATACTTTGAAACGTGATCGGTCCGAATCATGAATGATTAGCTGAACATCACGCATCATCGACTGAGTTATGTCATATAAAAATGCAAAGAAACATTTGAAGTTGTTAGGTGATACACATTGAAAATGAAATATTGGAGACCATTGGAGACCGTAATCTGAGGTGCTTTTTTGTTAGTTCCGATGTGTGAAATGAACATCTAGTGATCTAATGATATGGGAAATGATGGTAATGACGATGCGTCTACAATGGATTATTCCTGAAATCCATCAATCAAATCAATTTCATTCAGCCTTTACATCAAGTCGTTATCCATCGGTCTGTCAGAGTTATCCATTTCCAGCAAATCAACCGCGCCAACATGAATTAATTTCTCGTTCATTTCTCACCAACTTCTTTGCATAAAAATCTAAAACTTCACGATCACTCTAGAAAATACTTGAAATTTAGAATTCGCCAAATATACCACTCATTTATTCAGTCACTTAAAACATTATCTGGAAGTATATCACAACTGCGTTGCATCACCGTAATGAATCGTCGTAGGTTAATAATTTTCCATTATTTTTGCGTACATTAGAACAAACGGAGCATCGTGAGACGGACGACTCTCTGAACAGCTGCTCGACTCATTGACAAAACTAATCCATTCACAGATGGCGATGTCTGAATGTGATTCAGCGTGATTGCCAATTAGACCGTTACAGTTACGTAATTCAACTGCGAATATCTCTTCGAGCATTCATAATAGTTCATGACAAATGAACTGAATATATATAGAAGTAACAAATGCTATTGATCCAACTAATCGCTACTGACCCTAATAGCTAGCAAACTAACAATGAATTAATTCATTGAATGGTTTACACAATTGATTTGATGATATTCAACACGACTGGTTCGGGCCATGACAGTGCTAGACTTATAGGGCTATTTAGGATGTTCGTTTATTTGCTGAATATCTTGGTGAATTGCAGACTTTCGGAGGTTTTCATTTGATTGCTTATCTGAAGCTGTGTTCTGAGCTAGCTCATAACATACAATTCACGATACTATCACAGTTAGATTTTAATCATGTAGATTGAATGAATGAATGGCCAGCTAACATCCCTGACTGCCTCAGCAGTTCTAAACTGAAATTGATGAATTTTGGATTTCTTCATGCAGTTCTGTAGGTAATTACTTTGAAAGTTTCCCTTCAAAAAATGCTTGATTGAAAAGCAGGGAAAGAAAAATTGTGATCGACAGTTGTCAACGGTGGACAGTGGAAACAAGCAGCGAATTCGATTATGTGTATAAATGAACGATCCAGTTTGCGAAATAAAAAGTATTTTAACATAAGGAATACATTCTGATATCAGGCTTGCTACATTGTTATATATCTGTTCTAATCCTAGTTCGATATGTCTTGGCACGCAAGAAATATCTTGCGTTTCTGTTTGAAAATAAAACGCTTCTACTGAACTGTAAATGTGGCAACGTAAAAGGAATGATTTACGAGTTTAGATCAACAGTCAGAATCTATCAATAATAAGATAGAATCATCAACGATATGACAACAATTCATCGAACGATAATTAATCATCAAATGGAAATGCTAAATAACATGAGACTTTGAAGTGGATGAAAGAAGCGAGATTCAAACAGTGGAAATAGATACGGAATGTGAAATAACTTACAATATCAGTGAGTTCATGAAATGTCAGAGGTGAGTTATCTACTGTAGAACGATATTCTAGTCGCTGTAAAGCTTTCAAGTCACCTGTACTCACGATTGCATCACGAAAAGACGCATCCTGCAATGAACATTATCACACATCATTTTTCAGACCTTCCGATCGAAGTTGAAACTGAAGATTCGATGACATCGATAAGCCTTTCGAGTAAACGAAACTATTCTACTTTCATAACATTGAAATACACGCATTTTAGAAATTTTGACCGAGCAATCGGTTACAAATCGTATTTTTAATGAGAATTTCAAATATTCATCGCCTCTATTTTGATCACCATTGCCGCTATCTATACTCAGTATCATTGGAAGTGAACACGTATTACAGGTTGTATAAAGGTGATTTTCTTTCTGCTTATTAATCGTCACCATCAGTAATCATCTTCACCATGAAAGAGGATTATTCGAAAGAAATGTTGGTTGGCTAAGATTAGAAGATTCTCATTTTCTAACTTCTCATAGAACAATAAATTAAAATTCAGCAAGTGACAGACAAAGTGGAGGCGACATCAATAGAGCTTTCTTTCTCATTTCCAGCAATGTTGGTGCACTGCAAATTGAACATCTACTCCCATGACACCAGTAAAAAATTCATCGTTTCTTATTGATGTCGGTTTATGTAGAATTCTTCACTATACACTAGCCGTCTTAACGTGTTTGCTTTGGAAGCTGATCAATTTTTTACGCTTCTGAGAGGACGATAATATCGTTGATTAGTTGGCTGAGAGAAGATTAGAAACAATGAAATACCATAAGAGCAATTCGAAATTGATTGAAGTCCATTTCACCAAATCCAGCCAAATCCCATTTCGAAAATGCTTTCGAAAGACGCTGAAAGAAAGCAAAAGAAAAATATGTTCAACGCTTTTCGCGTTCCATTGATGAATTGTTTTTCGGATGAAACGAATACGTAGCAGAACTAAAATAGATTGAATTGTGTATGGAATATACTGGAATGTACTCAAGAAAGCCCTTCTTGAGTGAATTCATTTGAATGAATTCAAAACTTTCGAATCACGTGCACAATCACTCGAACATTGCATTGAACTAGCGAAGAGGCCTTATCAATGTTTTGTCAAAAAAACTTCCACTAAACGAATATTTTTATCATTTGCTCATCACTAAATATTTTCCGTTTTATGCAAAAGGCAAATTTTTGAGTGTTCAACTCACCTTCCAACGTAAATTCGAATCTTTAGACATGTTGAGCAGCAAAATGCAATGCAATTCTTGGTTGAAGACCTGGAAGAAGCAAAGAATAATTCTCGACAGACTTTTTTCTGTAGAGAAATGTTCCAATCTACGCGCAGTATTTCTTAGAGCTATGTCGATTAGAGCCATCAACTATTCATTACTCTTTGAGGATTGAAGCAATGCTGTGCAAAATCGAAAGCGAGTTCAATCGCCGTGCGCAACGATTCATATTTCCGTAGCACAAAAAGATTTTATTGTTCAGTGAATAATTTCAATCAGCAATTGAGCGAGAATTCTTTCAAGTGCACTACGTTCGAGTGCAACACTTTGAATGACAAAAAAATATTTTGAAAATAAAAACGAAGTGTTGTTGAACTGCTGATATCGTAGATGAATTGAATCCATGGACTGGATTCTGGTGATATCTTCGGAGGGATATACGAGGATTTATTCTTGATCACCTACGTCATTATCAAGAGGCGGGGCTTTGGTTGTTATGCGAAGTGTTTCTGTTGAGGTTAGTGGCATGAACGAAATGGAGTAGTATGAGCGATTGAGAGAGCAAAAGCGAGTAATAGCTAGAGGGTGACTGCATATGTGTTCCATCTTGAAAATGGAATGATATCGTGTTAATCGTCTGGCAATTATCATGATTATTTTTGAGAGTGATCGTTGCATTCACACATGGCGATTAATTCGGATATGTTTTAAATCGCTACAGCACGGCTCGAGATTCAAGATCAACACTTCAAAGAAGCTTCTGAGCAATTCTCTCGGAAACTGCATAATTTTCATTTTGGATGATTATTATTGATTCATTCATTTGCCTGTTAATTATTGTTCTTTCCTTTATCTTTCCTCAAAATACCAGTAGCTTTGAGCTTTGTCAACCTCTGTTCGGTTGTGCTCCGGTACACCTCAATTTTTGTTGCACACATTAATTTCCTCTATGTGTTCGGTTTGATCAGTATCTTCTTGAACGAGGAATAAGCACAGTTTTCTGATAACTCACAATCAGAGTATCCTGTTTAGAAAAACGCTAAATTTAGAGCACTGAAAACTGAGTGTACTGCTGATATGAGCATGACATTCGCAAAATATCAAAACATTCAGCGTGGCAACATCGTTCAGCTCTAAATTGCAGATCTAATGCTACAAAGCGATCAAAATTTATCAGCTTCAATTATGCGTATGAGGTAGCATTAGTGATAACAGGTAGTTGGACTTCCGCTTTGAGCAATTTTGCTTTTTTGGTGTTTAGGCGAAAACATTTATTCCCAGAATGACTCCGATTAGGCCGTGCTCGAATTCATTCAAAAAACTGAAATCCGAAATGAAAATTTGCCTGAAACTGAAATTCCGCCACAGCCACACTTTTCTACATTTCGAATTTTCCACGTGCAGACGAAGACTCGCAACAAGAATTGGCTCATTTCTGGAGCATTGAAAATTCAGTCACGAAAGTCTCACTTAGATATTACAGATGTGATCAATTGATTTCCGTGTAGTGCCAGAACGGAAACTTGCCCGGTCAATGCCAAAAATTCTATTATGAAGAGAATTTAATTCTCCACAAACTGAGAAAGTTTCAGAAGAACTGATCAGTTAAATTGTAACTCAAAATGATTCGTCATCATGGAAAATGATGCTGTTGCGGGCGACTGATGCGGTACACCGTTGTGCTGACGAAGGAGGGGCATGCGGTAATGTCCGACATGATCATCTTGAAAGGAATCGAATATATGTCAGGTTTTGAGAAGGAAAATATCTTGAGTATCTGGAAAATCACAGCAGATGACATTGATGGTGACAGTGGTTGTCTTGATTACACTGCTCAGGGTGACGGTAACCGTCATACTGGCGGAGATATTCAAAATGAAGGTTCATGTCTGCATTAAACTAATTGCATCGAATGTGAAACGTTACTAATTTTAATAAAGTAAAGAAACTAAGGTTCCACGCAGACACCTTCGATTAAGATCGAATTTCACCAATAGCCATTTCGAATCCTTTCAAGCGGTGGTTTCTTTGCGCACGAAGGCAAGCTTTGAACAAGATAACATTTATTTGTGTGTAATTCATGCACAGGAATGCATGAATAAACAAAATTTTCAAACATGAGACATCATCTGATTTGGTGTACTTTGATATGATGGTGCACCATAGTAATTGGGATTACTGTCAGAACGGTGTTCATTTTATATGAGGTTGCGAGCAGCCGACCTACCATGTTACATTCCATCATAAGCGGCTGAATTCATAATCGGAGTGAACATTGAAGCCTTCACAAAAAGTTTCAATCAACGTAGGATTCTGCATAGGCAACCGTAACGAAGAAGTGAGCCCTCACGAGATCGACATTTTCGTACAACTCCGTGTACAGTCCAGTTAACTAATCCGATGCAAATGACTGAACTAACATTCTAATGCACTCACTATGGACGATAAACATCTGCAAACTGTTGCTGCTCCTCTGCAGCCTCAAACTTATATTTCAGGTATATTCATGAGCTTACCTACATAGAGTGGCCAAAACGATATGTTACAGTGTAAATCTTGTGTCACATGGTATGAAGATAAGGCGATAGGGAAATGATGTTGACCTTCTAGTTGCAGCACTTTGCCTCAATATCAATGTCTTTGTTAATACAAGCATGGGAACGTGGCAGACGTATTTTGAAGTTGCAAGATCCTTCACGGTGAACGTTACTTGTTCGAAAGTCTCCTGTCCATTTGTTTTGTATGTTTTTTCAAATACTAAGTTTTTCATACCACATCCGGTCACATATACGTTTATATATGGAAAACTCCCTCTTTATCAAGAAACTGGACAGATTATAAGCCTGCAATCCGTATGGTTCTGACTATACCTGAAATTGCAGACGTTTGTTGACCTACCTCCACAACGACCAATAGTGTTGCTGAAAAACGATTCCGGCTGTCACTTTGTGCCCTAATTGGGCGTTGTGGAGATCTGTTCAGCAGATAACTAATGTGCTTAAAGAAACCTTAAAAACTTTTCTGCAACTCGTTTTCTGCTCTAAAAACAATTATTACAGAAACGTGACGGACAATGCCCAAATGCCAAAAACGAAATGTTCACTGAAAATGTTCACTTTTTCATTATTACTATACTACAGAAATTAAATCATTCTTATTGAACTATCAACAAAGACCTGTAGTTCAGCTGATAGAAACACTCCAAGTGTGATATTTTTGCATTTGCCGTTCAGCAGCTGCGAACATAAATCAAATTTAAATGCCTTCTAATGAGCGACATTAAGCAATTCTAATCGAGTAATCAATGAACTTGTCAAAAAGGATTTCAAACGTGAATGCGACTAAACATGAACCACATTTCAGTAATATTCCCTCTCCAATGGACAATTTGGCATTTGCTAACAATAAGCAAATTTCTATTGCGGCACTTTTTCCGTTCCAATTGCACGCAATAGCACCATTTTCCATAATGACCATTCATACTAACAAATTCTAACGATTCATTCGTAAGTTATATTCTCGAAAACTAACAGTAAGCAAACATTTTTTAAAAGAATTTCCCATTCTGTAGAGAATTGAATTTGAAATCAGTCACGAATGTTGTGATATGGAAATCTTTCTTTTTCAGTGTTCACGACGACATTCACTATCAGTCAATTCATTTTATGCATATCTATAAATGCACATCTACAGTCAGTTTTATGCATATCTGTAGTCAATTTATATTTTATGCATATTTATGCGTATCCTCTCGCTCTCTCATCTTTCAGTATTGTCGCGCGAGCGTATGAGAGTGCTTTTTGGCTTCTCTTCCACAAACCAAAAAAATTGCCTTGGGCGATGGGATTCGACAAGTCTTTTTTCTTTTCATTTGCGATTTCCATAAGAAACCTTTTTCTGTGGCGATATTTTCCTCCGGGGAATCCGTCACCAACTGGATTAATTTTTTGGACCCGTAATTATCGTTTCGTTTAATCGTTCTTGTGGGCGAAACCACTGGGAGATATCGATTGGATAAACGCTCACACCGTTGTTCCTATGGACTCACTTGGAAATTAGTATTATTTGTGATATCTGGCCAGTGCAAGTCAGTATTTGAGGCATCAGCAAATAAGCATGTTTTGAAATTGCAGGAAATGTCGTCGTTAAAAAGATCCGCCAAAGTTGGTCAAAGAACCCATCGCGAGCGCTCACAGGTACAAAACAAACTTGCACTGCTCAGCAGTTCATCAATATTTTGATTTGTCGTCCTGGATCTTGAAAGAAATTCGTGTAAAAGGGGAACTTTCAGAAGTTAAAAGCTTTCTTGAATATTGACAAAATATTTGTTTTAAAATTGTCCTTAGAATAAACAGGAAAGAATCGTGTGACGTTACTTTATGATTTGAAAATTCAGCGTTTGATTATCAGTGCCATTTGTGGTGATGAACTGCGGAAGCTAGGAAATTCTGCGTGCCGTTACATCATTGTTTCAGCCTGAAGCAAGAGCACAGTTGGGTCACTTGGAGAAGCGTAAGGACTATCTGCAACGAGCGAAGGACTACAATGTAAAAAAGGAGAAGTTACGTAAACTGAAGAGGGCAGCGCTTGATAAGAATCCGGATGAGTTCCATTTTCATATGGTTCGAAGTCGTATTGAGGTGAGATTTTATGCTGTTACTCTATTCAGCAATTATTCTTTTGATTTTGCAATCTTGATGTCGTTTTTATGTTTCTGGAAAGTGGACGACACTTCCGATAAGTCGTTTCGGTTGATGCGAGATAAACGTGATTTCTTCTTGAAACAATTTTCTTAATCATATCTCGATACATTCTCTGAGTTTTAATTTTGTATTACTTAATATCTGCCATTTCGATAATTCCGAACGTAATTTGTTAAGCTGAAAACTCAGCGTTTGCTTATCAATGCTATTTCTGGTGATGAAGTATAAAAGTCATCATATATGATAGACCAATGTAGAATTCATACCACTTTTTGAATATTAATGGTCTAGTTTGCATGGTTTTTACCGATTACTAGAGTGTCAACTGTTCCTGTCGATTGTTCTGAATTGACTTTAACTTCTAGGATGACGGCGTTCATCATGAACTGACACCCGAAGCTGACGAGGATACAAAACTGCAGAAGAAATTATCCAGTGTAAAGGACTTGAAATATGTGCGACATCGACTGAATGTTGAGAATAAGGTGAGACTTTTGGTTATGCGTTGAAATGATTCATTACTTTCAAACAAGTCTAACAACAATCCAGTATCTTCTGTTGACTGGAAATATTTCAGTAAATTTTATTTAGCAGTCAATAAACTAATAGTGAGGTAGAAAGTCGTGTCACCGACTTTTATGAGAGGCACGTCTTGAATTTTTTATCATAACTGATGTGCGTCAACGGTCGTATTTATGAATTTCTGAAGGTAGTTCATGAATTTGATTGATCTTTTACTAGAAAATCGAAAAGCTGCGGGCCACTCTTCATTTTGCTGACATTGCGGTGAACAGTAATCAGCATACGATATTCGTTGATACAGAAGAAGAGGGTTAGTCTATGCTTAATTTATAAATATTATTTTACTGTCTAATTCATCAGTTCCATTTCTTCTGATCATTAGGAAATGTTATTATCTGTTGTTGCAACAGTTTGATGCCATCAACCAAACAAGTGATTCAATAAAGATGTGATGTTCCGGTGAAAAATTGAGTCTTTGCGCTGCCAATAACTTTTGAATTCATCAAAGTTATTCTTATTTATCATAAGTTATTAAGCATTTACGAAATCTGAGTTTCGAACTTTTTCCAATTGCAGCCAAGAAATTCGATCCAATAAAATATTTTGACACTCCGGAGCAGCTTATCGATCGTCGGTACAATAGACCTCGAACGAGCACATTGGAGAATCAGTCAGTTATAAATGCGATGAGCAAAGCAGATGTGCAGGTTCGTTCTCGACAATGCGTTTCGTAGTTTGACTTACCGAATTCTCTTTGTGATGGCATGTCATGTACTCGGCTCTCTTACTTCATGGCTTTTGAAAATAAACGGCAACTATTCCAAGAGAACTCACTGGTCAGCTGCATTCAATTTTCCTGTTCACTCTTAATTAAATCTGCTGTCGATATTTCCTGTGTGCTCGCAGAATCAATCGATTCATCTGTCTCTGTTGGAATCCTTGGTTGCTTCACTCGGAATAGCTAATTACCACAATGCTTGTTGTTTTAGCCATAACAATATAATTCTCATTTGACACAAATACACACGTACTAAGATCCCAGCTTGCCTTTCAAGCCGATTTTGTGATACTTTTGCAATGATATTCAAATAACTGAGGTGGCTTGTCGAAAGAGTTGTTTGCATTCGTTTTGATATTATACACAATATTTTCAATCTTTATGATGCATGCATCTTCTCAGTATTGATTGATGATCTCCAAAAGTAGACTGCGGTTTATGGAAGTAAAAATCGACATCAGATTCGATTTTTAAGGTAGCCGATCGTGAACGACGTGTGCAGTACAAAGAGTTATTGAAACGAATGCAAAGAGCCGAAGAATTGCGTGTTGTAGTCGAGAAACTGGAAGTACGTAAGAGTATTGCCGATCGAAAGAAGGGTGAATTTCGACCCAAAAAGGTTTCTCTTTGACTCACTTTGACTTATTGCGATTACTAGATTATCTTATGCCTTTACAAAACAATTCTTTATGTTTCCGTTTAAGGTAATTGTTTCCCGTAAATCACACTATTTCACACATTTGCCAATCGTTCTTAACACCTTCGTTAATTTTTTCGTATGAAAATTGAAGGTTTTTTTGGCAGGTACCCTAGTTTGTGCGTAATTAGTTAAATAAAGTTGTTACATGAGAGTTGATTGTTACTCATTCGCAGGTGAGTAAAGGTGAGCCGATGAGAGCACGCGTATTCAAGTGGACTTATGAAAGGAAGAAGTAACGCCGATTTTTAATAGAATGCAATTTTATTTATTTATTCGTTGTTATGCGTTGTTGTTCATTTTTGAAATATTATGTCACGTTATTTCACTGTGACCTTGTTGTAGTTTTTCAAATTAATGTTTGAGAGTTTTCCATATGTGGTCATGTTAAGTTCATATTTTGAAAGAGAGAAAAGAAGTGCTGAATAAACTGATTCCTTGAAAATGTTTATTTGTTGACGACGGAATTTTGAATTTTAGCTTATGTAAATTCGTTTTTGTGAAAAATTAATCAACTGGATGTTCGTTTAATGCCCCCCGCAAAAAAATTCAAATTCCCTAAGAAGAACGCTGATGTATTTTCATTCTGAATTCTGGATCGCCCTCATTCATGATCACAGTTACTCAAAGGAACGGTTTTGCCAAAAGAAAACGAGTTATGCATTAAACACAATGGATTATCTGTTCTTTACGGTCAGCGAATAATAGCATATTCTTCTAAATGTACGTAATCATCTCGTTCCTCTTTCCAATTTCTGGTTCACTGAATCTGTATCCGAATCCATATCACTGAACGGCTGCGATGTGTGCATTTGACAATGAGTTTTGGATGATCGTTGAGAATTATGAGAGAACGACAGTTAAATGAAATGAATTGATTGAATGGTCAATGATGACTGTGCTGTGATTAGGAAGTGTTTCTAGGAAGCGACTGAGCTAAATGTCGCAGTTATGAAATTTCAGATGTTTATGAGTTCCGTTGACTTAATCGTATCAGCGCTCGAAACTGATCTATCGGACGACCCGATTATTCTCAACAGCACAGTAACGGAAGCATATGAGGCCATACTTAAATTGAATCTCTACACGCTTCTCATACTGTTTCCTTTTGTGCAAATGCTTACCATTTTGTTATACGTTGGCTATGCCAGCATCGATCTGTGGAGAATACGAAATTTCCAAACTCTTTGATATCGAATGTCATTTTTCGAAAATTCGAAAATTTTCGAATTTTTTTGTGCATTAACTACTACAAGTTTCACCTGAATCTGCATCAGTTTTAAATTGTAATGATTTCAGTGGAAATGATCATTTATACCATTACAGTAATCTTATGATGTCGTTTTCCTTGCATGGTTCCTATGCGATCTCGCATTGCTGAATGATCCAGTATGTATACATCGTGTGGAAAATTTTCTCTTGACTCGTCGTACACATGCTTGTTATTCAGTTAATGCCAACTCGATGACTGATTTTGGTGGTTCACATGATCCAACAATATGGTCAGATGTTACTTTATGCTCGAAATTATCCAAAAAATGTTTCGATCCTATTTTCTCGGCGTTCTTATATTGTTGGTAAAGATTTTGTTCCTAGTGAATCCCGCCATTCAGGGCACAAGTGATAAGGCATTGATTCCTTCAGACGCGATCTGTGATCGCTAGAATTGTTTTCGTTGATTCTGTTGTTTCGAGTATCTTTCATGAATTAAATTTATTTCTCCCGATGGATTAATAAATATACATCTAAAATGACGCTCACTTCATGTAATTACATTCAAATGAAAATGGGAGGTTCATATAATGCTCTTTGTTTTACATTGTGAATGAACATCGATCAAACTCAACACTGGAATATTACAATTCAATAATGATTGCATTAACAGTAATAATAATCATGGTAGCGATGATCAGAAACATAGCCAACTATCAGAAAATCGTAGGATTTATCGTTTCACTATAAAATACCGAGTGAAACTTCCATCGCGGATCGTTTTTTCGTTCTGGACGGCGAAGTCGAGAACTAGTGTTTCAACTGAACAAAAATTCAAAATTCAATGCCCAGTCACCTCAATATCCAGAGAGATTATCCATGGAGAGATGATTAAAGATGGGCGACTTAATTGAGCAAGAGTGATGGTGACTTGATCTCAGACGAATCATACGGAAAAAACAGGATCTTTTTGATATTTCGTGAGAAGTTGATCTTACCAGATCTAATTAAAACCTCAAAATAAACATTCTAAAATTCTGATAAAAATTGTATTGATGAAATTTGAAATACTGTTACGTGGAAATAAAATATAATGAAGTCGATCGAAATGTTCGAAATGCGGAATGTCTCAGTCAATTCTTGTTGATATGTTACATTCAGGAGGAACCATTTGGTCATAAGCTTCTCCAGATGATAAACTTCTCTAGATTTTCGTTAGCAATGCGATATGGTTGAATCAAATCAATCGGTTATTTTTAAGAGTTTGCAGATTATAGTGAAGTTCCTATCGCAGGCTAAATACCTGGTCATGAGGCATCTTTTCGCCATCACAACTTGTCTTGATTCACTGCTAGACCATTCGAATTATTGAACTTTTTGCTCCGCATTTTTGAATCACGGTCCCTTCCTGAACGTCGCTTTGCGTCGATGAAGTAATCTTTCTCTATCAACATTCACCTTGCGGTGATAACACTTCAAAAGAGTGAAGACCATAGAAAGCATAAGTAGATCGGGGAAAGGCAGTGTTTGAGAGTGGGTATGGAGTTGATGAATGAAAGAGTTTGGAAGTTTCTCATTGTTAACGATCTTATTAGGATCAATTTATATCATTAAGCTAATAAATGAGAAAATACGAGATACAGTACGAAGTTATACGATGAAAATCTGATAGTATCGAGCTTGAATTTGCCTAACAGTGATTTCCTACTGTTCGCAATCGTGTGTTGCGGGGGTTGGGGTTTTTCGCGGACCTCGTCTTCGAATTTACGTCCCCGACTATTTTGAGCCCACTGCATTTTTGGTGTCCCCGAGTGCAAAATTTCCTCTTCGATTCTCCCCGCCTCTGTCCCCGCAACATACTAGTTCGTAATATATCTCACAATTTGAAGAAACAATGAAATCAGTGTCATAGTAATATCTAAGGACGTGAATATTTTAAGAGTGATCAAATCTCAATAGGCGCCGATTTCGGCCTTAAACTTTGACGTGTTTCAGCTTGATACCTTCGACAACCAATAACACATAAACTGACAACAGCAGCCGTTACAAAAAGTAACAAGATGACAAGCATCGTTATGACAATGCGATGTATACCATCAACTGTCACTTGCATGCGTCGAGTGGTGTCATAATTATCGTAAATAATACCCAATAGACCACTCAGAATCGCTTTTTGCTCTTCACGTGTATGTGCATCATAACGTGACATCACGTGCTGTGCCTCCGTACGAGATAGACCACGTATTGCGATCTAAACACATCACATCTTTTATCAGTTGATTCATTGTATGCATGCATAACTTCTAAGATTGTTTCATTGCTTGGCCAAAGAACTCCCATAAGTTCACGAGCAAATACCATTATCAGATGAAAATTCTGTTTGGAAGAAAAGCGCAGTTTTTGAATTCATCTATTGTTAAGCACGATGAGTCCATTTCTTTTGGCACAGCAATTGCGGCACTCGATTTTCATAATTGCGGAATCACTGAAAATTGCGCAACTCGATTTCATTCATGAATTTTGCGGGACGACAAAACTTTCGTTACAGAAAGATATCGTGAAATTTACATCTTTTGGAATATTTTCGAGACCATCGATTGTTGCCCTTACGAATGTAAACATTTCATCAGATCGATTTATGCAAAATGCTGAAATTGAATGAAAGGAAAAGAGATGAAAGAATTGTTGCGGAAGCACTTCAAGAGCAATTTTTCAAACGAATTGAATTTCTTGAATAGCGAATGAAAAAGAAAAGGAAACTGAAATTTTCTCAACGCAGCAGTGACCCAACAAAATTTCCTCCATCCAAAAGTGGAGTTCGTCTCTTCAGTGCGACCATTAAACAATTACCATAGAAACGGAAATGCTGTTAAATAGTCTTTTTCTATTGTTTTCCATGGGATGTTGAGCAAAATTTGGGAAAAGCAAAGAAAGGAAGCAATTCGTTGGTAAGTGAAGAAACAACTTTCGAAGATAAATGGCAATCTTTTCAGAAGAGTGCTGCATGATACTTGCCTACGAAAGTTGACCTTCAAAACACGACGAAAGTAGACAAGAATTTCTTGCGTAATCCCCAATGTCTGGAACTGCATTTCTGCATCACGTCCAACTTTAAAACGATCACACCGCTATAAGGAACTAAGCGACTTTAAGGACAGCGCTCCAAATTGGTTGCTTCCTAGATGTGGATCGACTCATGAAGGTTTCTTCCAATTATGAACCGTCTTATGGAATCTGTTCTGCTCATTAGCAAGCAAATATCAATGAATACTGCTAAATGTGCACTTTTGAACAAGCGATTTCTTATCTGATTTAAAAAATTGTAATTCGCGAAGAAATCTTATAATAATTCGAACCGATGCCATGAAAGGAGCGATACCGTTCCGAATGAAGCAAAAGCGACTATCAAAAATGTGCCATGTTGAAAGAATGAAATTTTTTTTGCCTTGAAAGTTTATTCTTCATAACGATCAATACTGAGTATCGGATGAACAGAAAAAGTTCCGTCTTAATTCCGGCTGAATGAGAATAGTGAATAGATTGCGAATAAATTTTGTGTTCATTGGTCTATCTATTCGTGTGTTTTTTCTTGCATTGTATCTTTATTGAATCTCGTACTAAACAATGATTCCGCTTCAATAGTCTTTCTTTGAGTGAATCTGAATATATGATTGAGTGATTTCACGAGCACGGATGACAGTTGTCGAAAATTTCTTTTCCATGATGATGTTATTTCATCAGCATTAAGGCGTAGATTTGAACGCAATCATGATGCCTAAACTTGAGAGTGCTGATAAATGCACGACAGAAATAGTGGAGAGGAAACAATGAAAAAGCAATCAAACGAGGATGTCAAAAGTTTTCAAATACTCGAACTGATGAGATGAGTGTTTATGATCAGATGAAAGGATCTGTTATCACCGCATTCAAGGAACTTCTTTGTGCTTCTTGAGCGGGCCTCATAGCACATAAAACCCTCATGTGGGTACCACAAAAAATGAAAACGGTGCCCATCATGTGAGAACTAAAAATGAAAAGAATTTGAAATTCGATTGGAAGAGTGAATCGTACGCAAAACCGATGTGTTGCATTGCGACGAATGTGATTTCCTAGTATTATAGCATTTTCGGAGAAAATTGATTACAAGTGGTCGTGTGATAATTGATGAACTCACCTTACTCAGAAAAAAGGCAGTCGGAGGGAGGCAGATTGGCGAAGAGTGAGCACAATTCGTTGGGTAGCAAATTTTGAATAACGAATTCGGATCACTTTCAAATCAAGAAATTCATTAAATATAATTGTTCCAATTGAATACTACCATTACACCATATATTCAAGGCTTATGTTCATCATTGCGATCGATCGACTCTTATCGTACTGAAATTATTTATCAGAATGAAAATTGCCCAATCGGTCATTATTGCTCAAGCGAATATATGTGACAGCGAAAATTTCCGTCTTCAAAAACCTGTCAGAATCCTTCGGGAACGAAACAACTGACAAAAGAAATGTTTTGGTTTATTAACGCATCTGAAATAACATCGTACGGTGTGATGCTTGTTTAAAAGGATTAAAATGTGATACCAACGGAGGATTATTTAAGGATAATTGTTTACATGATGTTATTACAAAGCTATTCAACGCCACCCCGAACTCCTGCCGAGTAAATCGTTTCGGCAATGAAATATGATGGTGTCTTCGATTAAACTATTTCTCAATAACGTTCAAGATACATGACCGTTCATCTCTGACGAAACATAATTACTCTCAATGAAAAATGAGACACATTGCGACAAATTGCTGGGATTGATTCATTTGAATGAATAATCAACATTGAATGCAGTTCAGAATTGAGTGGCAGTTGAAAGGCGACGTGCGGTGTCGACAGAGGAGGAGTGAGCACACTCACGCACAAACCATACATAAACACAATTCGAGCTTTAACAATCAACACACTTCAACGATGCTGGCCGGAAATATTTTGCAAATGCCTTCTTAGGAACAACACATGAATTCACATTTTCACTGTTGGTTAGCGTGCGGAAGCGCTCGAAAAAATGATGAAATTATATGCAACGTATTTGATTCGGTGGTTTCCGCGATTGGGACACTCAGGATATGTCCACACAATCGGTAAATACCGAACAAATAACAATTCAAAGTGTTTTTGATGAGTGCATATAATAGCATTTAGACCGATAGGTCGTCTACGATTCCTTTCTTCACCGTTTTCAAATGAATACTGCTCTGAATTGTTTCCGAATACGTTCAAGAAATCGTTGGGACTAATGTTTATGAGCTGGAATATTGATGCCAACCAGATTGTTTGCAATATTAAGCAATCTGATCAGATGAGTTCATAACGAAGAAGAAGATGTTATGAAAAACATCGACTTTGCAACATCTTAGAGCTTTGACGCTACTTGAGTGTTTACTTTGACGCACTAAACTCATTTGCATGTTCAGTGGTATTGCTGAATTAAGCCTCAAGGGATACCGTTCAAAAGCACTGAATTCATAAAATCAACATCATTCACATCCGCATCCTTGCCGCCGGCAGTGACAAACAAAATAAACTTAATCCAACATCAATCTTATGAGCAGTTACACAAACCACAAACATCACATTTGCATATGATAATATCTCATATGAATAACGTCAATCAAACAAACACCACAATTTGACAGCTTACATTCGTTTCTTTCATCGCATCACTTTCATCTTTTCACCTAAATAAATTTCAGCTGTACTTCGCTTCAAAACGAATTCATTCATTCCTGAAGTTTTTGTAGACGAGTGCATGAAAAAAAAGTGAAATGCACTCAACTCAGTATCACTCAACCTTTGCAAAAAGTCGCAAAATGGATTACTTCTTCGCATCAGTGCAAATTCATTGATCGCAGTAAAGCCGCACTGCCTTACAACAACCTCATTTAAAAACTCTTCATCATCTCTGCTCTAGACTAATTGTCATTTCGAAAAAGCGGACATATCTCATCGGACATTTTCCTTCAATGTGATGAGGAATTTTTAGAACTTCGATACAAGAAACAACAGTTGAAGAATCCATATTTTAAAAACGACAATTTGGATTTCATTCATAACCGGTGAAAGAAATTGCGATGTCGTGAAATTGAGAGTTTCGCAAACATTCCAAATTTTTTCACGTTTTTCATAAGTTCAAGTCTTCATTTTTTCTCCAACTATATTGGACAGCAGATCGATCATCTCGTCTTGGTTCGTTCAGCTCGACTTTTTTCTTTCACAATCATATATTTTTTGAAAATGATGCGTACGCAATGAAATCAAAAACTTACGTTTCAGAAAGTTAAGAAATAAAGAAAAATGTATAACTGTCGAGGAAAAAAGACGAGCTGAACGAGTAGACGATCGATCTACTATCAGATGTGTATTATTCATTGTGAATTTTTGACTAGAAGCGTTGCACAAGTTGTTTTTTTTTCATTCACGAAGTGAACTCAAATTATGAACGTAACGCTCACAGAGCCTTCGTATAAGCGACCTCTCAAGGGAATAATAAAGGAGAACGATTCACTAGACGTCATATGTTCTCAGCTAATATCATCCGTGATCAAACTGAAATGCCGTTCTTGATGAGAAAAAATGATGAAGATTGCCATTGAGGAGATATAATACACCATAGGACAAGCAGCACATCGTCGACATAAGGCTAAAAGTAATTAATTCATGGAAATTGAGAACGGATGAGGGTATATAGCGACGAGATGAGAGCATCGCAAGAGCACGCCACTGATGAAAAACTAGGTAATAAACTCAAAATGAGTAGCAGTTCAATGAACGCATGTATAGTTCCGATTGTTTTCATAGCAATGGTCATGAGGATAAGCAGAATGAGATTTAGTGCCATAGAAGAGTTTGTTTGCGGTGTGCATTATTGCATATAAGGCGATCTTTCGACGAGCAACGTTGATAATCTTAACGAGAAATGTTATAATAATGATTGACAATCATAATCATATTAATAATAACAATAACAATAATAATAATATTATTCGTAATTATAGCAAATAATGATAACAATAATAAGAATAATAATAGTAATAATAATAGCAATGATAATAATAATAATAATAATAATAACAATGATAATAATAGTAATAATACTAACAATAATAATATTAATAATAATTACAATAATAATAATAGTAATAATAATAATAATAATAATAAAATAATAATAATAATAGTAATAATAATAGTCCTGATAATAATGTTAGTGGAAATAACAGTAATAATCAGGTTAACAATCATCACAGAACCAACGGTGATCGCTGGTGTTCAATACAGTAAGAACGGTTGGCAGTAAATGACCTGTTTGATATGCTATCGAATAAATAAATTTAGACGAGCAACGATCAAGCATTTGTTGCCTGATTAAAGCCTTTTAGACATTCGATGAGTATGGTAACAGCGTTGTTGGATGGCACGTAATGGCCGGAAGTGTGAACACAAAGAGATTATTGATTCAACGTGAAATAATCATTTTCCTACGAACGAAATTTTCTCATCTTCTATCATGACGAAACATGGCTGCATTAACGATTGAACGCAACTGGTCATAGACACAACAGAATCAGTCTATTCAGTGCCTATGATGAATGACGAATCGAGCATATGATAGCTGGATGACATCATCGATGAGAACAATATGTTTCAGTAATTGCAGTAATTGTAGTTGATATCGAATACCCAATTGCATTCAGAAATGCTTAAGCCGGAATGGAAAGGGAACATGCAAGCACGCGTGAAAATCCTACGAATATTGAAATTGTTGGAAAGGAATTGAAAGGGAAACTATTTGAGTTGTTAAAATATGAGCGTTTAGAAATGCGGTTGTGAGAATGCGGGATGATATTGCTTCGATTGAGCTAGTCAAATGAAGAGAGTGATCTTATGTTAATGGGATGCAATCTCATGTTATAAAGGATTTGACAAGGAAGAGCGCTATCGCAGTTGTGAATGAATTTGAAGAGGAAATTGAAAAGTTTTTATTGTTGTCGATAAAATGGATGAATACGAAAATGAGTGCGTACTAAACGCACTCAACTATTATTGCTTCAACTGAATGTAATCACTAAGATGGGCGTAATTTATTTGTGAACGATATCAAAACATATCGAAAGAGTTTAGAATAACGCAAAAATTGTCACAATAAAAAATTGACGATAAAACAAAATACGCATCTGAATGACAAATTTTTGACATTCGACATGAAACGTTATCAAATAAACATGTTTACACGAAATGCATCTATTGCATTCCACTTCAACTTGACCAAATCTCCACAAGTACCGCCTATCGTGTCGAGAATACGATTTGTTCAATCGGATGAGGACAACCCGCCTTCGAATATGCAAAATGCCTCATAAGTAGGTAATTCCCAACGAATGATGTATATTTATTTGATATTCATTCATTTCGTAACAGCATTTATTCATGACAGTTTCCAAACTCATCTGCTTCAACACTGTTCATTGTTGATTGAAAAATGAATCGTCCCAGTCGTAGATGCTTCTGAACACGTACGTGTGCTTGTTCATTGGAAAATGAACGAAAATGTATCTCTAAAAAACCACCAAAATAATTTCAAGATTGAATGTGCGCGTGATATGGGACGACGTGTGGTTTGTCAAATGGCTGGTTGAAATTTATTGTTATGTCGACTATAACAGCCAAAGCGGACACTTTTTTGATACGAACTGTGACATGCCACGCGACACTTGTGAATCGTTATGCGCTGAATATGCTTACTGTATTGTTTTGATTCATGGCCAGTCGCGCTCAGGTGACCTAATGAATTTTTTATGACTATTTTCGAAATCATTTTCAGTCAAAGCAATCAAATCAAAGTTCATTCGTTATGAACATCTGGGAATATGAACTTGCCGAGAGGAATTAAACAAAATGGTACGATAAGAAAAATGGCTCATTTAACAATTCTCGCATACGAAATGAACATCAAACGATGATCCTCTTTCCAGTTACCTCGAACAAAAGTTGTGCAGTATTGAATGTATCCAGTACGATACTCAAGAAGCATTTCAATTGAGTGTTATTGGCGAATAATAAACTTTCTTGAATTTGATAAGCGTATATTCGACAAAAATCCAGTTTTCGAAGTTTCTTCAAAACAACTCAAAATGTTTTTTTTTAATTGCATCTGTCATGTTGTGAATTTACCTATTCGTTACAAATTTACCAATTCCCGTGCAAGTATTATGCATTCGTGAACTGATTCGATCTCGATCACCGTGAATTTCGAAAGTTTCCCAACGATCTCTACACTCTCTGAATCCGCTGAATAATTTCTGCATATATTAAGAAGGGGGATTTATTGATGGTAATCAGTCAATAAACATCCACTAACGTAAACCGTTCTGGATTAGTTACCATATTTAGAGACTGCCATGAACTAGCTCTTGGTGGAATAATGCATTGAACCATCGTTGAATTTGTTATTTACCTCTAACGGATCACTTTAACAACTCACACAATATGTTTTTTTCATCGCTAGAATCGATTCATTACACGAATTATCTATCTCACAATTCCACGAAACGTATTCGCGTAATGAATGGTGAATGCATTTGTCGTTCCATGACTACAGCAAATAATCGTTTCTTGAATACAACAATTCATTGAAGAGCTTATTCGTTTTCCTATGTTCATTGTTGTCAACAATGCATACTGAATTCAATACGATCACTTATGTCTAATGAGTTTCGTTTTTTTTGGGAGGGGATTTGAAGTAATCGCAAGTATTGCATTGAAAGATACTCACATCAGTTGTTGAGAAGAAAGTAATGGTGGTTTGCTGCATACAAATGGAACGGCCATAAAGAAAAATGGAATGAATGTTGTTGCTGGCAGTTTCCATGTAGAATTAGTGGTTGTTTTCGCTAGATTGCATCAATTTTTATGCCTCATTAATGTCGTTTCGAGAGAATGCCTGGAAATGATCAGTAGCTTATGCATCACATCTATCTACAACTTATGCGTTCAATCCATACACTTCTATCAATAGGCAGAGGCAGAGCCGTGTTGGTATGTACGTATTCAAATGATTGCTATTTATAATCGCTTTCCTAATCCACAAATTCAGCATTACAACAATCAGCAATCCAAAAACGATCACATATTCGTTCTTTCATACAAATGAAATGTGCTGCTGAGTCCGAGCGATCCCTTTATTAGTTCAGCCAGCCGTGGTTCTTGCAACAATTTCAACGCATTTTGTTATGTGGTTACGTCATATGAACACCGAATTCGATAAATTATCTCAATTAAGAAACATCAAGAAATGTCAATACTTGGCTTACAGTTCAGAGGATTTCACTGCAAACATAAAATTAACAATCTCGAGAAGTAATGGTTAATCAAGAATTAATCAATCAAAAATCAAAATTTACAATCAAAAATCTTGAGGAACTAACCGTCTGAAATTTAGAGGATTTCACAGCGGATAGTTTCCACGTTTGAAAATTCGAAATCAAAGTGTAAAGAAATGAAGCAATTACAGAAATCATTTCATTGGTGAACATCTAATGGTCTTGATTTTAACGACTTTTTTTGCGTACCATCGAACGGAGATGATTTTCGGTGCCTTATGAAATGGATTTGATCCTTCGACAGCAACAAATGAAAGAAATTTTTTTGTGCCTTGCACTTTGTTTGACAGCTATCAGACTATGAAATTTATAGCCTACATTGTGGTCATAAACAAAATTCGCGTCACCGTTACAAACGCAACTGCGTTTTGCAAACTCTATTGAGTTCGTCTGCAATTTTGCGAATCAAATCAAATTATGTGCTTGGATGAAACGATTAAATGCGCTCTTGTGAACGTGCATTTCATCGACGTGTAATGATGCATTTATGCTGAGCAAAAGAAATTTTGAAACTGAATTTCGTGAGAATTCGCACTTGTGGGATTGATTGGCTCAAAGAAGAATATTCACTTAATTTGTTTTCAATCGGAATAATCGCAGCGAAAAGTGGTTTCGAGTGGTAAATTGAATGAAGTGTGCAAACATTTTTCGACACTCTTAATCGCTGTCGCCTCTCTCGATCAACGACACAACTCGGAATTGCTTTTTTCCCGACACTTTCTCCTAACTCATACACAATTCACTGAGGACAAGATGCGTTGTATTTCTGAATGCGTTCATTGTATTATTCACTATGTTGTGTATAAGCCAATCAAAATACTCACTGAGTTAAAGTTTAAAAGGGAATGCCTACAGAATCTAATAATAGAAATTCACTGCATTCATACACTGTTGTATCATACTTCAGGTGGCCATCTGTGATGGACGGTAAGTTACAATACAAATGGTCGATTATATAAAAGTGTTTAACTTATTCGTATCTGCAAGAGTAAACCAGCATTTCAGCGGTTTATCAAAAATTGGGATATGCACAACAGTAGAGTGTGACACAGTAGAGCTACTCGTTGAATGCTGTATGAAAAAATCATATTGTTTGAATAGCCGAGGAATGATTCTTTCTTCAACACTATTCCCAGCCAAACATCAGTGCGTTCAGCTAAGCGTCTATGAAACGACTCGTAAATGTGATTTGGAGAGTGAGATTACGTTGATCTCACAATGTAATAATGCTTCAAGTATACACTCACTCAAAACTGCATTATCACAGCGACAGCTAAACGCGACAAATTCAATTGAGCAATCTGTGTCACATTCGAATGTGTTGAAGCAATACGAATTCACGACGTTACATCAAATGTGTGAATTCCTTATATTGTTACTATTATTGTCGTTATTTTTACGAATATGATCATTATGATCAGTATTCTCAGAATGAGTGTGAAGTCAGATTCAACTGAGAAGAATAGTTCAAACAATGCTTGCTGGATAGAATACAATGAATTGCATTTGTTGACTGATTTCGAGCATTTGAATAGTTCACGGAATTACTAATTCATCATGAATCAACGAACATCACAGTCTAAAACACTAGCTTTACGCACTTATCCACTGATGTATCGAATAAGATTACGTTGATCAGCTGTATGCTTGATCAAATTGAGTGCTAATTGAAAGGCATTATTATGGCTTTGCATGAACAGCAATAAAAGAGACTTCATTTCAGTTGATTCGAGTGATCAGTCGCGACGTTAATTCGTCACTTAATGACTGACTTGCACCAGGGCATTGTGCCTACACAATCGTCAAAACCCATCGTGAATACAAATCATCGAACTGAAATTGTATTCTGAAACGATCCGCGACTCCCTTCAAACAGCAATGTGCAGTTGTCGCCTTGGGTACCCAACTTGCACAGTTGTTATGTCATTCAGTTAGTTCAAATACTGAACATTTGGCCAAAACTACGGGTACAGATTAATGGTGGCATCCAAACGAAATGTCGACGGAATTTGACTGAATTCACAATTCGGCATTCCGATATCCGATATTTCGACCGAACTTCGAAAGTCTTCGATTGGAATTGGATGGTATCTCACTGCTTATTGACTGGCCTGCATTGAATTTCTGACGTTTCGAAAGCTACACTGAAAAAATAAACCATTGCTAAAACAAAATCAGCACATAATCAAAGCTTAAAAAATAGCTATTCATCTAATTTTATTAAGCGAACTTCTTGAAACTTATTTCAGCTATCAGAGAATGTTTTTGCATCCCTTGTTGACAAAGTACTCTTTCGTGATTACTATGGTGCATATCAAGAAATGCAGTCAAAAACTGCATTATCTGTTCGTAATGAAGTCCCTTTTGATTTAACTAACTGCTTTTCGCATATTACACCACTCAATTACTAGCTCAAAATTCATGTTACTCGAAAAATATCCTCATTTGAATGAGTTCTATTCCAAGAATCTGTTCACCGATAGGTGATAAGAATATGACCCCCAGTTCAATTCAGACCAAAGATCACTGTAGCGGTCACTGAGAATTTCGTTGTTTCGATCAAGTACATGGAACGAGTGTAGCTGATGAAATCAGTTGAGGAGGATTCCTTGCTGTTCTATAATATCTTAATTTTAAAATTGTGGCAATGATTACCCCCTTACTTCAATACTTTCACTGTTTCTCGTCAAATTCTGGTTTTTTACAGCTAACTCATAGAGAGGGAAAGCTGTTTGTATGTTGCATCATTGAATACTGAATTAAGCAAAAAATGCTGCACCACAGAGGGATGCAGATAAGAAACGTGAGACAATAGGATGATTGTTATTGGAAACGCGTCAAATTTCACAAAATTGAGTTTTTAAATAGCCCAAATATCGGCAAAAAGTCATCACCTTCCATATGCATTGCACTCTCGCATGCAACCAAATAAATGCTCAGCTCAATTATCATTTGGTTGAAAAAATCCCATGGAATGTTTTCGAATGTTCTTTTTTTTGCGCAGAAGCACTATACTGCTTTATTCTTGCGATGACTACCTGGGTATGACGGAAAAATGAGACATTTCGAATGGTCACCATTCGAGCCTTGATGAAGTCAGCAATCATTATTGAGCGCCAGTGTGTTCGACGTTACAGTTGGGAAGAAGGGATCAATGAGAATTGATCGAACAGAAGTACTTTCGCTGACAAATACGTTCAGACTAGTGAGGTTTCTATTCCACACTTTTGACAAAATGCTCTCTGATGTTCTATTCCGTCTCTCCGCTGATCTGTTCAATTCTATCTTGTTACGCCTTTTTTTGAGAACTGTTCTATCCCGTTCCATGGAATAGAACATTTTAACTGATACAGAAACATCACTAGTTTAGACGAATGAAAATTGTATGAAACGCGATCCTGAACGAATGAAATGCGTATTTCAGTCGATGGGCAAAATGGCACGTTGTGCTTCATGCATGAAAATACAATAAATTAATGCATAATCAGATTACTTCATGAAATTTCAATGTGCGACGGTCGCACACCGTTTTGTTCACATCTGCAATAAGACGCGATATTGCATCGAAAAACTGAATGGAAATCTGATTTCTGCCTTTGTGAAAGGTTCATTTAGGATGAGTTGATGGCATTTTGATTTTTTCGATGATGCTCATCCACACCGTTGAAAAGCCGCAAAAAAACTTTCTTGCATGCAAATGAACATTTTCAAATATATAATGATGTCGCTAGTCTTATGATTTTGTACGAATCATCACAAATGCTGATTTATTGCAAAATTATTCCTGATTTTTAATAGCGTATGGAATGCTCGCTAATAAAATTGCTGGTTTCTTTTCATTCATTGGTGAGCTTGCCAACTTCCAACCAGCAAGTTTTTATCCTCCTTTTTGGCAGTTATCTTCAATCGTGAATAGAACGGTATCATTATCTGAAGCGAATATCTTCAGAGCAATTTTTGCAAAAAATCTACTTTCCTCATTTAGGACCCATACAGTTCACTGTTTATCACTGAATAATGAGTGTCGTCTCAAAAAAACAAAACATCAATGTTTATTTTTCATTATCAATCGACAAAATACTCACAATCAAAACAACTTGTTTCTATCTGCTTTAAATGAGCACACAAATTTTTGCCAATCACAATATGAACAACAAAACACATTCAAAAATTGGTTTACACATGACTCTCATAACTATCCTCAAATATTAAGCCACCAAAGATATTATCTGATTATGTTCTTCAAGAAAGACATGTTTCAGTTCATGTTTAATGCCAACTGACTCACATCAGATGCTAAAAAGATAACCTGCATACGTAAACCAAGCAAACAATACAAATTTGTAAATAATATTTACATTGATTCCAGACCTGTTGTCTGTTTGCTTATTTGTTGTGCTAACATAATCAGCTCAATATGCTTTATCCACCAGACGTTTGAAGACCGTAATATGGGCTTATGGAAGGATCTTTCATTTTTCCACCTCAAAGGAACAATATTCATTGTTGAAAACAGCAATCAACACGCAGATTCTGGAGCACAGTAAATGCAAAGGCTGCCTCACTTTCCGCTAAACTACTTCATCAACATGCCAATACATTCTCTAATATGGAAGAAACCAGAGTAACAACAGGTCTGTCACCTAACCACACAAATAATGATCAAATACGAATGACATTGAAGAGGCAGTAGTATGAGTTCTCCATAACGAGTTTGGTATCTCTTGATACAGAACGCCAAAATTGTCGAAGCTCGGTTATTATGTGGACAATCGTTGCCCACGATGTCACTGACTCAAGTGGCACTGAACAGCCATTAGAGTGCCACATTAGAAGACTGAAGTTTCAGTCTTAAATTATAAGAATTGTTTTGTGAATAACAGTCGACAGCGTAGCTGTTGAACAGTATAATACAAGTCATTCAGACCATTACTCTAGGTAATCCTTTAGTTAATACGGCCGCAGTCGGTCTATCATAGAGCTTCTGTAAAGCTTTATCGTGCGCTCTAAGTCGTTCGGATGTTAAGCCTCTTTGCAGCGGTGGTAACGTACGCATCGGACCTGAATCATCTCTCACGAAAGGTTTTTAATGCAACAGAGAAAAGAGCGTTTAGTTTCGAGGCACTAATCGAATTTGATCATTAGGTTCGAGTTGGAAAGTCGAAAAGCTATCGTTTTTTAGAACTCGATTAAGTGCTTTCTAATGTCAACTCGTTGCTGCTTTCTGATGTCAGTTGAGCTGAACTGCCAAAAATCAAAATGAGCAACATTGGAGTTTCGTTATCGCATATTCAAGTTGTTTTCATAATTTATTTTCAACGAAAACAGCCAACTTCGACTCCTGTGTACTTCGATTGGATGCGCTCTTCGTTGTGGTGCTCTTGGTTCAGACTGTGGTCGTCGTTTCATGGATGACCGAGGTATTGTCTCACGAACAAGCGGAATAGGATGCGGCTCTCGAGTGCGTCGTTCCTCTCGACGACTTCTAAAAGTTCCAAATGAATTTATTAAAAAATCTCAACAATTTGCTGACGCCAAAGAAAAAAACCGGTAATGACAAAAATATTAGCTGGTGAACCCATTAAGAATACGACTGAAGCCAGATTATCCTGAAGCGAAGTGAATATCAGGGCTAATAATAGTAGCATATCAATGCGAAACAAATGAAAGGAGATATAGTTGACCTTCGAATGTCATTCTCACGTCTGCTCATCGCTCTTTTGAGAGCATTCTCTGCTGCTGTTACGGCCGCGGCACGCTCACGTTGAAGCCGCTTCTCAAGCATTTCGGGAGGTTCTTCATCACGTTCCAGTCGCCAGTCCGGAATATCAGGATATGAATGTTGAGAGCTGGCATCGTCATAGATACGAACACGTTTAGGTCGAACTGACGTAATGTAACCTCGAAGTCGGAAGTAATAAAATGCGACCACAATTGCACAAATACTCTGAATGTAACCATTTCACACATGTTGAAAAATTCAAGAGAGAAAAATGTTGAAGAACGATAAAAAGACAAAAAGAAAGATAAAAAGGCATAAAAAATCAGGTGATTGATTGAAATGAAGCAGTTTGTAAAGGAAACGTATCAGAATTACAATCATGCAATGATTATCAAAGGATTCTCGCAAATTCATCTCAAGAGGAGCATGCGAGAAGATATGAGACACTTAAAAGACACATAAAAATTATGAAATTCTATCGCACTTCACATGTTTCTTCTAGGAGTATTGTTCTTCATGACTGCAAACAATGACATCTGATACTTTCTAAACAACCAACATTTGTTACTAAATGTATGAAAATCTGCTATACATCAAGTAATTAGCTTTTGCGCACTATAATTTGTCAATTCATTTAGTGTAACGGATGTTTAGGTTTTCAAAGGTTCAATGCGAGAGGTCTTAAGAGGAAATCCTGTTCCCGCTGAGCTTCTCGCATGTAATCAACTTTTCAAGATGGCCGCATGATTAAAGAGCGGAATGATGTAAACACACAGTAATTTGATCATCAATAATTTTGCAGAATTCAAAACGGATAACCATTGTTGTTAAAGCCGGCGCAGGAACAGAGGAGAGATAAACAGGAACGCAGGATAGAGTTGAATTGCTTGGAATATGAATGACTGCTTTTATGGGAAAGAGTATATGTGAAATAAATGTGAAAGTGTGGCACCGATCTGACCCAGAACCACGAACACCTCTCACAGATGTGACTAAATGTCTCATGTGTGTAGCACAATTTTTCATTCTTATCGATACAGATTCATTTTCTAGCCGCCTAACAAAAAAGACTCTTCCAAGAGGCTGTTCTTAGATCTCCTCCTACAGCCCTAAACTTTTTCATTGCATGATGAATGATGACTGCAAATGATGAAATGATAGCTATCAAAGAGTCGACAGACGTGATACGGCTTGAAGGCTCTAAAATCTATCTATAATTGGATCACCAAATAGAGCAACATTTGATATTTTCCGGGAAATGAGTGCGAATAATTTCTCTTCACTTACGTTAACCGCTAAAGACATGACAAATTCGGCCACGGACATCGTCAGTTGAATACCGAAGACATCACCTGACCACCAAAGGACCGCATAAGCGGTTGAAAGAGCGATCAATGGAATCGCACTGAAGAACCATGGCCATACGGCATTTGGTCTCTGCTGAAAGTGACTCGATCGTCGGATATGGACTAATCGCTTATTTCAATCAAAGTCAACACTATTCAACGCTGAATGTAACTTTTCGTGAAAAATTGTTGATCAGCAGTTGAAATCAATCAACTTAATCGGTTCGTAACTGTGATCTTAATGATGATGCGAGATCTTGATTGGAGTCAATTGAATGCTTTCAAGAAAATTGAGGAGAACCAATGAATGCCTTTATACGGTCACTAACCATTGCGCTCCCGATCAAAAGAACACTGGTTAAGCATAAATGTGCAAAACTGAAGAATAGCGTTGCAACAGCGAGTGCGAATAATGCTGAAAAGAAACTGATTCATTTGGCATTCTCAGTGCGCAGTATTCATTGGTAGAGGTAAAATATTAGCAGTGACAGCTCGACGTTTCGATGAAATCAACTATCATAACTGAGGCTGTTTCACTTGAATTTCATGCTTTTATGAAAAATAATTCATAGTTCGAATGAATCAGTCGATTCTGCTCGCAGTCAAGCATTCATTCATGTGATCAAGTATATTTCACGGTTTCATTCAGATTTTCATCAGTTGGTGTGAAACCTCAGCGAAACGAATATCCGCGATGAGGTTCTCGCTTACATCGTAACATCTGCACACCTCACTGTATGTTTCTAGGAGACAAGAGAAGCTCTAATGCTCGACTCAAATCCTAATGAATTTCCGATAAATGATTCTCCTAATTCTTCTGACCAACAAGCGAGGAAAACCTTGTATAACCTTAACATTATAATTCAATCAGATTTCGAATAAAACTTCTCGTGACATTCAATAGTATTTCGATTAAAAACTGCTATCATATACGCGTATAGCAAAATCGTTCACTTATTTATATAGTCAAATTCAAATGACATTCCATCACAAACCATTGAGTCTTCTTTGTTCTGGTGATTCTGAATAAATTGAGTAGACACCAGGGAAGTATGACTGATAAGGATCGAATCTGAAACTGTTTCTAGTGTGAATGAACTCTGAGAGAAAGACAACTGCGAGAAACTGATCAAAAATTTGATTCAGTCAATGTCTTATAAGAGTTAGTGTCTAGAAGTGTTATGAGATTGCAATTATTGAATCATTCAGGAAAAAATTTTCAGAAATCTGTTTCAATCTGCGAATGAAAAATTTTGTACTCCGTTTGCATAAAACTGTTAGCAGAACGTTCTTTTTTGGATATCGAATTCAGCAACGAGTATTTTTTAGATCCTTCACTGCTCTTTTTCTGTATACGGTTACTTCAGTGATCAGTTTTAGAAGAACACAATGAGCAGCATTCATTCCATTCCTTCCGAATAGTCTTGTTAACCTATTCTAAATTTCATATAACTGATTGTACATTTGATGAGATCAAATTCTTTCAGAATAAAATTTTGAAGGGAAACTGAATCAAGTTCGAACGGTGGAAGTGGACGATTCCCAAACATCCATTGCAGATCCCTAACATATCGAGTTTGCCAACCAAATATCGCCAGTTGAATCAGTGAATAGATCTGCAAAAATTCCTGGTGTGTTTCACGTTCGTGAGCTTTATGATGACTGAGCATTAAGTGCTATCAGAAGGCAGTCAATTACTTTGCTCTTCACCTTCAAAGGTTATGGTGCTGCTAAAGTTTTATCGTTAACAAAATGCACAAGTGATGGAAACCTGAGTTGATTGCATTGAGCTTATGAAACGTACCCTTATCTTAAAGTACTTAAAAAACGAACAGTAAAAATTACCTAAAACTTTAAAAAATGCATTAACGCTACTCGATCAAACGTGAGAGCACAGAAAGAATTGATACAGTTGAATTTTGGGGAATAACAACTCGTAAAAAGCGAATGACAATGATTCAAACAATTATCATTTTTCGTTCACAGCAGTTGAGCCGTTAAAAAACATCCAACTTAGGAACGTATATTCAAAAAAGTGTGAAAAAATAAATCCACGAAAAACATTGATGACATCCGAATGAAATTTCAGTTTGGTCGGAATCCGAATGAATTCACTTTCGGAGATTCTGACATTTGGAACTTCGACCGAACATCAAAATTGTCCGCTCGGAATCCCAATGTTGGAATTCCGATCGAAATTTGTCAGATGTTTCTGACTGAACGTCGATTGGATGCCATTACGAATGAAAAATATAATCATTCACAACGTACAATATTCCAAACCGCAATTGCGATCGTCGCACCCCGTAGACATTGCAGTGGATCAGCCATCAACGATGTATCCCAGATATATTATTCACTCGCTCATTAATTGATCCGTTTTCATATTTTAAACGTTTCCGAAACTATCGACGCATAAATTTTCTAAAAAACAATGCAATTTTAAAGGAAAACTGATAGTGACGAGAAAGGAGTGCTATAGTATATTCGAGGTGAGGTGAAAAGCAAAACAATATGACGGCGGATTCGTCCGCATAAAATAACAAAAACAACGAATACAATCGTTCACCTGTCAGTCTTGTTTGCGAAACGTTTGCGTAAAATATACCGTGTGCTATTTCGCTTGCTCCATTCTAAACAAAACACAAAACAAACCATTCAATGAAACTGAAATGTTGAGATGGTGTGCGTGAAACGTATCGTGTAGTCAACGTGAAGGAGGACTGGATATGAGTGGAGACAAAATGCGAAAGCAAATTGAGAAGAACGAATGAAAACAATCGAAAATATGAGAAGCCGTTAAAAGACTAAGAACCAATGTATAGATAGTTGAGTTGGTTGGTTATTGAGCTGATGACGATAAGACATTGGAAATGTTTACGATTAGAGTATTCAAAAATCCGTAAAATGTGAAGATACCTGTAGATGAAAACAACACAAACGCGTGCAACTCACACAAATAATATCGATGTACACATACAGAATCAGCACAAATATTTGCATTTGTACACATGATTTAACGGCTAGTTTGATGGATTGTTTACTTTAGTGCTGACGTTTGCAGTGATGAAATGGATGGCCACTATTTTATGACCACGTGATGATTGTTCGGACACTGTTAATATTTCGCCTCTTGACAATTGTTATTTCGCATCTTTACTCATGAAAACAATAGAGAAATCACGGAAAAACCTCCTCAAAACAGAATATGAAAATGAAGAAATGTACACCGCTATGGTATGACGCATTTTGTACGTGGCAATCATGCTTTTGGTCTTTGCAGTGTGTCATCCGACTGCCACTAAGACCAAGCATTTTTTGGAAATTTTTTGATTCCTCTTGATCAGAGGCATGCGCTGGACCACACCAGGCATATGCACTTGTTTAAGGTTAACAACAAAACAGGTTTTAAAGCTCTAATCTACATTTCCGTTGGATTTCCATGTTATGAAATCGAGTGAGTGGTGGCATTGAGTTGAATCAACATTCAAGTTGAAACGACAAGCATTCAAGAAAACAGCCACAGCAAACGAAAGTTTATTCAAGACAATCAAATCCGAAAACATGTTTTGCACCATGTTTTCAGTTCACCAGCAATAGTTCCTTTTTCTACTGCATGCATACTGGAAGGTGAATAATATCAAAAAAATGGCATTACTATATGGAATTGATAAAGAATTTCGAGCTATTGATTTGAAAATCATGCAAAAATTTTTGAGTCGATGAACTTAAATCATGGGAATCTTATCTCTGATCCATGCTTCAATATCTATCAATGTATTAACAGTAATCAACTGTGCATAGTTAGCAATGATTTCTTTTGGATCACTCCGCTGTACTGACGTTGACTGATTATCAGTGCAGATATCGGTCAGCCGATTATATGCGAGAACGTTGACGATTGTGTTATGTGCGCATGTTGAACCATTCAAGCAAAGTGCTATATCGACTTGAATTAAACGATTCGTATCCTTCACCAAATATATTCTCCGATATCTGCAATCGACAATTTTCACTCACTGAAAAATCCACTTCAAAAACATATCTTACCGACTGTTTAGTCGCATGATCGTTTCAATACCGAACAGTTCTTAATTCTTCTTGAATTGTGTTCGACATTCTGGCCTGTTTTATGAGAGAAATGAATTTCACCGATCATACGAAACTTCGTAATTTGAAACTTGGAGATATATTCACCTGAAATGCGTTCGAAGAAGGAACGAATGCAGAATGAAGATAAATAGTGGATAATTGACGTATGGAAATGAAAATCGATATCCTGAAATATAGGGTTCCAGTGAATTCACATTCTTGAGCGAGAGTTCTGCATGAGAATTCTGATTGGCTGACGCACATCGGCACAGAATTTCTTCCAAAACGTTTATGATTTTGAACAAAAAGTTGACTCAGCTCACTGAGCATTCATGAGCAACGGTCGAATGATCATTCATAATTTATATTGCTGCGATCAAGTGATATATTTTCTGGCTCTGTCATCTTCAAGAATTGGAACTTTGAACTGTTTCGTAGTCATAGTTAAAGAGAAGACAGGGCGATTGAAGTGCCCACCGCAGACATTCAAATAGTCAGCAACTCTTTTCATGACACTTCCTGAGAAGATCAATACAAGTATGAGTGCGTAAACAAGCATCGCTGAATGTGTCATCCATAATGAGAAACGTCCATCGGCGAAACGATCCGATCGTTTCGCCACTTTCAGTGATTCGTTAACGTTGTAGAGATCCTTAAAGTGTGATGTTACGATTGAAACTGACACATGGAATTAATGTAATTCAAGCTGAAACACTTGCAAATTGACCGTTATCACTTTTAATTTTACTATCAGTCACGTAAATGAATGACCACTTTAATGAACTGAAGTTCAAAAACGTGGTGTTTGCTCGTCAGAGTATAATATGAAATTATAATGTGACTCGTCACAGTCACATTATAATTTCCACTACGTAATCTTGATTGAGCAATTTCATTTCATGCTGAGTTTATCAATTGCTCAGTGTTTAAAAGAAATTTTGAAATTTGCAACAATTGGCTGAGAACAGCTATAAATATAACCTGAAAGTATGGATAAATCATCAGAGCGGATGCAATTACAACAACTGCATAAGTACTCGCTAACACCACGTAATTCGCTTCTGCAGCAAATGGCCAAAGCAGTTCTCTTGCGAAGAACACAATACCAGGTCCGATACCAATGCGATGTCCACTGATCAGTCTCAACTTGGATCGAACTTATTTTGATTACCGGTTAGTCTCGAGGTGAGTCAAAATTGCGTGAAAGCTGTGATTGCGAAAGAGAGAACAATCAAAAAATTTTTTGCTCATCTCATAATCAACAAGAACTGCGAAGGCTTAAAGAAACTGGTTCAGTTGTTTCGAAATTGCTGAATCTCATCAAAAATCGACTTTTTTTGAATTCGCATTTTTCCTATCAGTCACACTTTCTTCTTCGATGGCTATTTTCATCAGTGACCAAAAACCAAAAAACTCACTTCCGAATAGCACAGTGTTGACATGACAGAAGGAAAATTCTCTCGAATTCATACGATGCTAGTCGAACAAGTAGAAAACACGCGAAAACAGTTAACGCTTTCCTTTCTGCTTTGCAGTAAATTTCTCCTGTAACAATCGCCCGATCGAGAAGTACAACAATACATCATGATATTGATAAATCTGATGCAGATACTCATCTCAATAATAGTCAAGATATCGATTGCATTCATAATTTTCGTTTGAACAAAAGATAAACCTGCGAGGAGATCTAGTGCCGTTTGCTGACCAACTGAAGCCAAAATTGACTCATCGCTCGAATTAGTAACCAGTAAGTGCTCTTCTTGAAAACAAGATCTGGAAACATATGTCCAATAACTTGTGATCACAAGTCATTTTCTTGGGAATTATCAGAAATTGAATGAGTTTAAGCATGCGTACATTTAAAGGAGCCGTGATTTTCAAGGCAAGTTTAATTTTGTTAAGGTTGCAATCTAATGGTGACCATTACAGGTTTGTTTTACATTCATACTAGATATGATCTAATGATTAACCATAACACTCAAAAAATTTCTTTTTTGTTAAGCGCTTGTTGGAGGTAGTTCACGCTCTAACGTTCATAATTGGCTCTTCTTCCAAAAGGAGAAGTTTTTGATATGAGAGTATTAAAATGTTACTGTTCATGGACTGCATGACCAGATTCACAGAAACCAGTTCTCGAAAAAATTAATTGATCAGCTACAACAATGTTTTTGATCCAAACCATTTATTGGTAATATAAATCTTGCAACATAAGCATACGGAATAAGGAATGATTCTCTCCATGAATTATTTACAAATATCTTTCTTTAATCAATGTGAAGCATACTCAGCGTCTTTCATGGTTTTTACGGCCCAGGCACTAAACGACCCTAGTGAATTGATTGATCTATAGCGATACAATGTATATGAATGAGTGCCACTGCGCTTGTTGAGATAGCTTTAATAAAATAGCTATATCTGCTCAAGTGAGCAGAATTGTTCAGATAAGCGTGTGTTTTGGTTTAATGTTTGATCAAGAACAAGGAAGACTACTTTTATTGGTCTTTGCAGAAAACGGCGAATAATTTGCTACCGAAAATTTGGGTAGGTCGAAAACGACCCAAATATGCGTTTGGCGACAAGTTATTTTCCATGAATGAAAGGATGTGGATCAGTCGAAAAAATGAATTTACCTAATCATTAAGGACTTTCCGACGACGCGACTAACATAAGCTCATGATTCCATCGGAGAACAGAATGTCACCCAGTCAAACTCAGTATGAGGTCGGAAACGATCCAATTTGTGTTCCCAGGTCAAGCTCATCTGATAATCGGTAATTGTTGGATGGATTTTGATCTTACTTCTCGACAGACTTGGTGTGATTCATAAGTTTCGATATGGTAATTGCCAACAGTTAAATTTTGTTCGTGTACCCACCTTCGGATATTTCGTTCAATTTCCGCGTGTATAAGCATATTAGCAAACAACATGAACGGTATTAGAGTGGTGAACATATATCTTGAATATTTGAAGAATTCCTTTGATAAATCACTATTATTAGAAACCATTGCTGATCGACTCGATGTACGCATTTCTGACAATGAGTTGAAACTGCTGACGGCAGTTGTCGGAGATTGAGTAATGCTTGCAAATCTCGACCATTTTTTAATCTCCATATGAGATTGAATCCCGGGATAGTGATTAGATTCCGGGATTATCCCAGTATTCAACAATTCTGGGAGTGTAAGAATTTTTTGAATCGATTCACAGCACGTTTTTCGAATCAATGCGTTCATAGTCAGTTAAAAACCCAAGAGCATGCAGGTGTTAAGATTTTAAAATTTGGGAATAAAGCATCAACTTTGCATAATATAAATGAACTGATGTGAGATTGATTGGAGCGTAATTCAAGATTATTATATTACCAACATCATATAGAATGCTGTGTTTGTATCAAATTCCAGATCCCGACATTATTCAGAACATATTACCCGGAACTCAGAGATCCCGTGCAAACAATAAGGTCGAGTTCTTCACTTGTTATTAGAAGTTTCAGCTCAAAACTTCTAAGTAATTGGTTCTGCTCAAGCTCAAGCCTAAAATCGGTAACACAGAATGCCATAGCTATAACTGATGATTGGGTGAACAATCTTCAATACTACTTGCTATTTGAGTTCATTCAAGAAGGAAATTTCGATTGGTGACCGTTTGGTTGCCAGTAAATACGAAGCAGCTCTCAACCGAACGAAATCAAATTTACTCGATTAGTTAATCCGGCAATTATTCTTCCAATAAGGAATAAACAGAAAATGTGGGATAGAACGGAATTATCCAAGAAAAAAAAAAGATAAACTGGTTGAGAATGAACAGCTGAACTAGTTAAATGATAGATCGGAGTGAGGACTGACTTGAAAAAGTCAATTTATTGAAGATGAGTATGGCTGCTAACTTATTCTCGTTTCGTTGACTAGGGTTTGCACGGGATCCCGGAATCCCGAGATTTCAATTCTGATCCCGATCCCGGGATTCAAGTTTGAAAAATCCCGGCATTTCGGGATTTGATAAAACAGGTCAATTTGCATGAATTTTGATAGTATGCTCATCTTGAAGCAAGCCTTAATCATTCCCATCTCATTCATATGCATTCATCTTTGTTGTTTGCCCTCTATCATTGATGAATAGCTGAGATAATAGAAGCAAACTGGACGAATGACATGATCAATGACAGCTCGATGAACTTTTACGTAACATTTCATTCAATATTCAACTGATTATTCGGCTCTTCATTGCTTTATATCACGCTCATCTGGATGCATTTCTAAGTAGAATAATACAGATAATCACATTTTCTAATAAGAACCAAGAGCAACAAAATTCAACGAAATTTTGAGTCGTTTCCTCTAACGCGATTTTTTCGGCTTCAATATTCCATCTGTTAATTCAACTGCATGTTCTAAAGACTGCAAGCCTTTTTACTTGACTATTTGGAAACATTTTCATCCGATTGGAATGTACATTAATTCTCGCTGAGTTAACCCATAGTGAGAATCCACTGTCGAAGTGAGGCAAATTGTTCCATTCAAAAGGATCGTAAGCTTAACTATCAAGTAAATTTCCATGATCTCTCATCGAAATTATCAAGCATATAAGTGCTCGATGGTTCGATGAAAATCCATTGCGCACTTTTTTTTGACTTTTTAGATAAACTCTGAACTTTTCAAAATTCAAATGATATAATTTATGCGATGCTTTTCTTTCGTAAAAAATCGAAATTTCCGAAATGGCAGAATTCACCTGATGTTAATGCTGCGAGAAAATGGACTTGAAGCAATGCAAATAAGTGTTTGAGAATCAAGAATTTCTTCTTCACATGCAAGTGTACTGTTATTAGCTTAGACCCGAGAAGACAAGATGCCTTAGCATAGAAAATGCAGTATGCCCTTACGACATGATCATTAGCAAAATTATATGAAATATTAATTTGAATTTGAATAATTTGGTTCCTCGAATTTGTTCAATAATTTATTGAATTAACTCCTTTCTGATTGATAATGAACATATTGGTTCGAAAAAAATGTGTTTGAACATGTCCCGCATCAATATTACAAAAATTGTTCGATCCCGGGATTATCCCGGGATCAAAAATTAATCCCGGGATTAAATCCTGATCCCGGGATTGAAAAAACGTCGGGATTTTGCAAACCCTAGTGTTGACTGGATTCGAAATCCATAAATTGAATTTAGCTGTTCAGCGAGATCTGCTGAATGCTATTCACAAGAATTCAATTCATAAGCAGTCTTGCGGCATTGCTAAAATAGATGCACCCAATGCACTTTTTTCACACGCTCCAGTTCACATTCATATTCAACGTCGATATCTTTCTCTGTGCATTCCACCAAACGTAATTTCTCATCGAATGTGAAACACTGAATAAATTATTTCTCATTGAAATTCAACATTGAATGTCAACCGGATGAAGAATGTTATGTTCGAGTCGTCTGAATTTACTGAAGTTTAGAACGAAAGAAGTCTGATGAAATAAACATTTACGACAAAAATTTTGCCTCTGCAGGAAACGTTGACAGTAGTTGAAAATGGACGGAGCGAGATGTTACTTGTTTGTGTGATCGGTATTCATTTACCCTTTCGAAAAATAGATCCTGCATTTAATATAGATGTGTTCCTATCTTTGTAAGCTGAAGTATCGATCCGTTGCTTTATGGTTGTCGGGGAACGCTTGGTTTGCATTAGGTGAAGTTGTTTGAGTGATAATGCCCAATTCAAGGATCATTCAGCCATTTCTCCGCATGTGGCCCATGACATTGTATAAAAGCGTGTTATCGCAATTAGCGACATTTCACAGCAGAAAGCAAATATCTCGATTCCAAAATTCACAAGTATTCAGACTTTTCACTAGAATTGTCCAATAAATACGTGATACATTATGATTAACGGAAACACTATGGTCTGCAATGACAAAATATTATAATTTGTGCTGTGTAGATCTCTCATGTACACTTATTCATGTGTTCTCCCGCAGTTAATCCATTCAAATGCCGAACCTCACATTTGACAGTGTTATGTACATAGTCTCAGAATGCTGGTAGATTGTGAAGGTCATCGGAGACAGAATACTTTGCGAATCGTTCGGTATGACTTCTTGCTTCACATAGTTGGTGTTTCGTACTCCTCACGAGCAAATGTGGTAATATTGGTTCAACGATTTCAAGTAAGCAGTTAATGATCTTAAAAGACACATCAAGAATTGTAATATTGTTATCGGAGACTGCAGTCAACCGCTGTTCATTATACATAACGGCAGAATTGACTGCATGAAATGACGGCAATAAATTCGTACACGACATTAATTTATGCCCTTTATAGATAAAGTATTATGGGGTTTTAATCAACGCCGTCATCCATTCGAATTATACCATCAAATCGTCAGCGAGTAATCCGTCCGTTTCAGATCTTTTCGTTTGCCTTGAAAATTTATTGGAATACGTGCTTCTGAAATGTTTCGAGAGATTTTCTGATATCTTGTAGCAATGTCAGTGCAAATAATTTGCCGTAAGAATACAGACCAAACTATAAGGAAATAGTAATGAATAATATGAAGTTCGGCGCGGATTATAACTTTCTGGTGTGACCGTTCTCGAGAATCAAGCCTCTGAAATGATTCGGTATTTTTGAGAGCCGCGCCGAGCGGAAATTATCAAAAATTTCTTCCCGTTCGGTGATAATGATAATGATATCCGCAGACAAGTAGCATACCTGGGTATGTTTTTCGAAGAGCTTGAAGAGCTTCAAAGAAGTTTATGGTGGGGCCTCTGCGGAATAGTCTCACTGCATACGTTGATGGTGTAGATATGATCAAATTGACTAAAAATGCCATCAAAATAATACCACAAAAACTGCTTTTTAAAGACATTTCGCCTGAAATTATTCACATTATGAATAGTTCGTATGCGATCCGCGACAAACTAACAGAGCGATATTTGTAAAAATCATACCAATATCTAGAAATATTACTGACAAGCATAGTTTTGATAATTTCGCACAAATTAACGAAGTACATCATAATATGGTAATGCCGATGAATCCACCAGAATTGCTGTCAAACTGATGTTGACAGATTCGATACTTATTCATCACTCACACGGTTTCAAATGTAGTTGGTCTTCAAAATGCATTTGGTTTTCAAATTTAGTTGGCTTTAAAACACTTTTTTGAAGTGTTCATGAGATTTTCAGAGTGCAATTAGTTTGCTTTCACGTACTTTGCAATTAATCTGCTATACAAAGTTGCGTAAAGAAAAAAATCCCGTTTGTCACTCAGTACTTCTTATGTTGCAAGCATGCAGCGAAAACAAGTAACTTTTTAGGGAATAGGAAATCGAAAATTTGTTACTGTTCAGTTTCCTTGGTATACTAGCTGCATCAAAATTTTCGAAAAGCATTCACGAAAAAGTACCCACATTCAAACTTCAATGTCACCTAAAATCTCCTTTTAGTGAATTTTTTTTTCAAAAATTATCCGTCATAACGCCGTTGACGACCTCAGTTCTTTTGTCAAACGGCAACTCAGAAGTGAAGTCTAATTAAATGTTGAAATGGCTAAGTGGTGAAACTGGAAGTCTTCAACGGTAAAATAAGACAGTTCAACGCAAATTCCATTTGGAACGACAGAAAACAGATGCAGTGCGGAAACCTCCCAACACCAGTTGAGGCAGTATATTCGTTGCTCGTTATCATTGAGAATTGTACTATTCACTATTTCAAACGAATGAATATTTAATTGAAAAGAAATTTCATCAAATTCATTCACGTCATAATTTTTTATTGTCACGATATTCAACTAATTAATCGCTGCGGCCAGTCAGCTCCTGGGCAAAAACTATTCAGCGATCTATCTCGACATTGATGTTTTGAGTATATCACCATAATCAGCAGAGGTATTGACAGCAAACAAATTCAATAGTCCACTAATTTGATCCTCTGTAGCGTAACATCTGTCCATCTCAAACAGCAAATTGAATATTAATATGTCTGCTACAAAGCAGTCTGCACTTAATGCGAAAACTCTACAGTTAAAATGGATCATCCGTAAGGCCACAAGGAATTTCAGAAGAGCTGCTTAGTAGCTCTTCTGAAATTCCTAGCTTAGTAGCTCTGCTTAGTAGCCACAAGGAATTTCAGAGTAGCTCATTGCCTCTGAAAGCATTCATTGCTTAGGTAGTCAGTATTTTCGAGGCGTAAGAGTTCACCAAATGGTGTGATGAAACTGAACAAGGAGTTATAATTCAAAGAGAAATTCGTTCTGTGAAAATCAGGCTGAATGTTGAGTCGACATAAGTATCACAAGAAACTTTATTAAGCCAACGTAGTGATTGTTGAGAAGTCTGAATGCCCACATACTGCCACAGTGGAGCGTTACAATTGTCAAATAATTGCGATTGCGCCCTTGCGGTCATTATCAAATTATGATATAAATTATGTTGCCATAGGGAAGTCGATTACGTATAGTTTGTTCACATTTCATAGAGATTTTATTTTGAAAATGTGCATATTGCAGAAAGCAACTGCAGTGATTTATGAATGACTCGAATTACATTTATTCTCAAAATTTAAATCACTTCGTCGTAACATTATTGGCCATCATTCATACTCAAAAATGAGTTATCGTCGGATTTCAGCACCTTCGTATGGCTAGGTTTGATGGTTCAGAATCTGGAACGGAGTGCATTTCTTAGCGGAGGACCCATCGCCAAAGAAATCAGTCAGGTGTCTGACTATGAGAATTTTTCGCATAATTACAATTCCAAAAGTTACATACGGAATTTGCCTATTTCTTCTTTGCTAAGTTATTAAAACATTCAGCGTAACGTTTTGAATTATTCAATTAATTTGGGACTATCAAGCGTGAGTTGTTTATGGAATTGCTCTCAGAATGAACAAAGCTACACCATTATGTACCATAAATATTCAGTATTGCCTGATCACAAAACGAGAGTTCAATTCAGTGGGTAGACATTCCTTCAAACTGCTCAACTTGGACGAATCAACTGAATGAATTTGAAAAGTGGGAATAATCATGAAAATAAAACGATCACGATTTGTGCATCTCATCGTCAGCAAATCAACCGCCAATTTTATTTTGAAGTTGATTTGCATATTTCTTCTTTTCTTATTTTATAAGCAATCGAATCTGTAGTCGTCAAGATTGTGAACACATCGTTGTCTCGGAAATCAAATTACTTAACAACTTTTGCAAGCTGCGTGAACAGCGTTTATCATTTACGAGCAAATGCCTGACTAGTAGTAGCGTTTGCCACTGTTGGCATGCTCCTTCTCGTACCCGCGCATATTCATGAGCCATCGTGAAAGCTCGAAAATGTAGCAATTCTCCTTATGATGCAAAAGGTGCACTTTTTTAAAAATCTTTTCAGAATGATTCTCTTCAGATATACAGAGCTATTCCACTCTTACTCATCCCATTACCGCGATAAAGCTGCAATAAAACTGCGCTACGAACGATCAACTACTCAAGAGACTAATTAGCAAATATATGAGCTTAATTCAAGCAGTCAATCGAACAACTGCAGCTCCGTCGGTCAAGGAAACAAGCCCCGCTACAACGACATAGAAGTGGTGATAAATCAGTTAGAAGCATCAATGACCCATACACAAATGGCACTGTGATCAATCAAAAGCGATCATGAAGTTGGACAAATTTCGATGTGAAACACCTGTAGTGAAACACCTATGAATAGCACCTCCCTTGACAAACACATGAACACTTTCTCAACGAAGTGCGCCATTATCAATTCTCAAAAAGGCTGAGGGAATTGCTGATCTGAATTAAGAATTGATGAGCAATTTCGACAAATCCACATTACACCGATAATTAGAAGCAAGCTGCCGAGAAAATATCTAAACATTATCTGGAGAGAACAAAGCGAACTGAAGAGGGAACATAATACATTTTCTCATTTACCCATAATGCATTCACAATAAACAAAGAGTGAATTAAAAGAAATCGGTTACTGACATCTTCAATACGCTCGTAAATTTCGTAACATCCAGTTGTACTCATGTTTGAAGTGGCTGAACGAGAGGTACGTGCCAGGATGAAGGGCACTTATCAGCGTAAATGAAAACCTCATTAACTACGTCGGTGAGCAAATTTGCTTCACAAAATCAAACCCTGAGGAAACTCCGATGGAAGCAATCAAAAACTTCAAAAAATTGAACCTAAAACAATGATAAGTTCAAGGCAAAGTTCAAAATGAATTGCATATCAACTTCTAAAAGGGAATTTCACGGTGGAGCAGTAACCTGAATTTATCTTGAACACGGCATATATCAGCAAAACCTTCCGTTTTTCAAAACTGAAAAGGATCACCAATATACCTCTTGAATAAACGAGGTGCTCGATCGTGGAATATCAAGTAAGATCTTGAACGATGTATGGTTTTATGCCAACACGCTACAATAGTTGGATGAGCAAATGTACAGTTCCATATCGATGGTGTGTTTATACTCGATGCGTGCTGATAGAAAAATGATTAAAAGTCATTGAAGGGGTGCATCCAGTCCAGTAGTTGATTTGAAATCTGTGGGATTTTGTAGTTAGTACGGTTGGAAATGTCGGATTTGTACGAGAAGAAATGAGTTGAGTTGAATTTTAGAAAAACGATATTGAAATGAAGTGAGAATCATAAGAATTGTTGAGTTGAGTTTGCAAAAATCAAGAGAACTAAAATATTCGGGATACAAATTTGTGAATGCATATCATGAATTTTTATTCGAGATTTCGTTTCGCAGTCAGTAACAATGAATTTAATGATGCACTTTCTAAAATTCATTCCAGTTTATTTCACCAACTCATGGAACAAACCATAACCTCAAATTGAGCTGATATGATCGCATCGAATAGAATTGACAGGGAAAAATCGATTTCATTTTCCTTTTAAATGGATGAACCATTCGAAAAACTAATTATATGAAAGAATTGGAAATAAAACATGGAAATAGTAATAATGATGTCTTTCGGCGATATCTCATAACCCACGTACGCCTATCGTATACGTGAATGATCATCGGATTATTCAAAGTGACAAGGATGAGATAATTGCGAGATGGAGCATTTGGAGATTGCTACTAATAAGGCTCACTCAAATGACAATTGAATTTGACTGCTCAACGAGGATTAGCCTGCGAATGGTTAACGGCAGAAACAAGCGATACATTCGTTTCGATCGGAAAAGAAAACAAACAACGAGGATGATGGTGGATTAATATTTGATATCACCTGAGTTTAACTGATCTCAGTCAAAACTGTAGAGAGAACTACGTCACCTAGAATACTCACGAAAATACTGAATACCTATCAGTAGTTTCGGATCATTCGACCAAGCAAGCATAGTTTTTACCTAGAAGCTCAGCAATTATTTATACATGGATGGTATCATTGATTCAAATGAAAGATGCTGAATTCATTGCAAAGGAAAGATATTTGAGAATGCATTGGGTCACTTCAAAACGTTTACTGAACTGAATCAGTAATTGAATGATAGAAATGATGTATGTCAAGGGTTTGATTCGAAAAAGATAAAGGATTAATTCACTGGAGAACAGGTTGTAGCTTGCCATCTTTAGGAAATTAAGTTCTAACACCGAACCTTCACCTCTGCTGGATTATCAGAATGATCCAAATATTCGGGAAGCCAAATGTTCATATCAGGATGGTTGTTTTGTAAGACATTTGACTTCTGGAAATATAGAAAACTTATAGTCTGGAACATTTAAAATGGTTGCATGATGCCGAAAAAATTAACACAAGTTTGATGGCCACACGTCTCCTTCATCCTACAGTTTGCGATTCCTGAATTTCGGTGGTCGGAAACATTTGCTTCGAGCCGATCTTTTGCTCATTTCTCACCTTTGATATTAGTCGTATCGATAAAATTTCACTGCAAATGCGTGTTGATTTTTTTTGCAATCAACAAGTACACCACTGCCACATCGAGACATTTCATTTGTCCCATTGGATTCAGCATTTTCATACGTCTTCAATCAATCCATGTTGGTGACTCATTCAGTTCATCAGAATACGTCAGCAACGGTGTTCCTCAAGGTTCCGTTCTGGGTCCCTTTCACTTCCTAATCCGATTAGAGGGTCTACTAGAATGCCTTTTCCAGAAATGATGAGAGATTATGATTACGTAACAAGACAAAATGCAATTGAAATTTCATTGTTTGCTTGCATATCTCAGTATGCAAACTTTCGCTGTTTTATGAAAGGGTATGACTGACCCTTGCTCAAACAAATATCTTGTCTCATCACTACCGAGAATAAATGCAACGCCGAAAATATCATACACTATTATTTGTATGATAAATTAGCATATATGGTCATTTCCCGTCATACCTGTGCATTTCAGTCTGTATGTCTAGATGCGTCATTGATACTGTGAGTAAGATGAAAATTGTTTTGTCGATTTGCATAATAGGCTTAGGCTTAGGCTTAGGCTTAGGCTTAGGCTTAGGCTTAGGCTTAGGCTTAGGCTTAGGCTTAGGCTTAGGCTTAGGCTTAGGCTTAGGCTTAGGCTTAGGCTTAGGCTTAGGCTTAGGCTTAGGCTTAGGCTTAGGCTTAGGCTTAGGCTTAGGCTTAGGCTTGGGCTTAGGCTTAGGCTTAGGCTTAGGCTTAGGCTTAGGCTTAGGCTTAGGCTTAGGCTTAGGCTTAGGCTTAGGCTTAGGCTTAGGCTTAGGCTTAGGCTTAGGCTTAGGCTTAGGCTTAGGCTTAGGCTTAGGCTTAGGCTTAGGCTTAGGCTTAGGCTTAGGCTTAGGCTTAGGCTTAGGCTTAGGCTTAGGCTTAGGCTTAGGCTTAGGCTTAGGCTTAGGCTTAGGCTTAGGCTTAGGCTTAGGCTTAGGCTTAGGCTTAGGCTTAGGCTTAGGCTTAGGCTTAGGCTTAGGCTTAGGCTTGGGCTTAGGCTTAGGCTTAGGCTTAGGCTTGGGCTTAGGCTTAGGCTTAGGCTTAGGCTTAGGCTTGGGCTTAGGCTTAGGCTTGGGCTTGGGCTTAGGCTTAGGCTTAGGCTTAGGCTTAGGCTTAGGCTTAGGCTTAGGCTTAGGCTTAGGCTTAGGCTTAGGCTTAGGCTTAGGCTTAGGCTTAGGCTTAGGCTTAGGCTTAGGCTTAGGCTTAGGCTTAGGCTTAGGCTTAGGCTTAGGCTTAGGCTTAGGCTTAGGCTTAGGCTTAGGCTTAGGCTTAGGCTTAGGCTTAGGCTTAGGCTTAGGCTTGGGCTTAGGCTTAGGCTTAGGCTTAGGCTTAGGCTTAGGCTTAGGCTTAGGCTTAGGCTTAGGCTTAGGCTTGGGCTTAGGCTTAGGCTTAGGCTTAGGCTTAGGCTTAGGCTTAGGCTTAGGCTTAGGCTTAGGCTTAGGCTTAGGCTTAGGCTTAGGCTTAGGCTTAGGCTTAGGCTTAGGCTTAGGCTTAGGCTTAGGCTTAGGCTTAGGCTTAGGCTTAGGCTTGGGCTTAGGCTTAGGCTTAGGCTTAGGCTTAGGCTTAGGCTTAGGCTTAGGCTTGGGCTTGGGCTTAGGCTTAGGCTTAGGCTTGGGCTTAGGCTTAGGCTTGGGCTTGGGCTTGGGCTTGGGCTTGGGCTTGAGCTTAGGCTTGGGCTTAGGCTTAGGCTTGGGCTTGGGCTTGGGCTTGGGCTTAGGCAGGCTTGGGCTTGGGCTTGGGCTTGGGCTTGGGCTTGAGGCTAGGCTTGAGGCTTGGGCTTGAGCTTGGGCTTAGGCTTGAGGCTTGGGCTTGGGCTTGGGCTTAGGCTTGAGGCTTAGGCTTGAGGCTTAGGCTTAGGCTTAGGCTAGGCTTAGGCTTAGGCTTAGGCTTAGGCTTGGGCTTAGGCTTAGGCTTAGGCTTAGGCTTAGGCTTAGGCTTGGGCTTAGGCCTAGAGCTTAGGCTTAGGCTTAGGCTTAGGCTTAGGCTTAAGCTTAGGCTAAGGCTTAGGCTTAGGCTTAAGCCTAAGCCTAAGCTTAGGCTGAAGCCTAAGCTACAAGCCTAAGCCTACAAGCTACTAAAGCCTAAGCTAAGCACTAAGCCTAAGCCTAAGCCTAAGCCTAAGCCTAAGCCTAAGCCTAAGCCTAAGCCTAAGCCTAAGCCTAAGCCTAAGCCTAAGCCTAAGCCTAAGCCTAAGCCTAAGCCTAAGCCTAAGCCTAAGCCTAAGCCTAAGCCTAAGCCTAAGCCTAAGCCTAAGCCTAAGCCTAAGCCTAAGCCTAAGCCTAAGCCTAAGCCTAAGCCTAAGCCTAAGCCTAAGCCTAAGCCTAAGCCTAAGCCTAAGCCTAAGCCTAAGCCTAAGCCTAAGCCCAAGCCTAAGCCTAAGCCTAAGCCTAAGCCTAAGCCCAAGCCCAAGCCTAAGCCTAAGCCTAAGCCTAAGCCTAAGCCTAAGCCTAAGCCTAAGCCTAAGCCTAAGCCTAAGCCTAAGCCTAAGCCTAAGCCTAAGCCTAAGCCTAAGCCTAAGCCTAAGCCTAAGCCTAAGCCTAAGCCTAAGCCTAAGCCTAAGCCTAAGCCTAAGCCTAAGCCTAAGCCTAAGCCTAAGCCTAAGCCTAAGCCTAAGCCTAAGCCTAAGCCTAAGCCTAAGCCTAAGCCTAAGCCTAAGCCTAAGCCTAAGCCTAAGCCTAAGCCTAAGCCTAAGCCTAAGCCTAAGCCTAAGCCTAAGCCTAAGCCTAAGCCTAAGCCTAAGCCTAAGCCTAAGCCTAAGCCTAAGCCTAAGCCTAAGCCTAAGCCTAAGCCTAAGCCTAAGCCTAAGCCTAAGCCTAAGCCTAAGCCTAAGCCTAAGCCTAAGCCTAAGCCTAAGCCTAAGCCTAAGCCTAAGCCTCAAGCCTAAGCCTAAGCCTAAGCCTAAGCCTAAGCCTAAGCCTAAGCCTAAGCCTAAGCCTAAGCCTAAGCCTAAGCCTAAGCCTAAGCCTAAGCCTAAGCCTAAGCCTAAGCCTAAGCCTAAGCCTAAGCCTAAGCCTAAGCCTAAGCCTAAGCCTAAGCCTAAGCCTAAGCCTAAGCCTAAGCCTAAGCCTAAGCCTAAGCCTAAGCCTAAGCCTAAGCCTAAGCCTAAGCCTAAGCCGTAAACTCAAGCTTGCCCACTAACGCATAAATTTTTTTGCATCAGTCGATCCAGCTGGATCTCCTCATTCACAAAAAAATATATTTTGTCGAGCCATTTGTTATCCTGAGCAGGCATAGCCATTTTCTGGAGATAGTCTCAATTCAATAGCGCAGTGGCGCTCATTCATACGAATTGACGGCTTATATCGTTTCACGACGATGCAAATTCATCAAACTCCAACGTCGTTTGCATAAAATTGGAAAATAACACCCAGCAACTAAAATGCATAATTTTACACTAGCGGGTGGCGTCAATCAAGGCTCAAATAATGCGAACGGAAACGCGAGCATTGTGGCCAGCAACGTTACAAACGTTCGATAGCCTCGACAATCCACGTAATCCAGGTAATAATTTTTCACTAACGATTCTGTAAATTATGCAAATCGACAAAACAATTTTCATCTTATTCACAGTATCAATGACGCATCGAATTATGCATCTAGACGTACAGACTGAAATGCACAGGTATGACAGGAAATGACCATATATGCTAATTTATCATACCAATAGTAGTGTATGATATTTTCAGCGTTGCATTTATTCTCGGTAGTGATGAGATAAGATATTCGTTTGAGCAAGGGTCCGTCATACCCTTTCATAAGACAGCGAAAGTTTGTATATTGAGATATGCAAGCAAACGATGAAATTTCAATTGCATTTTGTCTTGTTACGTAATCATAATCTCTCATCATTTCTGGAAAAGGCATTCTAGTAGACCCTCTAATCGGATTAGGAAGTGAAAGGGACCCAGAACGGAACCTTGAGGAACACCGTTGCTGACGTATTCTGATGAATTGAATGAGTCACCAACATGGATTGATTGAAGACGTATGAAAGTCCTGAATCCAATGGGACAAATGAAATGTCTCGATGTGGCAGTGGTGTATTTGTTGATTACGAAAAATTCGACAGGTACTTGCAGTGAAATTTCATCAATACGACTAATATCAAAGGTGAGAAATGAGCAAAAGATCGGCTGGAAGCAAATGTTTCCGACCACCAAAATTCAGGAATCGCAAACTGGAGGATGAAGGAGACGTGTGGCCATCAAACTTGTGCTAATTTTTGCGGCATTATGCAACCATTTTAAATGTTCCAGACTATAACTTTTCTATATTTCCAGAAGTCAAATGTCTTACAAAACAACCATCCTGATATGAACATTTGGCTTCCCGAATATTTGGATCATTCTGATAATCCAGCAGAGGTGAAGGTTCGGTGTTAGAACTTAATTTCCTAAAGATGGCAAGCTACAACCTGTTCTCCAGTGAATTAATCCTTTATCTTTTTCGAATCAAACCCTTGACATACATCATTTCTATCATTCAATTACTGATTCAGTTCAGTAAACGTTTTGAAGTGACCCAATGCATTCTCAAATATCTTTCCTTTGCAATGAATTCAGCATCTTTCATTTGAATCAATGATACCATCCATGTATAAATAATTGCTGAGCTTCTAGGTAAAAACTATGCTTGCTTGGTCGAATGATCCGAAACTACTGATAGGTATTCAGTATTTTCGTGAGTATTCTAGGTGACGTAGTTCTCTCTACAGTTTTGACTGAGATCAGTTAAACTCAGGTGATATCAAATATTAATCCACCATCATCCTCGTTGTTTGTTTTCTTTTCCGATCGAAACGAATGTATCGCTTGTTTCTGCCGTTAACCATTCGCAGGCTAATCCTCGTTGAGCAGTCAAATTCAATTGTCATTTGAGTGAGCCTTATTAGTAGCAATCTCCAAATGCTCCATCTCGCAATTATCTCATCCTTGTCACTTTGAATAATCCGATGATCATTCACGTATACGATAGGCGTACGTGGGTTATGAGATATCGCCGAAAGACATCATTATTACTATTTCCATGTTTTATTTCCAATTCTTTCATATAATTAGTTTTCCGAATGGTTCATCCATATTAAAAGAAAAATGAAATCGATTTTCCCTGTAAACTCTATTCGATGTGATCACATCAGCAATTTGAGATTATGGTTTGCTTGATGAGTTGGTAAAATGAATTGAAATGAATTTCAAAAAGTGCATCAATGAAACTCTTTTTTACTGACTGGGAAACGAAATCTCGGATAAAAATTCATGAAATGCATTCACAAATTTGTATTCCGAATATTTTCGTTCTCTTTTTTTTGCAAACTCAACTCAGCAATTGTTGTGATTCTCACTTCATTTCAATATCGTTTTTCTAAGATTCAGCTCAACTCATTTCTTCTCGTACAAATCCAAAATTTCCAACAACAATAACTACAAAATCCGACAGATTTCTCATCAACTGCTGGACTGTATCCACCCCTTCAATGACTTTCAATCATTTTTCTATCAGCACGCATCGAGTATAAATACACATCGATATGAAACTGTACATTTGCTCATCCAGCCATTGTAGTGTGTTGGCATAAAACCATAAATCGTTCATGTTCTGCATGTTCTGCAAGATCACACTTGATGTTCCACCATCCAGCACCTCGTTTATTCAAGAGAAATATTAGTGATCCATTTCAATTTTGAAAGACGGAAGGTTATGCTGATATATGCCGTGTTCAAGATAAATTCAGGTTACTGCTCCACCGTGAAATTCTCTTTTAGAAGTTGATATGCAATTCATCTTGAACTTTGCCTTGAACATTGTTTCAGGTTCAATTTTTTAAAAGTTTTCGAATGCTTCCATCGGAGTTTCTTCAGGGTTTGATTTCGTGAAGCAAATTTGCTCACAGACGTAGTTAATGAGGTTTTCATTTACGCTGATAAGTGCCCTTCATTCTAGCACATACCTCTCGTTCAGCCACTTCAAACATGAGTACAGCTGGATGTTATGAAATTTACGAGCGCATTGAAGATGTTAGTAACGGATTTCTTTTAATTCACTGTTTGCTTATTGTAAATGAGTAAATGCATTATGGGTAAGTGAGAAAATGTATTATATTCCCTCTTCAATTCGTTTTTTTTCCTCTCTAGATAATGTGACGATATTTTCTCGACAGCTTGTTTCTAATTATCAGTGTAATGTGGATTCATCAAAATTGCTCATCAATTCTTAATTCAGATCAGCAATTTCCTCAGCCTTGTTGAAAATTGATAATGGCGCACTTCGTTGAGAAAGTGTTTGTCAAGGGATGTGCTATTCATAGGTGTTTCACCACAGGTGTTTCTCGTCGAAATTTGTCCAACTTCATGAACGCTTTTGATTAATCACAGTACCATTTGTGTATGGGTCATCAATGCTTCTAACTGATTTACCACCACTTGTATGTCGTTGTAGCGCGGCTTGTTTCCTTGACTGGCGGAGCTGCAGTTGTTCGATTGACTGCTTGAATTAAGCTCATATATTTGCTAATTAGTTTAGCATGTTCATCAGTCGTTCAATATTTTCACTCAGTCAAAATTCACAATTTGATTAAATCAAAAGACGTTTATGATTACATAACATCAACTTTTAGAACGTCGAGAATATAGATTTTTGGTGAAGGAATGATATTAGGAATAATCAACAGATGAACTGTGAAAAGAAAAACAATTACATTTTATACACAAGAAAGTAGTATAGATTCAGCATGAAACTTATAAATTACAAGTGGAATGGAACAATGCATATCGAATTTACGTTTTTGAAAAGTTACTTCGATGCACTGACATTTAATAATTTACACATGTAAAAAATGAAGTAATAGAAAATGAACTGAACATTTACTGCGATCACTCAGATGAACTCAACGCGAATTTTCCTTTTCCCTCCATATCGTAACAATCAGCTGAAATGCATAGCAACGCAGCTCCGATTAAATTCACAATTTCGTGGAATTAAATCGATGATGACCGCTCAAAAGTACGTTACTGTCAAAGAGTCGATTTTAATTCAGGTGTACTCAAATCAAACGTTAATATTGGGCGACGCGGTCGTTCCAGCAGCAAATCTGAAATCTAAATAGCATGAGGATGGCAGATGAGGTGAAAATTCGGAAAAATCAATTCAAAGCTTTTTTTTTATAATGGTTCATAAATTCGTTCTCCGAATACTCTAACCAGTTTGAACTGGTCAGAGTATTCGGAGAACGAATTTATGAAGCATTATAAAAATTCAAAGCATTCTTTCGGAACAATTTGGATAAAATTGCAAATTACTGGCATCCATGGAAATTACCAAACTTTTTTTTTGTAAAAAATATGGCATATCAGAACAAAATTCAATCTAATACGGCAAATATCAGGACCATAAAGCAAAAAATGTATCTCGTAAGTATCAACAAAAACGGATAATTAAATGATTATTTGATCGCAAAAGAATATGAAAGAATTCGTAAGATAACATCAAACGAATAGAAAATTCACATAGAACTGCGACCTTCTAAAACAGTTGACCAAGTGAGTGTAATGTAAGTTAAGTACGCATTCAGGGGAGTGCACTCTGCTCTTCGTTTCTCTCGTAACCAATGCCAAGCTTGACCGAAACCACGCACCGACCACAAACGACTCAGCATGTTCTCATCTAACTCTAAAAACCGATATTAGATTACGAACTAATCCCTGTTATTGCTTCTGTCGTCGCTCACTTATTAGCAAGTGATATTTCTCGGCTAGCCAACTTGCCATGCAAACCTTAGAATACACATATACTTTTGATGGACATGTTCATAAATGAATGCGATAATCAATTAATCACAAATACATCACGACCCAAATGTCAATACCTTCGTCGATAGCATTTGCTTCCACTTCAGGGTACTGGTTAACTCTGTCTGCTTCACTCTGCCAACGCCGCGCTTGGCTCGGCTGACAGCCTGATGGACCTGGGGTCATCGCTGAACGATTATAAACAGGTCGATGACTCAGATTTGTGTCCGACATACGCCGTCGATTGTATTGATCCAACTATAAGAACTAATTATTGCTGAACTCATCAACAGCATCAACGCAAAAATAAAGATATTTCGAAGAAACAAATAAACAACCGTGCTCGTATCGTCGAAATCAAATGGTTGATCGCTCATTGGCGTCTCAAATCCAGAGTTTATCACTCGTGCAACTGCCATTTCAGCATAACCTGAAATCATTCTAAAAATTAATAATTTCACATTCACGTCATGTTCACAAACGGTGCTAAGCTATTTATTTGGCAAAATCAACATCTGGCCTCATGAGCATTCAAGAGTATTAGTGTCAAGCATTTACAAGTTTATGAGTTCCTGGACCCTACTTTCGAGGTTTTTCGAGATCTTTTACTTTGTAGTCCATCACTAGAACATTTATAAACTATACCTTGCTATTTTTCATGGTTTTGCTCGAAGTCAGGCTTTCATCAATGAATCTATCAAGAACAAACAATGCACTTATTTCAGCACCACCACCGATGATTTGACAGCTTAATTTAGCAGTTTCGATTCACAAAGAGTAGTTTACGCGAAAAGATGAAAGATAATGATTGAATTAACCTACTGATGCAAGAATATAGATGTAATTATTTCCACGGTATAAGAGAACTCCAAAAGACACATCGAGTTGCTTGATAAATTAACTGACCAAAGCAAAGTCTTGATACAAAAGAAACGGTGAAATTTAACGTATGAATATTATCTTCTATCTTCGAGCAGAAACACCTCTTTGTGAATCCGAATGTAGCTCCCTGAGAGAGACTGTTGAAGCAAGCTACCACTCATCAGTAGTGAAAATGAAATAACTGCATTGTTTGTTCTTGACAAGTGCACTGATTAAAGTCAACAAAGATAGCAATGTTCAGTGTAGAAATATTGTAATTAAACATTACGAAGTAATCAGCTTCGAGAACCTCTAAAATTAGAGTCGACAACTCATAATACCATCGAGTGCCCTCAGAAGCCTACTATGCAACTCCAGCCGCTCCACAACCTCCATATTCAATAGGTGAAATGTTCATAGGCCTAATGTCCATTAGGCCAAATGTCCATAGTCTGAATGTCCATTGAGCTAATTCTTTACAGTCCAAATGTTCGATCAGGCCCATAAACATTTCCACTGTTTCGACGCAACATTCAAAAATAATGGAAAAGCCAATTTACCCTTCCCATGTGGTCCTCGCATACGCACAAATTCTTGTCGACGTTGTGAACTGCTAATTAATTTCTGAGCCCAATTCCAAGTAGTTGACGCCTACAATTTACCATGACTTTTTGATTACAAAGCAATTAATCCTAGAAAATACGCACCAAAATAGGTGATTCGCAATAGAGATAACTAAATGTTTTATTTATATGAGAGATAGAATAACATACAAAAAATACACCGATATATCACCCACCCGTGTGTCATAAACTTGTTTCAGTACTTCGTATCGAATTGAACCGAGGAAAATCACCGCTTCTCGACACTTATAACGATCACGCGCAACCAATTCGACACACACACATTCACCATCTCGCACAATCACGTCACTGAATATCTAAAAAAACTTCGTTGTTAATTTCGAGCACTTTATGGAGTGTTGAGAGGAGTGATATTCCTCCTTAATTATTGCGGTTTCTGCTGCACTCATTGAAGAACAATTCCTGCACAGTGACGCCTTACTAACTCTTCATCACAAACTATCTGAAACTAAATTAATGTCTGATAGTAATTGATGCTCACCTGTTCGAAGTCATCAATAGCGAAATATATTTTTGGATAAGTTATTTCCTCACATTCACCTTTGCTATCCATACGACGTCTACTTGGTGATGGATATACACGCTAAAATATGAATGTTATATTCAAGCAATACAAGAAATATTCTAATAAATGATGTAATAAAATAATATATCGACATGTAAACGCTCTCCGAAAGAAAGCCTAATGAACTGAAAAAGAAGGTAAAGCTGCACAATATATTCTACTATTTTGGAAGCTAAGCATATTCATATTTTTAGATGGATGATGCCTTAGCCGTCATCGCCTCCGACCAACCAAAGGGTATGCTAATATAGTCTTATTGATTCGACTTGATCAAATTCCATTTGCAATGTTAGTACCAATTTTCGACCTGTGAAGAGTTTAGTGGTCATGAGCGGCACAATTTATAAAAATGCAATTTATTTATACAGAAGATATCGCATTATTAGCTAAAGAATATCACATAATGTCAGCGAAGCGCTGAAATTCACTGATAGACGTGTTGAGACAAAAATCACATAATAAATCACCCAATGAGTATTTTTATGTCTGTTTCGATGTGTGAATATCAACATGAACCGATCAACCCTTCAAGTTAATTTATTTCGAAATATGGGTAACCCAAACAACTTATCCGTTTGTAACACAATACATTAAAGGACAACTGGTCGAACCAATAACTAATAGGTAAAATTCATACCAACCTGACAATTCTTACGGAGAATTTGTAGATTCTGTGGGCTCGTTTTTGTGCAAACAGCGCAAGTTACATGAAAGTCAAGCTGAAATCAGATTCTTTTTACGTATCAATTAAATCAGCTCACAAATTCTCGTTATTTATGAGACTAATCCGCAACTAGCAAAAAAAAGCCATTTTTAATTGAAATTTACTCACAAACTTTGGAAAACTAAAATGTACCATCAGTAAGACATAAAAATAAGGGAACCTGCTGGAGAATGAGATTCAAACAAACAGTTTCTTCCCAGTTTATGGAAACATCACTAGGAGCTGGCTGTTTCGGGCTCTGACGTCTGTAAACTTGAAGTTGACTGCTCTAAAAATATCTCAAAATTAATAAGATACCTATGACACATACCTACTTTAAAAAGCATTCTTTTGCATTCAACTCCACCCTCATTCGATCAAACAAGAATACCACATATCTAAATTAATAACCAAGAACTATTCCAGTTGACTTTCAACGAACTCGCACATAAACATCACGTGAACACTACCCATGTACTATAATCATATCTTATCAAAATTATTGGTACAAAAATATTCATGTAACTGCTCATACGACTGCTGATCACTTAGGAAGATGATCAACATAATTACTACGTCTTAGCTATTCAACAATCAATTATATAGAGAATAATTCCAATAGTGATAAAATAATTGATGTGTTTTTATAATGCTACATAAAAAATCAATGTTGGACATTAACGCGTTGTTCGTCAGTCCTTCTTACTGGAGCCAACTGTTTCGTTAACGCAGTAACTCGCTATTCATTTCTTTTGATGGTACAGATTGATGGGTGCTTCGTTAAAGTTATTTCTAAAGCTGCGTTGATCTTCATCTAGGGGATAGTGCTAATTACGGGTTAAAGAAAAACTGTCCAAAACTCAGCGCTGTTCAAAGGGTAAATGGAAAAGTGTGGACAGAAATTAACTCAACTAGAAAATTTTCGCCTCACTAGAAAGGTAACAACACATTTTTCATGCAACTATAAATTTTCATGTATTCGAGCTTAGACACTGGGATATTCAAGCTGTCTTAAGTAAGGCCAAAGTTGAACTGAATTTCGACTGATCAGTACAGAAAGTGAAAAAGTGTTGACACATCTGTAGCACTGATATTTCAGGAACTTTTGTAGATGAACTAAACTGACCTTATGACATGAAAAATTCCTCAACGTTATGAAGAAATTGTAATTGATTCATTTACCAACGAAAATCATCGTTAATTTCTGATCTAACAGTGTTATTGAGGCAGGAATTCTGCTTAGTTTTTTTTGGCGTTAAGAACGGATTAATGTAATGAAATTAAAAATTTTAGAAGATCAATACATTGACCTTCTAAAATTTTTTAATTAGTCCGCCCAACACTGCAAAAGATTAACATTCGAAAGGACTTACCCCATGACTATTGGTAAACGAGTTTTGACTGGAACGTTGTAGGATTGGTACGTACCATAACATATCATCACTATGAGCAGAACATTTTTCCCATGTACAATGCACATTACCTATTATGAAGTCTGAGAAAAGTTTAGACCAACGCCGTTCTTGATTAGTAACAAATGCAAGATCGCCTTCTGAAAAAGGAAATTGTGTCACTGATCAAAAATTGCGGAATAGCACAGTATTTGAGGAAGGTTGACATCGAAAATAAAACCAAGATGCGGCAAGAAAATTGCTTTTAAGTGAAAGTTGCACGGTAAAGCGAAAGAATTCGAATTTAAATAAATCAAATAGAACGAAATCGACCACACGTTACCGAAGGTAAGTTGTGTTCTTCGCAAATTATAGATCCGTTTCAGCAATTCGCTAACACATGAGCAATGTGTCATTGATGTGGTTGCAATCGGTATGTTGCTTGTTTCATCTTCGTCTGCTTGACCATTCGTCTTCTTAATCAACTCTGCACTAGACGACTCCATTTCCCATGACCACCTTTCCGGATTAACCCCCTCACCGTTTCTCGCACATCCCTCACCTTCAGTAGCTCCTAACCTCCACTTCGCCGCCAGTTTAAACACTAATTAAAGCACATATTTTAAAACGTGATTTAATATTTTAAACTTATTATGCGTTACATATGGTCTGCGACAAATCCGTACCACCTCATTTTGAAACGCATAGTCGGTCAGGAAAATTCGTTTCGGTTCGACTCTTGACAATGCGTTCGCATATTCACCACTGTGTGCTTGTATTATAAAACGCGTATTACTCGATATCTGTCATATTCATCATGAGTAGGATCGCTCCTGCAAACAACCAGCCGAACCGTAGGACCTCGGGGCAAACCTGAAGCTGTTCCCTGATGAACCACAACAGAATGCGGTACACTAATAATGTTTCCATTAATTAAGTTATGTAAAAAGCTGTCACTAATACTGCAATGCGAGTTATAACTAAGAGCTCAGTTGATTTTCTGCGGTTTCAGTGAATACATCAGATAGGAAAAATTCATTTATTTTTCATTCTTTTTTTGATAAATTCATTTTTAAAAAATTCATTTATAGAAACCTATCCGTATAGAAACAAAAAATTCATAATTAATATTAAAACACAAAACAAATATTTGAAACAATGATGCGAAACAATAAACACTTCTGAATAAAATCAAATGGATTAAAACTTTGTTTAAACCCTTCCATATAAAATCAAAAAAATCCATAATTAATATTGAAATAGAAAAATATATGAAACACAACGATGCAAAGCAACACACATTTTTGAGTAAAATCAATCGAATAATAAAATCGTAATGCATGAGATCATACAATAATAAAATAATAATATCAAAAATCAATCATGTAATAATCAATCGGATTCATATCCCTGTCAAAATCTCGTTAACTGTTCGACAAGGCGAGTTAAGAAATCGGAAGAAGAAATTAACTCACCCACCTAGTTTTATTCATTCCCGTTTTATTGATTCACTAATCTATATAATTTGATTTATTTCCTTTTTTTTCAGTTTTTCTCCCCTCCCCAGCACCAATTGGGTCAGTATACTCGCCATATTGTAATCATCTGCACCGAATATAGCTGTGCATATGATTATGCGAACAGATATCAATCATATTCTTCTCTGGTGAAAACAAAAGTGAAGAAAACATCATTGCACTGCCACCCAACTTATTCGAAGCCAAATGATTCCAGACGGAATGCTAGTGGTGCACTTAAAGCAAATAGTCGAAATATGATCAGCTGGAGGAAGAATCTCGAACAAGATTTAGGAATGCTCGCTACGTAAAGGTGAAAAAAGCCCACATATATAAGATTTTTGCTTCTCGATATAGTCGGAATCCGAAACTCGAAAATCCGATCGAAATTCATTGGATTTCTCCGTTCGAACTTCGGTCGGTTACCATAAGTAATTCATAAGTTTGATGCTCTATACGACAGCAATATGAATAAGATGGAGGGAGTGAGACAAAGTGCAATAATTGAACACTTCAGCTTATGCTCACGCTCACGTCGAAAGTGGGCTAAATTGAAGATGCCTTTTACAGTGCACCAGTCCTTACCAAGTCATTGAAGGGCATATGACTTCGATACACCTTACCTGGGTGGAGAAAAATATTGATGATTGTTGCATTATTACTTTAAATACCTATTTCGACCGAATCTCGATCGGAGAAATTTATACATCTATCGGAATTACCATTAACTTCATTTTAAATAGAACAGAATCGACGGGAATTTTAATTTAGGTATTGCATTTCTCATGAGCGTTTGCTTTGCTGAAAAGGAGAAACTTTGTTTAAATTCAGTGTAAAGTAACGAAATATTATGACTGTCGAAAACTGCTCTACAGTTGAACATGTTTAAAAAGATGCACCCTGTACTGTTTGCGGATTCCGAAATGAAAAAAAAAAATTCATTCGGCTGCTGCAAATTTTATCTGTTGCATCCAATATCCATTAAATCGAGACTTGAATTTTTCAAATTGGCACAGCTAGAATTTTGATAACGTTCTCAAACTGATACCTACGATAAACATCGGGTTTGTCGGGTTTGAGTGAGTCAGACGGTACTAACCTCACCTCTTTACAATACTTCCGTTGCCATGTAATCTAAAGAGTTCAGTTTCCACCTGATTATATATTACGTATTCATCCTTGTGGTCATACCAGTGTTGATAAACATCTGGATTATGAGGCAATCGAATTTGGAGCCTCAAGGTTTATTGAAAATAAAGACCGACTGTTGACTAATCAAAAAACTGTAGTGAATTTTCCACTACTATGTTAAACATTCGTTATATCTCATAGCTACCATAAATGAACAAGGGTATGAATTTTTAAATTTATTCATAGATAATTTCTATTGTCTGATTAATTGATTTTTTCGTCGTACTTACTAGAAAACGTATCATCTTCTCGATACACATGTGCACAGAAATGATGTTCAGAGCTTGAATAGAGCACTGCGAACAACACCAAAAGCACTGAATAAGAACAGAATCATTCTCAAACTTTTAGATGAATTTATCAGAAATGGAGAAAATTTACATTCATCCCCGCCACAGCTGTTACACAGACAAATATAGTGATTCATCAAAACAGATTCTGCGGATATCTTGCATTGATCGAAGAAGAAAGAACATTATCTTTTTCTTGACAAAATACAATGAAAAAGGAGACGTGATTTGCAAAACCATTAAATGATTAGTACACCTCAAGCTCATAACCAACTTAGGGTGCGAAGATGTTAGCTGCAAATTTCAGAGATGCTTCGTGATGGGCTGTCATATCCGTCTTATTCCGGTACTTCTTGGCTATTAGCATCTCGACGGTTGGAGGGAGTGTGACATAAAACTGAAGTGTGATTAGGCCTTCTCGATCCCTGTGTAGTTACGAGCGTGATGTGACTTTTATATGAGTGAGTTTGTGGAACGTAATAAAATGAATTTCAATATGTGTCCTATATTTCTTGTCCTGTACTCAATACTTCTTCATATGTGTCCTCAAGTGTTCCGATATATCGCAGTTCATATAAGTGCTTCGGTATTACTGATGCAGCATTCGATAGAACTGCCACAGTTATCACAAATGTTGCGATCGAATCAGCCAAAATCGCATCATGCTGTAATAATGATGATATAATTCTTGTTTATTATTCTGACGAATGGCTAATCTTCACTGAATAAGTTCCATTCGAATTTTCAATAATTATTAATTTCAACTTCATATGCAGTTCCTGTATTAAGAAACTAATAGCGGATGCGCTTTTCAGTTGGATCATTTTCATTCCGCAAAACGAGTTATTTGATAAGATCAGAATTTGTAAAACGTTTTCAAGATTATATGCACAGACCGCTTAGCTTTAGCAGGATTTGTTTCAAAGTAGACTGAACGACTGGAGTTACGCTCGAACTGAATAGTGCATTATCAAACAATATATAATTAATTTATTGAACCTGGATATAAAGTATGATCGCAGCTACAAACAGCACCAAACATGTACCGTGGTTACCGATGGCATGTATTATTTGTTGCGCACGAACGCCAATAAATGTACTCATCTGAACAAATCGACGCGGTTGAAAAACTGAGTCTAGAATTTATAATAAATTACAGTTTTTCGTTACTACATTCTTTTTACATTTACATAAAGTTGCCTTGTTAGACAAAACATATAATTTCTATTATTATTCCTTAAGTGTAACAAGTTTTTATTGCTATAATTATCATTGCAAATCACCTATAGAAACGTTAACTTTGTTCTATTTATCGAACAATAATTATACATAGAATTATACCTCTCGTGAAATGTAGTATGAGCATAATACAGCTGGCAATCAATGAAAGGCTCGCTGAAAGAAGCATAAAAGTCTGGTTTATGGAATATTCCTTAACGTAAATCCTGTCCACTGCAGCAATCAGGAATGCTGTATTTGCTGCCAACAATACGCCCATGCATAGCAATACGATGATGCATTCTTCAAATTTCTTACTTTAGTGTCATTATTCCAATCACTATAATTCGTTGGTTTTGTAATTAAGTTTATCCTTATTATTTTTTTCAATCTAGCAAAAACGATCTATTATTTTGGTTTTCGTCATTCTTTCGCAAAACGTTCTGGGCATCTGGAAGAGCGCAAGACTGTTATAACTGTACTCTTTCAATATTTTAACAAACCAATTCTACGAAACGCATTCGGACGATTCCTATCAATCGAGTGTTCGCCCAAGTAATCAGAAATCATAAGAACAGTGGCAGTCAAGCATGCCACACTTTTGGCCAGGTAGCCAAATATAGCTTGAATAATAACGAGCATTAAAAAAAACCATACGGCACGCAATTTCCATAATTTCCTGAAATATATTTTCATAGAATTAACATCAGCGCTAAATCAACCATTAACTGCTAAAGTGTCTATCTTTTTATTAGATTATTACAGGTTCACTAGATTTAATTTCATTTGATCATTTCTGAGCGACTTAAAAACTGAAAATTCTCAAATGCAATATGTGACATGACACGTGATATAGCACTTAAGGATATTTGTAAAAAAGAATAACACGAATATTGACATATTTTCTGAAGGAGAATTATCTTCATTTGATGGCAGCGATTGGTATCCGGAACTGAGGTGACTAATATTAGTATCATGCAGTGGCTGACTATGAATAGTATTTGCTGAAGTTTGAGTGGTGGAGGAATCTGCTGACTGCTGCTCCATTGTATGAACATTTACTTCATCTCATCGCAGTAACTCAAAACGAGAGCACACATTACAGTAACACATTAAACGGTTTCAAAATTCAATCAGGTCATACCCAATCTATACATAAAACATCGATATTCAACACAAAGAAGTCCTGAAAAGTAAAGCAGTTATTTAGTTCCATACAGAAGATTTATAATCGATTGCCATTGATGCAAGGTTACTTTCTAAATTGCGAAATGACTTTGCTACGAAAGACGATTGGTGTTTACGGAGTGTGTTATGAATAAAAGTATTTGACTTCATTGGTCGTTCGTTATCATATCACATCACTTGTTTGTTTCATTCTGTTTGTATTCCTATCTTATCAGACACCATATTATCGAATGTATTGTTTACCTTATTCCCTTGCATATAAGCTTCTCTTGAACAGAAGCTCTCTCTCGAATGGCTGAAAAAATATGGATTCTTCCTTTCCTTGAATAATGGTCTTTTTTAAACAAGTATCCATTGGGCGAAAATCACAGAAAGTCGCATACAAACTCCGAAGATATATATGTGCTATAGCACCCAATCCAAAATGGTGTCTATACTTCAACGTGATATTTGGACTGTACTCTTCTCTATCTGTAGCTGCGAAAAAGAGGCATTCATTATATCACGAACAGTTATTGAATACTGTGCACTTAAACCGTTCCCAAACATATCTCCATCCAAAATCAGATCTTTGTATTTTCACTATGTTAAAAGAATTTGAAGTTAAACAGTAGAAGAAAATTTAATCCTCAAAGATTTCATAACTAGTGTTGTGGCAGTTTAAAAAAATGAAATATATTACAGGCAAAACAAAATCTTTGATTCACCAATTTATTTTCAGAACAACGAATACATTAATAATTTCACATTAGACTTGTTGCAATAGTAACAAATTCATAGGTTTAACATATGTATTGCACTAACCAAATAATTACCAGCTCATTCCATTTTTAAATACTGATTAAATATCGACATACTGAAATATCACAAGTTAGCTGTACACACCATTCATTCAGCTTTGTAAAATCGGCAGTTCTTGTGGATCGAAGAGTTGCATCATAAATTGATACTGAATCAGGTATTATTCCCAACAAGTGTTAATAACTATTGAACAAACTAGTGAACATCGAGCAAAATAATTTAACGTCAGTGAGATTGTGGATATTGTTACGCTTTTAGCTGATTTTTATTCAGCATTGCTAGGTAGCTGATTCATAATTTTGAAACTCTGTACGGAGTAGCTATCGATAGTACCGAATAAAAAATTGTAATCTTGCTCAGAAAGAGCACTGATGTTGAAATCCGTCTTTCCGTTCAAACGTTTATTGCAATTGATTGCTACCTATCTTTTTAACTCGTTTTTGTTCCATTCCTGTTTTCTTTGTTCAGTAGTTTAGCTTCTAAAAATGTTTGTTCTATTCACTCATGTTTTCATATAGGCACGGCCTTCTTTGTTGGACTTCAGTTCATGATCATAACCTAGACTGTGCTCTTCTTATCATTGAGAAACGCCCTACAAGTGCTATATGAATACGACCATATACTGCATCTGTTTTATCGAACTTGATAAAGACACAAAGATTTGTCATGTATAGGAACAGAACAAGGAATGTACGTTTTCGTATAACAATAACACTGATAGAAATCGAACAATTCAAGTGATTTGATTTTAAAATTATCTTGTGAATCTTTCAGGGAAAATCCTGCGAAAAATCCTCAAATTACAGTCCCACTGACACTTCAAGGAAATGCAACATATTGTTTTACGACATAAATCTTACTAATTGCACTGGTCAATCGTCTCCCTCTTCATTCTTAATCCTGCTTGCATTCAACTAACTTAACTAATTTCGTTTCATGAATATTTTCGAATAACTCAAAATATAAGTTGCGAATGGCAAAATCAAGTTCTAATTTTTGTATGCACTCACATCAAATGTCGTCTTCAATTGCCTTAACAACATCATTAAGGATTAAATTATATTTTTCCCACAAAATTTCCATCACTCAAACATCGTATGCACTAGGCATACACCAGAGTCTCAGTCGAAATTAATCTATAGGTCTAGACCTTAGCTTTTCCTCTTCTAATCCCCTAATTGATGAAGTACATTGCGGTCGCTAGAGATTTATTTAATGTAAAATTGATGAAATCTGACATGAAAAAGATAATTTCGAACAACAAATAATGTTTGTTCACGTCAGTAGTTTCCAAGCTCTTGCGCTCCTCGCCTTCTATTGGCCTTATGGCAGACCGCCATTCCTCCTCCTTTGATAATCGACGAGACCGCAGTTCCTCTTCCTCTGATCATCTATTACTTCTTAGTGACAAATCAGAAGGAAATACATTGTTCAAGAAGTTTGCAGCGAAAAATTCATCAGTTATAGCAAAGGAAGCAATCAATTCTGTGTGATCAAACAAGCATTTCGAAAACAATTGGATGGATTATGACGAAAAAATCAATCAGTGGTGATTTTCCAACCTCCTCAATTCCACCTTCACACCCTTAAGTTTCCTCCAGGAGGGAGTTCACCCCTTTATGAGAACCGCTTTTATGTGTGATGGTAGAGTGCATTAATTATATCGATATATTGAAGTGATAAGTTGATGTCTCCACATTAATCGATATCCCATAGCCAAGGAGGTGTGGTGAGTGATGAAATACGAGTTGAATATGAATGTATCGATGCATTAATCAATATGGTATTATAAGATGAAAACCAATGAGTGAATATGACGAGGACGATGACGGTTATGATGATAATGGTGATGATGATAACCAGATACTCGACCCAGTTTCATGAGCGGAGAACAGGGTGAGTGGTGCACCGTCTCATAATCACAATAAATAATCATTTCGGATGTACATCGAAAATGAAACGAGCGAGTGTGTTTATGTACAAATGTTTGTGTTTGTGTGCATGTAGATACAAGTTGGATGCATTAGAGACATACATATGTGAATTAAAACAGAATTGAACAGAGATTGATGTGATTTATTTGACGATAGAAATGATGACCACAATGAAATTATTTCAATATCAACAACGTATTTCCATTATCTTTATTCTTATCATGATTCATCTTCATCTGCTTATTATCTGTATTGCTCAAGCATTCGATGTTCCTTGCACACGTATGTTTTTTGTTACTTGACTTTTATTTCAGTTCTTTTTTCAATCCAACCTCAACTCAACTCAGCGATCATGCGTGTTTTAAAGCGTTCATTAAATTTTAAGTTCATTTTGTCGATGTCATTATCATTCTCCTAATGGCTTATTTCATAATTTCTGATCACGTCACGTTCAGTAAGCATTCACAAGAAGTTCTTAGGAAAATATCATCGAAGTGCCATATTCAGTTCTGTTCAAGGACTAAATTTGTACCTGACCATTCTCTGACATTGGCACGTCACTCGTTTTCAAGCAAGACTTCCCCATGGGAGCGGAAAACGAACCTATGAAAACGAAGGGAAATTTTTTGCTCACGGTAAAAGGGTGGTGTACCAATGTCGTTGAGCCAAGTTATGATTTGGCTTGTATCCAATTGCGTGCTCATGTTTTGGGAGTGATAGTCTTAGCAAATTCAGGGAAATGTGGAATGCATGTTCCTTTCTGTAAATTCAATCAATAATAGTGGTAAGAACCGAACGAAGAAGCGATTAAGAAAGGGTGAATAATAGAATAATTCATTCAAGAACAAATGAATAATTCGTACAATAGAATAAACATGTTCAGAGAAATTAATCGGAAGTAAATGCTTATTTGATGAGGAATGCTATGGTATAAACACGGTTTGTCGTGATCAACGTTGTACTTGCCCAACCAACTTCGAGGAGTATGATATCGATTCACAAACAACGGTTTGTCGTTTAGGTGAGCAGCACATGAAAAACAATAACATGTGCATTTTTTTGCTTACGATTACCTTTACAATCTGAATAATATGCCGTATACAGCGCAATCTCAGCTTACAACTTCAGTTCATTCAGACCGTTTAGTCATAACTCGCATTGATCGTGAGCTGGAACATTGTAATCGATTTTAAACGAATTATTTCAAACTCATCCAAGTCTTTCCACTGTTCATTTTTACTAATAGGATAAAATATCACTGCTAGACTGTTCGAAGAGTTCAGCGCTTGATCGAAAAGTTGAAATGGGATGTTTATTCGGAATCAGTCATCTGATTTGATAATCTCCCGAACACTGCTTTGATAGGTTATTTCATAGTCATTCCTGAAAATCTACCGTTAGAACCCAATTTTCTTTTACAAGTTTCTTCTCCCACACAGGATCCTTCTGATGGAACCTGGTTACTGACCATTCCTAGTCCCGAGTTCTTTAAATACAAAACAGCCTCTCCACTGTTGTTGCAAAGACCTCGAATTCTTTTTCACAAATACAGCTTCGATCTCATTGCGGTATTAAAAATCAGGAAACACTTTACGTCGAACGTCATAAATGACTGAAACACTACATGACTTCTGTTGAGCCGAAAGCTATTAGGCCAAAAACTATTAACAAGAGTCGAAAACATTTAGAAGCGATTGAAATTCCTTTATTAATCCTCTCCTATGATTGATTTCGCTTCAAAAAATGACAAAAAACTCCGTAAGTTTGATCGAAAGTAGTCGTGAACCGAGCAGTGGCAGTAAACCAGAACAAAATTTTTTGCGAAAATTTTCGTTGTACCATAAATTAGTTGTAAACCAAGGCTATCGTCATTCCAGGTTTCACCATATTACATCACATAGCATGATATCATATTCCAAGCTACTATCATTGATTCCCTAGACACTGAAACGGAAATGGCAAGGACAAAAATGAACCGACACATATATCAAATTGTAGGGCTGTTCATGCTGATTGAAAGTCTGTTTATTTTGTGCGAAATACTCTTCGAAGGAAGTAGATGAGCCTAAACCAGTTAATCGTTCTAATGAGTTCATATTGTGAACTGCACTACGATAGCTGCAGTGGAGTGGTTCAGTCCAAAATGGTGTTTGGGTTCTTTTGTTGATGTTATATTTCATAATTTTATTTCGATGTTTTTTTAAGTGAGCATTTTCATTTTCAAAATTAAGAGCCAAAAATTGAGAAACAGAATATAATGATTTTCATAAGGAAATAATCTGGCAACTTGGGAGACTTGACACGAAATGAAGGCAAAAGTGTAAGAAGCCAAAGTACGAACACCACCATGAACCGAACCATCGTCATTTGATTGTCAGTCCAGTGCCTTACTCATTCAGCTGCTGCCACCACTCACAAAAGGATCTCGATAGAGCAGCCAATAGGTTAAGACTCATTTACTCGCTTCAAAGAGGTATTTCGCAGGAAGTAAAAAAAAAGAATATTCTCAATCAGTCTGAAGAATCTCCAAATTGATGTAGGTCTTGATTAGAATTTCTAGACTCTGTTTATGCCGTTCCCTTGTAAACATTAGCTTCTTTCTATTGCTGGCCACATCAGATGCTGATTTCTACTGAGTCACGACTCTTCAAACTAAATTTTCCCATCAAATGCACATTTTCCGATTTTTCTCGACGGCGCATATTTAACTTAACATCAACTTCAGGAAAGAAAGCGTTTTAATTTGTTTTAATTATGGGCCAATCAAATGCTGGACTAATGCTGCTGATTCAGATGCTGCAACTCAGTTCCATACCAGGTCCATACCCTGACTATGAGTAAACTCCTACCTTGATCATCTCTCATTACTATAAATTTACATGACCAACAAAACTCATCCTTACCTGTTCTTGACCGCTACGGTAAAAGACTGATTGGCACTGAAGCCACGATGTTAATTCTGAACATGCACTTTAAATTGCTTCATTTTCATGCAAACCCCTCACAGGTGAACTTGACGATTAGATGTTGTAAGTTGTGCAAAGCATACAATGACAAGAAATCAGTGATCTCAAAATTTTCAAAAAATGGACGTGACAAAGACATTCTGATTGCGAATCCAATATCAGCGATGTTTGATTCGTAACTATCACCATATCATCTTCTAGCGCAACGACCATCTGAAATAACTGCTGTCAAAGTTAACTGCAAATGCAAAAATATAGGCGCGATTGCATGCAAATTCGAGTGTAAACGAAGGATGGGCGTGAAATTTTAGATCCAGTACTATGGTTTCGATAGAGATCAAGAATTTACTGATTCTTGTCAAAAATACTTGCAAAAATACTTCTGGCCAAAAATGTTCTGGACGGGAGAATTTGAGTTGCAAGCTCGAAATCAACATCATCAGTTCAGTAGGAATCAAAAATCTCACTTCTAAAAGCAAAAAAAAGAAGAATTTCGTTGCCTGTTACTATAAATGGATGTATACTAGCTATTTCAGAAATCACCCATAAAATATGAATGCATCCAATATATTTGTTAAACAGATATCAGTGAAATTTCAATGACATTATTTTTTGATATCAAATGAAATATCTTGAACACTATTGATCGAAGTAAAAGATGTGTTAAACTGACGTAATCAGCATACAAGACTTAAGTTCAATTCGAGTGATTGTAGCACCGAGTAAAATCGGTGAAAGCTGTCAGCGTGACTGCAAACCACCGCTGTTGTGTCGAGATGGTAAGTGTGAATGCTGGGGCGGCAGTATCGTCAATGGTGAATGTGTTGTATGTAAGTATTTATTTCAGTGAATAACTAGTTTTCTGAATTTCGGTAAAATTCGTGTCAACTTTTATTCTGCACATCCTAACTGTAATATAATATGACAACTATCTACTGACAAATCAACTTTTCATATATGTTATATTTGTTTTGAATTATGTAGTTTTAATTCGAAGTAATTCACTGCATGGCGCAGATTTGCTCACGCACTTTCCAGTTGGTTGGTGTACTGTTTCGTTCACGAGAAAAACCTTTCCCCCTCGAATGGAATTCGACCCCAAAAAATTCTGCTCCTTCTGAGTTCCTTGTGAAGTTTCTCGACCAAACTTTCTGCTACATTCAGAAAGTGACGAGATGCTAGCTTGAGTTCTAATAACATAGGAAACTTTGTGCAGATCTGAACGATGGATAAGATATTGCTTTAATTTTATCACACAGCTGACAAGCATCAAATTCGTTTTACAGCATGCCCGAGTGGACAGCAGTTGTATGGAGTTGAATGTCAGCGGGTTGCACATTGGGGACAAGCATGCGACAAAGATAGTCAATGTATAGATGTTTTCAATGCGTGCATTGCTGGAATATGTCAATGTTCACCCGGAACATCAAGAGATATCATGAAACAAATGTGCTTCGCGGGTATCTTCTTTCATTTTACATCCGCTCTCTTTACAAGTATAATCTATCGTAAAATCACATTCCGATAGTGTATGTCATTTCGCCTTAATTCATCCAATCGAATCCTGCGTGAGATTAATTCAACCTATATTCATTGTCATTCGTTTTTGTCACCTATGTGCTTTTTATGACTTTTGTTTTTTTCTTGTCTTTTTTCTTTATATTTGGTCGACTGGAATTGCATATCTCCTTTTCCCGGGGAAGAATTTATGTGTAGATGATTGATCGTTCATAATCTTGTGTAGAAGTTTCGTCTTGAATATATGGTAAGTTCAACTGAATCTGCTAGAAATCAGTTTGCTTTCTAAGTTATTTGTCATCGGGAACGCTTATGCATTTCACCCCTGTTGTCCCTATTTTTTGAGTGTGATCATTTCTGAATTCATGCATTCTCCCGAGATTTAATCATTTTGTGGTTTTTTTTTTGAAGAAGTTAAGCAAATTGATTTTGATTGATATTTTCGTTGTTTTCCGTAATTGGTTAGTAATGTTTTGAAAAGACTTGTTTGGTCACAATTTTAGCCAGCAAAGTAGGTGGTTGATTCGATGCCACCTACGAATTTTAGCCAGCAAAGTAGGTGGTTTATTCGATACCACCTACGAATTTTAGCCAGCAAACGTCTTGATTATTGAATCACTTTTTTATATTATTCCCGATGTATCGATTAAAAGCAACAGATTTTTGGAAGATTAGCGAATGGCGGTTTGCCACATAGTGAAAAGGATTCGAAGATGTGAAAACCACTGTTCTGAAGTGTAATTAGCTTGCAAGTGTGATTCTTTGTTTGTGTTCAGTTTCACTGTTGATAAACGATCAAATTTGAGTATGATCTTTCGCATGCTTTTCAATCCTTTCTATTGTTTCTTGTTGGGGGATCGCAATGCATACATACATGATAGAATATCAGTAGTTGCTGAGTCGGATTCTAATTAAAAAAGCAATCAGTTTGATTTCAGTATGCCCAGACGGTACGAAAGCACGTCAAAGCTGTCGTCGTTTGTTCATAAACGATATTGATATGCTCGAAAATGCAGCTTCAACTGATAGTTGTCCACTAGGTTATCGTTGTGTCACTTACGGTAGTCCATATGTTGGGCATTGTTGTCGTTTGAGATGTCCTTATGGTGAACCTGATTTAACGTAAGATCTTTTTCTATATATTATGATCCCTTTATTACTGTTAGTATCGTTAATAATTATTAGCATAATAATAGTACTAATAATTTTATTATTAATTATTATGATTGTTATTTATTATTATTGTTATTATTATTATTATTATTATTATTAATTATTACTACTACTTTCATTATCAAGAATCGATTGTTATTTATTGTTACTGTTATTAATTATTATTATTACCACCGCCATTATCAAGAATCGATCAAATCCTAAGTTTAGATTGGTCATTCCTATTTATGAGCGTTATTAGATCAACATAGGTAGTCTGCATATTCCCCCATCTGAACGTTTCAAAACTCACTTTCAAAGCCAAAATTTGGAATGATATCGAAGAACTGAATCTACGCAAATGTTTACATTTTTGATTTTCTAATAAGAATTTGGATAAATCACTTCTCTATGCATGCATATATGTTAAGGTCTATCAGTGTTTCATCCTACAAATTATTCGCTAATTGAGAACGATAAGCGTAACATAACTGATCAGCTTGTATGAAGCTGATGCAATATTAACCACCGCACGGCGAACGAGCCTGATCGTGAGAGACTCGGCGCCAGCTTTCGGTTTTCTATAACTTCATGAATATTGCAGCCACGGACTTGAAATTTTGTAGCTTGATTCATTTCCATGACCACAGCTAGAAGAAGAGGAAAGATTGTTTTCCGGATCAGGCGCGCGACTTAGAATATTTTGTGCGCTACACCGCTTTTAGCGGAGTAGTGATAGCGAAATTTGAGTGGATAGCGCAGTAGCGATAGCGGTGACAGCGGTATCGTCTTCGATAGCGGACTAGATCCGCTATCAATTCGTCTGTAAGTGAATGTATATAATGCATAATCATCGAGGTATCTAAATACATATTTGTGCTGCAACAGTGCACTGAATTCGATGAAAAAAAGCATCTGTAATTGTCGGTTCAGGTGTAGAGGTTGATTCTGTGGTGGTTGGTTCAGATGTGGAAGTGGATTCTATTTTTATAATGTTTTTCATATTTATTTCAAAAATGCTTGTTCATCAATGAAATTTTTCAATCATTTAGTGGTGTAATGAGGTTTTCAGAGTAGGCAATAGCGACAGCGCTCCGCCATCAACCCTAGGGATAATAGCGGTAGCGATAGAAGAATAACGGACTTTTTTTTTTCGATAACTGAATAGCGAAAGCGCGCTATGGTTTTTCGATAACGCGCCCAACACTGTTTTATAGCATCGGAGATAAACCGATCCTCTCAGGCCTGAGTACAACTGTATCGTTATTTCGAGCCTATTAAACAGTAATAACTGTTACTTTTCAGGCATTTTGGCTTGTTTTGATCTTTTCAAAGATTTATTATATCAGTGAACTGTATTCAGATGTGCAAATCAGCTGACTATTGCAGCATGAATTGCGATATATGATTTCATTATCATTATTTACATAGAGCTGCAAAGTGAGTTGGAAACAAGATCAAAAGAATTAAAAGGACATAAAAACAATGGAAATCAAAAAGAGAACATTGTCAACATGACAAAACAGCAACGGGCACAATTTATCATGAAAATTTCATGGCTCAAGTTACTATTGTAGTGCGAAATGTGAAAATGAATTTGGTCTTTCAACCCATTCATAATTGGACAATAGGAATGAAAAGAGACGAAGCAATATGAAATGCACTGACAAAAGCATCATTATTATAATTAGAAAATCGAAAACAAATTTATCAGTGAAGATTTCGAAGGTCATTTGAACATTCAGCGAGAATTATGATGTGCATTTTTGAAGCATTACGATACTTTGCTCATTACATACATTTTTTGAGAACAAAACATTCTATCTTCTATCTCCTGTCATTTTTCAATGGATATATGGAACACCTATTTCGTTTCGTATTTGTAAATGAAATCACCAAGGAGGCCTTAGTCAGCTAATTATTTCCACATATATCTACCTCAAAATGATAGGGTTAAGAATATGTTTTCTGAGAAAACGAATCAATACGTGAGAATGATGATTTTTAAGCGTTTTCATGAGAATAGTTTGTTGAAAATGAATCGGGTTCAAATGAACTTCTTGATTTTAATAGCATTCACTGTCGCCCAGTCACCCTTCACTTTTTCTTCATTCGTTCATTTTGAAATTTCTTCAACAATATTTTGCCGAAACAGCAATAAAACAGCCCATACAACGGTGACAACATTGCGATCTGCAAAAATTGTCCGTCTCATTTTTTTCCTCGATTACATTATATGCTCTTCTCCGAAAACAATGTGAACGCATGATTTGCGCGAGCCATGTTTCTTATTTTGTAAGTGTAGCATATCTTGAAATATATTTTTACCGAACCCATAATCAGTATGTTCACCTAGATCAGATAGACTTTCATCGTCATCATCTGATGAGAAGTCATAATAATTGCCCACATCGATATCATCTTTATTGCTGTTTCCCTATAAATATTCAACAATTTCATTACCTGAGGACATTTTAACAGATATAATTACACGAAGAACACAGTGCAAAAATCACACGGTAAGAATCAAGGACTCATGCAGATTTGCGAGTACTTGATTCCGGTGTTTACCCTTAGCTGGTTCGTAAGGAAATGAATTTTCGTTTATTTTCATTTTTACCTATGTCATAACATTTACAGGTATGAGCACGTGTTAAAATTTCATTAAAAAGTCTTGCATTAAGAGAAAGTCCCGACTCTATCGATTACGAGAAATTGAGCCGGGCTTGAGAGGCTTGCTTCGTCTCCGATGCTAATAAAAAGTTTCAGTCGTGCAAGGGTTAATATATTACAAACTAACGTTATCTATACTACATGTTTATTCATCAGGCACATAAACGCTCAGTTGATGCACGCAAATAGAGATGCAGTTATAACTTTTGAGAAGGATCGTTGAAATTGCGAAAGAAATTAAGTGATTGTTGTTTCCCGGTTGCTTACTCAAAAGCATTACTGCTAAAAGCGTTAGTGCTCTTGAATGCGGGCACAAACAAGTCTCAGTCACAAATCAAATATGAACCTAAACAAGCCTCGATTTTTTGAAGTGACTGATCAGTGCACTGCGGCATAATGATCAGTCCATTCGAAAGAAAGAAACGATTATATAAAGTAATAATTAGAATGCAAGTTTGTCTTTAAAAAGACTAACAAATCTGATGTAAACTAATATAGAACTGCTGAGTTATTGTCATGTGCAGGCAGTCGTGTGATAGGGGAGCGCCAGAAGATGAACGTTGTCGGCCGTTGACACATCACTGTTATACGGTTACAGAGCCTGGTTGGAAATCGAGCTTGTGCTGTCCGAAACCATGCAGAGAGCCAACACCACTCTTTATAAACAATCAGTGTCTGAGTATAGCGCATCGAGATGATCCTTGTCAAATTGATCAACAGGTGCATCAGTTTATATGATATCAGCTGTTAATGACGCTTTCTGATCAGGTTTTTTCCTTATCATATCTAGTGCATGATGAAAGGATTATGCAACCGCACACCAGCAACTTGAGTTGAAAAGTGTATGCAAATTGAATTTCATGCTTTGTCGAAGAAGTTTTGTTCGGAAATATTCCGTAATGTTGATTTGGCTGCTTCTGTATTCAAAAACTATTTCTGTATTCATAAAATTTGAATTCAAAACTATTAAACAATGCATCGATTCTGTTAGAGTTTATTTTGTTGCTATCAACCATTTTAAAGCATTTTCTTTCCCCATCACAGTTGCAACAGATGTTTTCAAAACGAGTTTTTTCAGTGCGAAGGAGGTGTGAAGATGAGTTGTGTTCTGGGCACATGTCAATGCAAGCTTGGTTTTCATGCGGTATTTTATATGCTTTCAAAACTCATTCATTTCATCGAAATGACATAAAGACAACTTTTACTAGAAAAAATTACTGATTCGATTAATTCATTCGTGTGATTTAAATTGAATGCATTTTTGAATTTTCCTATCGAATTTTCGCGATGCATTCCAAAAAACTTTAACTAAGCATCGTTGAGTTGAACTAAAATTATAATAATGACAACAACATTGGTAACGATAATATTGTTTGCAATAATGGTAACAGTAACAAAAGAATAAAAATAATTTGAGAGTAACGATGACCGTTTCGCAACATGTCAAAAGACATGCCCAATCGACGAAGTCGCTGTTACTGACAAATGTCTTCGTCACGTTCAACTAGGACAGCAGTGTGTTACAAATAGACAGTGCCCTAATTTTTCTGAATGTCGATTTGGTAGTTGTCGATGCCTGTGTGGCTACAAACAGGTTCATTGATATTGTCACTATCAATTTTATTGGTATCACTATCTTTGTCATCTTGTACAATAATTATTCTTCTGCATGTTTAAGGATCAACTTTCTAAACTATGCTGACAGTTGCATTTTTAAGTTGAGTTCGCAATGTTCACGTTCCAGTTTGAGTAGCTAAAAACCTAAGTTGACTGGTTGTCGCTAAACATGACCAGTTTTGGAACGCTTAGTCTGAAATAAAACTGAAATCGTAATCGTAATCGTGCACGGCTCTTGCAGTCAGTACACAGAACAGATCGCTTCTTCATTTAATATAATCATCTGATGCAGTCACTTTTTAAGGATTCGTTGATTGGGACTCGTTGCACCAATCCGGATGATCCGTTCAGTTTGAATGCTATTTTAACGGGTGTTGAACAGGTGTTCGGAGGAAAATCACGACCTTCATGACATCATAAACATTGATTGTATCTATTAGGGTGACAGTTTTTTTGAATTTCGGAAATTTCAAGGTACCACCTCTCAAAATGGTGCTTTCAGTTTGAAAACAATTTGTGTGAAAAACTGAGTGAAACTCTCGTTCACCTGAAAGGCGAAGCAGTGCGCGATTTTCGATTTTCGTAATTCCCTAAGTCTCAGACCTCAACAAAATGCTTTTTGACATGGGAATAACTATGTGGAACTTTCGTTTAAACAATTCAGTCTGAATGGTTGCTGGGTTAAATTATTTCGTGTTAGAGACACTTAAACGGGTGAATATATGACTCCATCTTTCAACCTTTTTTATTCCGACGGACTTTCACATAGGTTGTTTCAAGTCAAAAGTGCACCATTTGGAAAGATGAGACCAGTAAACTCTCAAAATTCGCCCACAATGGTACTTTAGGGAGAAAAACAAATTGAGTTTTCGAAAACACGCATAGGTTGTTTCGAGATAAGATTATCTTTTCGTGGGGAGGGTTCGGCGTTTCCAGAATTTTATTCTTCCACACACGCATACGCCTAATTTTGATCCTATTAAGCGTTATATGTTTAATATATCGTATAAGCATAATCATTAGATATTGGAAAGGATGTATAGAATTATAGTTTGAAGTTATCAAGAACATCGAAATTTAAAACCCTTAGCATCTTATTTTATACGAATATCGGACATTTTGAACTGATAACTTTTTAAGTGACAAAAACTTTGAATCGATTTTTTCTGTTATTATTCTCTAACAAACATTCAATCGAATAACGACCATTTATTAATGATTTCGAGTGTTTGAAGTCGGAAACTTTGAGTTTTCTTGATGAAATTTTCGATCTTCGAACATTCGTTAATTTTTCTTAACAACATTCCTATCTTAAACTTGTATATACTACTATCAGCTAATATGAATATACTTGGTACTGTGTAAAGCGATATGCGTAATAAATTTTATCTGATCATATGATGTTCACATCACAATCTTTTATCATGTAATTGGTTTGATGGCCAATTGACGCCAATTAATCCAGCTCAAACGTGCGATTAGATCTAAACAAAATGATATTCATTTCGCATTATTGTCCATTTAATAAACGATATCTTTTGACGTCAATCCAGAAAGTTTCTTCAGCATTGATTGCAACGAACGGTAATGGATTGATATTGCAATATGATATAGAAAGAAACAAACTATCTCAGTTATAGTAAACGTCTTTTTCTTCCATTCATACGGAGTCTTTCGATAAAAATTTCTGATTACTACCACACCGTATAATTCTGTACTAAAGCATTTGTTCTAGCCATATTCTTAATTGAATGTGCTAATAAATTTCTATTCAGCTTACTGAATGAGAAAAAAAGTGATGAAAAGAAAATATTTCCACATAAAATCGGTGGCCCAATTGTAAATAACACCAAAAACAACGTGACAAGAAAACTAATGTATAATTTTGCAAAGTAGCGATTTGAACAATAATAACAACACAAATACCACTAGTTGTCCAGAGAGGTGCATTCGGGTCACCGGAACGTGCCATGTTAACTGCTTTTTTCAAGTAATAATACGATCCCTCGGCATGATTGTTGAGCATATCTTCGAGTAAGGAAATATATGCAATTGCCAAATTCAAAGTGTCAATTTTTGAGAGTCTCTTTTCGTACGGGAAAGTTGGTATGTAGCGTCGTAATTTCTGCAAATTATTTATTTCGGTATTTTATTTTTATTCGTAGCATCTCGACAAACTGAGCACACCTTAACCAAAATAATAACTCAAAACGCTACAATATAAAAGAATTTTCAATTACAGTATCCATTACGCACATGTGTAATGAACTCAGAAAAATTAGCAATAACAATGATAATCACAATAAGAAAATAGCAATAAAAATAATTATGAAATCGATCATAATAATGAAATTACTGCAAAGGCAACATTTATGCTGCACATCCGCTTCCGTTCACGAACGTTGGCCGCTCTTCGATCCTCATTCCATGTGAACGAATCACTTTGATTCTGATAGCACCCTGAACCAAATTGAAACAGCTTTTAATTAATCAGATTCAACTCGTTGAAATTTGTGAAAAATTTTCTAATGGAGTATTTTCGTTTACCACTGAAATCGTCACTATCGAAAAAGTTGAACGCGTTCTTCGTATCATTTGGCACGTGAATCATCGCTGTATTGTGTATGTTCTGCAATTGAAGTGACATATTTCATCATTATTACTGACTAATCACTCTTCTATGATGGCGATTCAGATGTTCAGAAGCAATAAAACAAGGAATACGTTGCTGCAATGGATGCAACTTTTATTAAGCTCTATCCCCATAATGAATTTGAATTCCCTTCTCAATAATTGAGCCATATTGAGCCATAATTGAGCCAATGAGCCATATTCCTTTTAGTCAAAGGAATATGGCTCATCAAAATATTCTCCATAAAAATCCATCACCTCAAACAACATCAGTTCGCTGAATAAGTGATCAGAAGCATCATCTTGTTTATATAACATCGATGCTACTTGTCCACTACAAATCGTATACGCACATTCTTGATACTGATCGTTACTCACTATCAGCGTAGGACAACAATCCTACATTGAATAACGAAGGAACAAAGTATGAAATATATTCCTTCCGAACGAGTATTACAACGTCAATCACCGGCAATGTGCCTCACTTATAAATGAAGAAAATAGCGATAAATTCGAGCAGAAGTAACGCTAACCTGCTCGAAAAATGGTATGTGTTCAGCATTTGAAGCAGCGATTTTCATAAGCGACTAAGACACAGTCAATTTGAAATTATGCTTGTGAGAAGATGATGAGTTGTCAAATAACGTTTCATATACACTCATTATAGACAGATGTCAAACACATCCACTCCATAAAACGCAATCAATTTTGTGAAAGTGAGCGTGAAATTGCATCAACAGCCAACTATTATGTCATAACCAATCTTATTTCTTTGAAAAGAATCTCCATCTCAGCGAAATCTCTTTGAAGAGAGGTACATCCTTGATTAGAAACTCAGGGAATCAATTCAACAAAATAAGGTGAACTTAGTAGAGGATAGTTAACGAGTTTCATAACTGATGATGTTCCAGTTACAATCTGATATTTTCATTACACATCTTGTCGACATGATTTCAATCTTCAGTTCCATTTAATTGAATTTTTTTCCGCTGCGCTCAATAGAATCTCAGAGGCGAGAAAACGTCGTGATGATATCGTTTCAGAATGCGTTTCGCAGCAGCAATCGAGTGATTACTAGTAAATGAATACATTAACTTCAGATTCTAATAACGAATTCAGGCTTACCCGATTTTCAAATTTGAATGATACCAAACTGCTCGACAATCTTCGGCATGAAACTCCTCGAACATCGCATACCAACTAGCCCTAAGATTAGCAATGAACAGATACACTTAATGAAACACTGACTGATGTGAGAAATCCTCCGATATGGGTCACGATGAACAAAGGATCTCTTTCTGCTGATAAGTGCAACGAATTGGTGCAAGAAGCCTTGGTTCCAGTCATTTTCGGTACTTCAGAGTCGAAGGGACCGGGCGTTTCAGATTAGTTCTTACTTGCCTAAGCCGCGCGACATCTCACTGGAGCCCCAAGAGAAGAAAGAGAACTGGATGTTTTAGAGTACCTCAAACAACATCTCATTTTCAAGAAAAATAATCACGTTAATCAACTACACCGAAACATTTTTGCAGCGAAACGTTCAGTGCTAAAGCATCAAATTTTTTCATTGAACATGTAGTGCCAAAGATCACGTACCATTTTATTCATCAACTTTCACCAATAAAACTCAAGAAAAGCGAAATACGGAATATTACACAATAACCTCTTCGTATAGCGATATCGTCTCAGTGATAGGTGTACATAATACTCATTCAATGAATAATAAAACAACTGAAAATGTCATATAAACTGCGGTAATAAGATAAACAAAAACCGAACACAAAGCAGTTGTCAACAAAATGTAACTAGAACAAAGCTGCTAAAGTTTCTTAGAATAACGAAAACCTGATGCTTCAGTGATTGATACAAACTAAAGCATTTTATAATTGCTTAATGAATAAAAAAGAAGAAATATACATATTTAAACAAGGTCGGTCACACACAAGTGGAAACCGAAGTTTTCCGATTGTGTGCCAGCAAAGCGTTATGAAGATGTATTTATTTGATTGGTAATGTTTATCGGAAAAACAGGTTCCCGACGGTGATCCCATTCCCCGACAATTTCGCTTCCTGACATTTGGTCGTGATCCCCTCTCGGATAGATGCCTACCCACAGGAACTCCCTAGATAATTTGCTCCCCCATTTTTTCTCAGGGCCCCCTCTTATTCACTTCGCTTTCCGATGAGGTCTCTCCCCCCCCCTCCTCCTGACCAAAAACTTGCTTTTCGACAGTAGCTGGTAGTAATAAGGCGATGATGAGCTGAATTATCTCCAAATTTCTAGACAGTACTACACTTCCGGTTCGTGTGTTGCAGTTTTTTAACGTTTCGTGATTTTTTTTTCGTTATGAACACTTTGTCCATTTGATGAGTGACAGTAACATCAACGACGATGGCGTTCAACCACAAATTACGACGTCAATGTTATGACGATTATTTTTTATCGAATTTCGTAGAGGGCAAGCTACGTTACGTTCAAAATGTTTCGCAGAGGGCAAGAATAATTAGCCGTCCGTACTAAATTGATGATTCAAAACGTTTGAGTGAGATACTAAGAAAAAGGTTTGAACTTTGGCGCCAAACGGTTACTTCATCACGATAATGTCCAGTTTCATTTCATCTTTTCAGTTCACAAATTTTGCATAAAATTAAGCAGCTGTTCTTTCCAGGCCTCCATACTTTTAAATCTGATATCACTGCCTTCACCATATTCCCCAAATTGAAACAAGTGTTGAGTGGAGCATGATTCTACACAACAGAGGAAATTCAAAGAATCGTCAGTAACCCCAAACACTCATCGGTCATCGAACCGCAACACATAAGCTATTCAAGACCTTGAGTTACCAAACGCTTCTAGTGAGCTACAGTTAACACCGATAACAACCACACGGCTTTATAATGCTTAGCCATCACATAATCTAGAAGCATCTGAATGAATCAGACACAATTCGCAACAATAAAGAGATTTATCACTAGTGACAATAAATTACATAAGGTAATACAAAGGACTCGAAACGGAAAGCACACATTAATCGGAAGTGGTATATTCACATAACTATGAACCGAACGATAACTGGTTTGAATCACAGCGTGTTTGTTCAATTGTATGTTTTGAATGTGATTTGTACACTAAATTGATGAATTGTTGAATTATCAACGTTTGAAAAGTAGAATAAGGCCATACACCTTCAGAACATGCAAAAATAAATATACAGATTTTACACAACGATCCGTTTTCATATCAAATAAGATGGTCCATCCTAAGAAAGGGATCCCCTCCTGCGTCAGCCATTTTGGTTTCATCTTCCTCGAATAAGGTATCGAAGAAATTCGCTTCAGCGCGATCATCGAGTGTAGTCTTTGAGAGGGAATGAACCTTGAAATTAGCTTGATTGATGATGTGTTCAAATGGATGATAACTCATGTCAAACGAGCCATTTGCTTCGGAATGAAGATGCAGCGTCGATGATGAGATAGAAGCTGACTGATGATTGTAATTGCCTATATCGATAGATTTTGGCGCTGCAGAAGAACAAAGATTGTTGACAACAGATTGAGACTGGAGTTGGGGTTCGTATCGACTCGGTAACTGTTGATGAGGATCACTCTTCGAAAGTGGATGTTGATCTGAGGAAGAGGCATCGAATACAGTTGAAAGAGGTGGTAATTGTAGCGTTCCATTTCTGGTCCCATTTTCATTTGCAATATCAGCAATGGACTGATTTATCACTAAGACATGTTGTGGCTGTGGGGAAAATGAATCAAAAGTTGATGGTATTTGAGGAGTATTCGAATTTGCTGAACAGGGAGGTAATGAATTTGAAGAGATCGCTGATGAACAATAACCCGATTCAATTGTGCTGCTGTTGTTGCGACCAAATTCCGATGTGGACATATTCGAAGACAGCTTTAAGTGGTGATGATTAGTAGTTGCATCCATCAATACTTCATGACTATAATCGAAATTGCTAGCTGTATCGTCATCATCATCCTTTTTACTATCAGCAGTCGATGAATGCATATCAGTTAAAGATGCTTCACATGCTAATCTGACCCCATTTGAAGTGCATCTCTTCCCAATCGAACATCTTGATGAATCATTTACCACTTTAGTGGACTTCTTCATATTCGACATCCTTAACACTTTCTTCCACCTTAAATAGTTTGTCTGGCTGTCGTCATCGCCCAGCTCTATCTGACTGAAGACACCAGCCTAAAATACAGTTCGAATGATTTCTCAAACCTTAAATTATACGTTGAAAAAAAGTTTAACTAGGAACCGAGTTGTGAATATAAAAAAATTTTGAAAAACAGCGAGCATTAAAGAATCTGCCGATTACATATTCTGCATCAGCACAGTTTCTATCAGCTGATCTGCTCTAAAGATGCGATTTACGATAGCTTTTAAATAGATTCTGTTCTACTTCAATCCCGATTTGAAGTCAACGTGAATAATGAAAAACGAGATGATTTAGGTGAAGATTATCAACATGTTCCAAATAACAGTTAAATAAATAGAATAAAATATTACGGTCAATCTGTAAAGAGTTAGCTAATTGTTAGTTATTAAAGTAATCAACAATTATCTCTTCAACTGATTCGATAAGCAGAACGAATTTCTTACATCAATCGTAGTGGTGTGACGCAATTCACGGGCTATCACATCATTCTGATAGTCGTCGTTAGGATCGCAAACGGTTGCTGGTGAGCTGGGACGGAAGTAAGCCACTGCCGCTGCCTCATCACCATCCAGCTGAAATCATCTTAGCGTTGCTATTGTACTATCACACCATATGCGGGCACCAAACAATGAAAATCTATTCACTACAAATGAACAAATGAGATCAACCCATTACAACTGATGATAATTTCTGTAACGACCGTATAAAACAGATCAATCACTACGGTTACTTCATTCAAACTTGTAAAACCGTCAAATGATTATTTCAGACACTCCAGTGTTGATCAAAATTTCATTTTCATTATTTTCAACTCTTTCGATAAATGAATCATTGGATGGTACCTTCGGAAAAAAAAACTACAAGAGAAGACTGATTTGAAACAGCATCTAAAAATGGAGATTTGAAAAGTATGGGAATTGAAGAAATGAGGAATGTATAGTAAACTAGTTCACCCGAATAACTTTCATAGGTATGTTGTTGACACGGGGTATTTCATCTTGAGAGAAATTGTTGGACTCAAATGACGACGCAACCATTCGCATTGCTTTGCCCGCAATATCCAACACTCCCTCATAATGATCAAACAATTTACGTGGCCACCAAGGCTCTGTTGATTTTGACCGACGTTTTCCGTTTGAAACCTTCAATCAAGCTCAATACAAATTTTTCCATCCAATAAAAATTCAAGCGTTTGCAAATGTTATGAGTGAGGCATGACAGTTAGGTATAGAGCTGTGTTACTGATTTTAACCGCCCAACAAAAACAAATTCTAAATACCAACAAAATGAGATGAATATTGAAACAGTAACCGCTGTTTTGCCTTTCGTAATATACTGATAGTGAGGCCGATAATGACGACCAAAACATAATCCCTCCCACGTATTAGGGCATTGGCGTTGCTTTCAATAGTTCAACATCGACCGTATATATATATATATATATATATATATATATATATATATATATATATATATATATATATATATATATATATATATATATATATATATATATATATATATACAATAGCGTACACCCAAACAATTCGATCATTTTACAGCATTTATCGTCACTTTAATATAGTATGGTATAAAAGTACAAGAGAAATTTTAAAAGTGCTGCTTAAAATTACCATATCTCCACGACTTGTACGTGCTTGTTTCCTGCTGAGAATGGAGAGGAGGTGATTATAGCGATGCGTATTCAATTTTCTAATCCAATCAGCAACATCAACTCTTTGTTTGACATCATCCCAGTATTGCATATGTGCTTCTTTACCAGCACCATAAGGTGCGTGATTGAACCAGTCAGTTAGGACTTTCATTTCACTCACATAGATATTATCATCGTCTTCGTGTATTGGAACCTTAACAATTTGTCAGCTTTGCTAATGCTTCATTATCAATAACAACAACAAATCATGCTATAATAATACCTCAGTCAGAATAACAGCTGGTGTTCGGTGGACAGGATGTTCGTCAAGGCGTGCTAAACTGAGTGGGTCATTCAAGGTTCGTGCTTGTACATCACCTCCCACTGCAGCCATTCCCAGCTTCCCCATACAATCATTCGTTCCATTATTATGAACTGAAAAATCAACACAAATTTTAAATCGAACAAAATTTGTCTGTGAATCTTTCTGTGATATTCATAAAAGTTAACAGTAATATCAGCATTTGAACAACAGATTCATGGATGATAAATATCGTTCACAAAAAAAGCAGAAATGATCACAAGAGATTAATTCGAAAATATGAATTTACATAAAGAACTGCTGTATAGAAGATACCAACCGCTGTGAGATGTGCTCGGATACGCATTTGATGAACTCATTGTTACAGGTATCTCAAGCGGCTCGAATACATTTGAACTGGCATCATTTGATAGCTTCTTACCATTAACACATATTCCATTCACGCTACTGCTGTTTCCATTCAAATGAACCTTCAACAGAAACTCGAGATTATTTCAACTAACTTCAATCACCATATCCATACGACAGGCATACATGCAGACACTCAAATACCTCATCAGTACAATATTAAAATAATTAACCTGCAATGCATGATTACCACTAACATCTACATCGACATCTTCATCAATGCGGACTAATCTCGTCAATCCATTATCTTCATTCCAAATCGAAGAACCTTCTCAAATTTCACATTATATTAGATTGACTTACATATCATATCACTGATATGAGTAAACTTTATATGCACCAGATTCATATCAATTATAACGAGAAAATATCAGATCTTGTAATAGCAACTGCGGAGCCAAAAAACATTTGTCGACAGAAATAACATAAAAATTACAAGCCATTTATAGCAATATTCATCAATAAAAGTAACAATAAACTACTAATTGAATGATCTAATAATAAGTCAGGATAATGATAATAACTACCTGTATCGCTGGTATAATGCATACGGTTGATCTGCTTGAATTCTTTGACTTTACCTTTAATCAAAGCTAAAGTACGAGCAACCTTGTTAGAAGAGTCTGATTCGGGACTACGTATCGTGTTCATAACATCTTGGTGATCGACTTCTTGAACGCTGTTATCTGTGCACATCTGCAAATGCAGAATAACAATCAATACAGCATTATAACGACTCTCAAATCATTGTTACTGAACTGCAGCTGATAGAGAATAACCACTTAGAATAGACTCATTGAACGCAATTCTACAATACTATATCGGAACTTAGCAATTAAGTAGAATAAAACTGTGTGTAAAATAGAAGAAAGGCGACAGAACTGAATTAGGAGGACACGCAAAGTATTCGAAGACAACATTGTAACGGTGCTACTGAAAATTGACACCGTTAAAAAAGATGGTTTGCAAAAAAAGGACAAGGGAATGCATTCTAACATGATGAGATGAAATCAAAGCATCGAAAACAAACTTTTATAAGTTTGAGTTGTTGGAGGGCGTCAAACTGCGGAAAGAGATGGCTTATTGCAATAGCATTTTGTTCATCTTCTTCATCTTCAGGCGCATTTCCTCCGTTATTGTAATTAGCGAAATCATTTGGTTTTATCACTTTCGTTGCACAATCGTCATTCTGTGAAATATTATTCTGATGAAGAATACCAATTGGAAGATGATGATTAGCGTTATTAGTATCACCATCATTTGAATTTAAATGCTGTTCCTCGAGCGTAACAATTGAATCTGATTCACTTGAAGGTTGTTGTTGTTGCTGATGATGCATAAGTGATGGAGGTGGTAGTGAAGTGGAAGGAACAGTCGCTGTCGATGACATAATTAGAGGATTCAAATAGCTGTTGTCAGCAACTTGGAGTTGATGTGATGCTGATGAGGACGAATCGTGACAATCTGTGACCAGATTACGTGATGGATCTAGGGGATCTGGTACGAAGGATGGTCGTGGAAAAACATTGAGATAAGAATAGTTGATTACAGAAGGGGCCGGTAAATTGGATAGATGTGATGTTGATTCAATCGATCTTCTTACTGAAGACGACTTCGACGATGGCACTACTGATGGTGTTGTTGAATGAGAATAATGATGAAAGGAATTCGAATAATCAAAAGGTGACTGCGACTGAGATTGTGGCGACGACGAGGAATAATTATTGCAATTATTATTTTCTGCTAGCATATCAAGTTCCAGTTGTTCTACTGATACACCAAAACTAGCAGCTAATTTCATCAACCGTTTCTGTTTCTTCTTTTCTTTCTTTTCACGTTTCTTCTCCTTCTTACGTTGTTTTCGTAATTGCTCTAATTGCTCATTTGGAACAACACTATTCAATTTACGTGAATATGCTAATTTCTCGAGACTTTTCAACAATTTCGCGTCACGAAGACTGTGAACAAAACCGAGTGGATCTTTACTAATCGCATCAGCAACAATTATTTCAACTGGAGCAAAATTTTTGTCTTTCATGAGCTCTTCCATTGTACGTCTTGTTGATTCATTTTTCTTGTCTCTCTCACTCCTTTTAGAATCTAAGAAATTTTGTTGCGTTTCACTGCTTGATGTCGAGGATGATAACGCATTACCAACAACACCTTCTAAGTGATCCACATCGTTCGCAACCTTATGCAATACCTCCGCGTTACAACCTTTCCCGGTGTTGGTTACTTGCTGCATACCATCAACACTCCTATTGTCATTACGCTTCACTCTGTTCCCATCACTCTTATTGCTATTGTAATCATTATCACAACAATTACTGCAATCTGCCCGCAGCTCTTCCGCACTTATATCATTGTTACTGCCTCTCAAACATGTCGTTGCTCCTTGACCCATGATCCTCTTCCTTTTGTTCCCTTCAGCTAATGTATTACGTAACACCTCTTCAATAACTAACTCCGTATGTAATTCTCGTTCAGCTGCACTGATTCCACTTGTATCATTTCTTCGTTTTCTTGCATTACACTTCCACTTATCACATACATCCGAATGTTCTGGAGTTATCTGTGAAGTGGATGGACCCAAAGTCATTGATGATGAATAATCTTCGATTCCGCCATCTTGATTTAAATTTTCGATCGAATCTATAGATTTATCTTGTAACACTAAACGCCCGTTACGCTTCAGTCGACGACGAGTTGTTTTTGAAAGAGCAGTATTTTTTGCTGTTGGTAAAACACTTTTCGAGTCTCTTTTACGACGCTCTTCTAACGACAGATTCCAACTGAAAGATTTCGGTTCACACTTCAGCGTCACATTTTGATCGACTTTTTGTACCACCGCTGGAGGAGGCTGTTCCTAAAATCATTTGTATCACATGGAATGCATTTGTTCCAAGGAACAATTCGAAAATTAAAATCATCTAATATTTCACATTTTAAATCTTTTACAATCAACTTATCACTCCCAGATACAAAGTCTGAATATAAATTTTATGCAATGGAAATGTCACAACTTTTTTTAGAACTATGCCATACAATAGAAAGAGGAAGACGCAAGCTTTACAATGGATAAATAAACTTGAAAACTACCGGTTTAGTAAATCGACGTGCTTTCCAGTCATATATACGGCATCTGGCAGATGACAGCGACCGTTGACTGAGAACGGAACGTGAAGGGTGCGCTAATGGAACCGATCCAGTCTGCAATCCATAAAAAACATCGACAGTTATTGAGTGCTTTTAGATTTATACGCTTTTAACTGTTTTACTCATTTATAGATTTACAGCGTTACTTTAAACTACCAGTGCAAATTTACAAGATCTTATCTGATGATAATGGTTAAAAGGGTATGATATCAATCGAATTCAATAGTTGCATTTCCAGCAATGTCGTTCTGAAGGTTTTGAGCGTATGCAAATTTCGTTAAAATACTTCAAAACGCCAATTTGAAAGCGAGTGATCAGTGTTGATGGAATGCGCAAAAATTATTTGTTTTCTTGGAGAAATTAAAGGAAAATTCAAACTAGTGATTATATTTGGAAAAAGTGAATGATGTATCAGAAATTGCTGGAGGTTTGTTACCTTCAAATTACACTGCACTTGCAAAATGACAATAGTTTTATGAACCAAACCAAAGTTTTCAAACCTCTGAATGTCCTCCATCTTTAGATATTACTCGTTTCCGACTTCCTTTCGATTGCTGCAACTCGTTCTTCTCCAAACTGCAGATAAGTATCATTAAAAAAAACACGACTCGGCCGAACCCAATGCTATTTATTAGAATCACTTAACCGTTTATGTTTTACACTATTTTTTGCTGATAATAATGACGGTTATCATAAAAATGAGAATTGCTCACGAAGGATTCATAAAAGAACAATTGAAAAAAAGTAACAAACTTGCTGCTATTATTCGTTGATTGTTTGATTCGCCGCACTTGTCGTCGAGTTTTCACCACCGATCCACCACTATCTGCTTCCATAGATTTTTGTCTAGTTCTTCGATGAAATAAAGCTGAAATTTCGTGAGAATAAGGTTGACTTAAATATTTGTGGTGAAATCTTATATCTTGTGCTTGTTTATATGAGAATGTATCATCAAATACGTACCTGCCTACGTGTCCTCTCCAGTTCTATATAAGATAAAATCAAGTGATTTCTTTCATAAGCACATCTAACTGAACTTCTCGTCTTGTTTGCCAAATGCATGACTATCAACAAATGTGGCATTAAATTTTGCAAAAAATAGTACAATTTATAAGTATTCGCAACAAACATTCAAACCACAATTTTAAGACATTATCAGCAACATGACGCATCTATATCATTTCGACGATGAAAGTTTATCGAATTCACGTGGGTGGTCCATCAGTCAAAAAATGCCACGTGCGAACGGAGAAAGAATAAAAGTTAGCGGTAGCTCATACAAGATGATCAACGATACTCTGTTGCAGAATAGATTCACGCTTTTAGAGATGAATCAACTAAACCAACAAATAATAAGTGCGCAACTCTGATTGACATAGAACAGAAAACGGTTGATTTCCACAGAATTTTCAGTTGTAGGCTACGTTGTAATCGGTAATAGATGCTTACGAATAAAACAAGGCAACAGCGTAAGCAGCAAACATGAATGAATACAACTTACTATCACAGCGCTTGCCTCCCGCTACCACTACTACTCCTTTGGATAGTTTCTTCTAAGAAAACCTGAAATTTGAAAAAAGTGATAGCAGATACAGAAACATCGGAAGTATACAACTGAACCTCTCAGAAACGAAGAGATTCACAAAAGTAATGCAGTATCAATGAGTAATGAAAAATTACTGAGTTCTGCATTAAGTGTTTGGAATTCGATAATCACAATTTCCACCTTTTTATGTCCTATTTAGATCAAATACCTTTCCATTTAGGCCATAACAAAACAGATCGACTAGTGCATAGTGAATAAAATTATAAATCTATCCAAACAAGCTGAATACTGAAATTTTAAATGGATTTTCAAATGTCTTAAAGGATTGAACGTGTTGGGAAATTATAATGGAAAAGCTGCAGTCAAGCCACACACACAGCTCGTTTTCTGTGAACAACAATCAGAGAGAATAACAAACAATATTCAATACATTTGATTAGCAAAGAGAGAGAAAACGTTCCCAAAAATATCATGACATTAATCATCCCTCGAAAGATCGAGTAGCCGTGCAAATAGAAATGTGAGTGAACCATACATAGTGACATGGACAGAGAGATATATTATGAACCACTGAACATAGATGTTGGCAGCAAAATGATGAGAACGAGTATGAAAAAGAAGAGTGTTATCGTTAGATAGCAGAGATATTTTTAGAACAAGTTGGAAATCGAGAGAAGCGCGATGAAAAAGTATGGATGCATTTATATGAGATGTTGAGAAGAAAAATGCAAGAAGGCAGAGTGTTCGCAATTGATCATGTCGGCACGAAGTGCAGAGAATGAGACGGAAGGGGCATGCATTGGCATTACGCCACGGGTAATAATGTTATATGGTCGGTCGGTGGCAAATTTATTTACTACTAACGGACACTGTGATTTGAGAACAGCACTCTCTCAGCCACCTCACATCAGCCCACGGGGCAGTGAAACGGGAATAAATTTCAGTACCGTTGGAGGTTTGGAAGCAATCCAAAAATAGGATCAACGCTAGGCAGAAGTCATTCGGCTTCAATTTTGCCACATCGGATTGAGTCAGGCTTAAACTTCGATTCAGATTTGAACTGAGCCTTAAGACGAAAGTTATGTTTGGTTGGGACTAGGAGTGGGCTAGTTTAATGCAGATGATTTTTACAGTTTGCCAACATGCTTTCACCTCACTGACCCGAGAAATCGTGCCGCTGTGAATTTAGATTGCAGTGATGTGATTAGCAGTAGTGATGGGTTCCGAGCGAAATTTCGTTCGGTCGAGATCCGACCGAACTGGCAATTTAGCATTCTGGCAGTCGGATTCCGACCGACAGTCCAAATTGTTCGACCGGAATTCCGACGGTCGGATTCTGACCAAAATTGTCGTGCTTTTCCGACCAACTGTCGGTCGGATCTCATCACTACTTAGCAGCTCAAACGGTTCATACGTTCTTGAATCACATGCGAATGGCAACTGAGTAAATGAGACTGGGTTAAGCACTATCTGCTCCGATTAAACTGAAGTTTATTGCTTGGCTCAGGCTTACTCTCAACCTGATTATATGATTATAGCTTACGCTCTGGCTTGGGTTCAGTGGGTGAGAGTGCTGTTAGACGAGCGTCTGGGATGTGTTATACGAGTTGACAATAAGAGCTATTCGTTTAGATATTCAGTTGGAACTTTTAGAATGATTTTTGAATTAAACAGTATGAAGCAGTTGTAATAAGAGCCTGGTGCCAGAAAGGCTTGCCCAATCTTCAGCTTTCAATATATGAGAGATTCATTCTGACTACAGTGATCACCATCTGGCAGCCGACTAGTATTATTATCTAAGTCAGTGCCTTTTTGTGGGCTGAGGATGCAGCCTTTTAGGGCAAAAAATATCATGATGATTATATGGGTGGGCGATAGGGTAGATTAAAACATGACCATCACAAAATGACCATTTTAAGTGCACATGTTCGTGTCTGTCAAGAAGCGTTCCATCTAAAATTTCAGCTAAAAGTATCGCATGCGGATGTTGCGCTCTGCGCTCGAACTCATTACTATGATAGTATACGCTTATCTGCCAGAGTGTTCCTCCTTTTTGCTTTCATTCCCTTATTATTATTTATTTCTGTATTCAACACACAGATCAACTAAAAACACTAGCGGACAAGATAGCAAAGCGTAATTGAACCACACAATGACTACAATTTAAAAGTAAAATTTGGTACACCAGGCTCAAGTGCTTCATGTTGTCATAAAAGCATTCTATGCAAGATTTTGCAGCAACTGAATCGCATGTAGCAATAATGGTGCTTCTCGAGCTGAAATTTTCAATACTCTGTAGGCCACTTATCTCTCAGTATCATTGATCGCGCAACTGACTGAAAATTCAGTGTGAAAATAGTACGTCGCGAATTGTTGCAAAATGCGAAATCCTTAATTTGGAATTGCATTTTTTCATCATTCTGCCGATGCAGCTAAATATGCAAACAAATTTAATACAGTCAAAGGAGCGAAGCTTATTTGAAGGCACTGATCCGTTCCACCCGATGAAATCGGACTTATATCTGTGATAAAATCCTGATAAGTAGTTAGCTCGAGCAATTTGAGAAATATATATAATTTCTTTTGTTCTGTTTTCTGTTCCTTATGTTTTCTGTTTCTTTCTCTTTACATCTGCCCTTGCTGATTGTAAAAAAATGGCCCAAAAATTGACTCGAATAAATGTGTTATGTCATGGTACATTGTGCTACCGTATTATGATGGTATTATAAGAATGATCTGCTTGATATGTTGACGATGTCATTTTATGGTAGTGCTCCTTATGATACAATTTTTTATTTCTTTATTTTTCATTTTCTTTCAATCTTCTTAATTCTTTCTTCTCTCCCCGACATTAGTTGAGGTAGTATATTCGCCACACTGCTATCATTGTAGTAAACTTGTACACATATTTTCAGGCGATTAGATAAGCAAATAACAGCAGTTTAGCGTTTTTCGTTTTCATTTTAATGATCAATATTTGACGGGGGAACGTCGAAAATGCGGAGATCTGAGTTGATGGAGATGTCGTTAAACGGGACCCCAATCCCAGAAGAGGGTAGAGAATGCTGCTTCCGTTCATAAGTTACGGGATGCGTAATTTCTGCCCGAGAAATTTACCCTCAGCAAAAAAACTGTCGTTTGCTTGTTATTCATTCTTATGCTTGCTGAAGCCGATATAATTTGAATATTTTATGCATTATTTCGAAGCGCAAATGTTAACGTTTCTTCCATTGAATATCATATCATGACTCACTTTGTTTCAGTTGTTTTCGAACTCTGGTGGTTGAAAAAATGAACGGGGAAAGGTGTTACTGATCGTGAGCTATTTTCCTGTATAAGTTGAAGATGGGTTCAGACGGAAGTGAGCTTGTATTTGATCAACATATCGTGAACTTGGACATCTTATATGTCATTTTGAATCTCAGATTTGAGTGTTGTCACCAGATGTCTCAGGACAGAGACGAATCTCGAAGAAAATGAGTGTACATTAGAAGCTGAGGACAGTCAATGGGGGAACAACAGTCGAAGCTGGTCCTTGCTAAAGATCACACCGTCAATTATTCAGCCATCATTCATTATTTGCAAAAAAGCGGAAAAACGAAGAAAATTCGCAGCTAGATGTTACTGAAAGCCAAATGAGCAAAAGCCAACAGAATGAAATGTATTCTGTTATTCTTTTGCGCAGCAAATATGATTACGTAATGGATTGGATAATGATTTTTCGCAGCCCAGTTTCAACTCCTGAATGAAATAGCTTGTAGGCACATTCTTTCGTCATTCTCCAATCACCAAATTTCAGGCCAAGAAAATAAGATAACCAATGATGGGTATGCTGTTGAAAAGCAAAGTAGCTTCGCCAACGGCTAATTCACTTGAAAAATATTTTTATTCTGCTACAAATAATCCATTAGGAGTGCCACTGAGGATTAAGTGGCGAAAACTTCTCGCAAGAAGTGCCGATAAACGGAAAAATTAGTGGTAATTTCCGCTAAAACATTACCAAGCAAAATTAGCCCGCCAATCGCTATCGCTACTTTTAACTCTGCCTTCAAAATTTGTAATCGCACTGCTGATTTGTTCGAGAAGAAACCTCATTACGCCATTATTTAATCATTCAAAAACAAAAAATCTTTCCAACAATAAGCACCAATTAGTGATAAAAACAAAGTTAAGAAAATAATCAAATGACGGCAACAAAATTCAAAGGTGAAAAACAATCAACTGGCAGCAGCCCACACTACACCTCATTTCCTTTAAAAATGTCAACACGCTGCGCATTTCGTCTGACAAGGAAAGGTCACGAACTTACCCCAACGCTTCGGGGTGAGATGCATATCATATTGTAGGGCTAACCGAGCTGGTTATGAATATGCAAGAATTTTTCGCGGCGGACAAAGTAGACGGAAGATATGGCGAGGAAAAGATTTTCAGTGTATTGAAGTGAGATTCTGAATTATCGTTTCGCAACGGTGGCTTGGCAAAGTGAGTAGTGCGCTAGTACTAAGTGCAGATTCTTTGTAGTTCGGTTCAGCATGCTGCCAAAACCTTTTTTCTCATACATTTCTAATATATTCAAGAAGTCGTAATATTCTGCGACTTCACTCCCCACAACTTTTTCAAGTTGTGGGAATATTTCTAATTTTTATTTTTTTTAATTTTGATTTTTTTTTGTTTTTCATATCTGATCATAATGGATGTGTCTATTTACAACAAAATGATGGAAACATAGATGTAGGTTACAGCAGATATCCAACCGCTCGACAGATATTTCTTTCCGATATTTAAAGCATTCATCCGCAAGATTCATTCGCACGCTTATGGATACATCCAACAACATCCGGATGAATTCGAAACACCGGTTCAAGTGTGTTTTCCAAACGACGTAACTCAAGATTGTGATATCGATAATTGTGATCAGTTATCTTTTGTGAAGTGTTCGTATTGTAAATTGTATTTATGTTTCCATCATTTTATTGTGAATAGACATGCTCATTATGATCAGATGTAAACAGCAAAAAAATCAAAAAAATATAAAATGTCCCCACGATAGAAGTTGTGGGGAGGGCAGCAAAACATCACGTTAGCTTCAGTATGCTACAGATGGATGAGAAAAAGAATTATTCCAGCATGGGGATCCGAATCTCCGAGCACCCACTCTTGTGTCTAACGCACTGTCCGCCAGGCCAAGCCGCCGATATCGGATGGGAATTCAGAACGTTCCTTCAATACACTGAAAACCTTCCCCCCCCATATCTCGCGTCCTCCTTGTCCGCAGCAAAAATTATTTGCAGATCCGTGATCAGCTACATGAGCTCTACAAAATGATATATGTCTCATCCCAAAAGGCGGGGGTAAGTTCATGACCCTTCCTTGTAAGTATGACTAACGTAATATTAATGGTAATGAACAGATAACATCGGAAACTCGTAAAGCATAAATGACAAGTAATATAGTGTTTTGATAAAGTTTGGTCGTACACAGACATTTTGGGAATTGCAGTGACGTGCAAATGTGAACACATATTGAAATTATGAAGAATTGCATCAAAAATTTGTAAAGCGTAAGTACGGTCCATCCGCTAAAGTTGCTGAATTTCAAAACATAAATAACTCAGTGACGACACAAACTTTCGCCCTCGGAACACAATACTTAGTTTAGCATTCTCTCAATTACCGTGAAAATTTTCACTCAAACTGAGATGATTCAAATGAAGTGAAAGCAAAACCGTAGTACATGTAGTTGCGTGAAAATCTTCCTTGAGGATTTATGCGCTGTTTACTATTATACTAGCCATTAGCCTACACCTTTAACGAATTGTCCTCAGTGCTGCAGCATTTTCGAAAGGAAAAGTGCTGTTCGTTCATTGCTTGAAGACGCAGACAATATTTTCAAGCACTTTCGCGCTCACCTTTTTGGCCTATTCAGTCACGTCGCATGCTCGTGAGCACGAGCCAAGTACTCTGCTTTGCTTGCAGGCTCATAAGCTCATATCATTCATCGTCTTATTGTGTGCTCAAACTTCTTGGTACTCACAGATTTGGTGATTTCTATGACAAAATTTACTACAATTTGATAAGAAACGGTGACTGACTGATGATTAGGCATTATATACCATCGATGAATAATTAAATTTTAACTTTCAGTTAATTCCTAGTGATGGAACGGATGAGTTACTTATCACCTTCTTATTTTTGACTCGTTACGTAAAAGCACCAGTCGTACATCGAGTTGACATCAAACACCCTCAGTGAAGGGCTGAGAACCTGACGAACTGTTTGCGATTGGCACTCTTGCTGATGGCAGTAGTTTGTTGTTTGTAGCTTGCTTGTGCTTGCGTATTCAAGTCGTTGAGTGCCGTTGTTCTTATTTTATGACGTCATCGTTATCATGCTCGTCGTTGCTGATTGGACACAATTCTTAATCAGTAACTGTTTGGCAGTGTTCTAAACAAATACATTTCGAATAAATATGCTAAAGAAAGAAAGTTTCAAGCGAACAATCGATCAATGAATCTTTAATTGATCACTCATTCATTCATTTTATTCAGCCTCTTTCCTTTCTCTGTTCTTCTCTTCCTTTTATTGTCGTCCGTCAGCGATATTATCATCTTATCATACTACCTTTTATAGCATTTATTCACCTCCGTCGTTCATTTATCCTTGGCTATTTTATTCTCATCATTATTCTTTTTGTTATCATAATTGTTGTTATTCATCTTATTTTCAACAACTTTCAATTCGATTTTTCATATCCAGTCCTCTATTTGATCAGTTATTGTTAAAATTTGCATATAACAGCTGTTCAATACAGCTGCATCTGCATTCTAATTCTATAACAATGAGCACTACTCCTCATGCTTCTAAACAACGTTCATTAGAAGCACAAGTTGGAAATGAAATAATGAAAACAAATGAAGAGGAGATAATGTTGGACAGCGCTGATAATGATAATCACTCGTCATCACAGAATAGAAGTTATCTGCAAAAGATGAGTAATGAAGAAAGGAAGAATACAGAAGCGGAACTTTATTCGATTATACGCGAAGGGCTTAAAGAAATGATGCTATCAAAGAAGGCATCCACATCATCGAGTAATCATAGAACTTCATGCTCAACCACGAATCACCGTGATACATTGCGGATAAAAGCTGAATATCGCGGTGAAAAGTTTTGTATCGAAATGCGACGTCCAGTTTTATTTGAACACTTATTCGAGCATTTATCATCGAAATATAATCGTCAGTTGAATATTTATTATACGCTTAGTAACAGTGAACTGATCGTACCGATACGCAACCAACTTGAATTGGATCGAGCTGTCGAATTACTTGATCGATCACCAGCTCAACGAAGTTTACGACTTGTTTTATCAAGACACTATTCGGACTCATCACCCACATCTTACTCGGCTCCGCAAGGCAATTTTATGCCTGATGCATCCGGAACATTCACGTCTTCAGCAGCGACATCATCAAGCATAATCGAGGTTTGTTGATCTAAATTAATTGAATTGATTCATTAAGTGTGTATCCTCGTTGTTTTCATTAGCAGTCTTTTGTTTGTAAGTGACTCAGAAATCAAAACTCAGAACTGACACAATGACCGCTTATTTATGTTTTCGCACACGCTCACTGAAAGTTTGGCTGTTGTTTTTGTTCGTGCCACAGTGTAAGCATGGGGTAGTGACACGACCGGGGTTTTTGTTTGAGGCTGAAGTTGACTGCGAGTTCTCCACGCAATATGAGTACAGTGTGCTTTGCGATTGAATCGAGAAGTTTAAGAGTAACCGGACAATTTCTGATCAGAATAATCGAATCACTGCTCTTTGTTTCTCCTCGATACTTCGTGGTATTTCATAGATCGCGTTTAAACTGCATCAGAAACAAGAGAAACGGACCAATCGACTTGCCCCTATAAACTGTTAGTGAAGCGACCTAGCTTTAACTGTAGCAACAAAAAGTACAATCGCCTAGTCAAGTTCAAGTTTTCATCGAGGTAATACACAAGAATACGAGCTAGAAGCATACAAGCACAGAAAGCATTGTCTCAAGCCTGAATGTGTTCTGTGGAGAAAGTGCAAAGGATTTTTGACTCATTTTAATAGTAAGCTCTCAATAACTCGTTTCATAAATTGAAATATAAATTGTTTTTCCGTGGTTATCTTTTTCAGTTTGTGAATCGATTTACATCTACTAAAGGCTTGTAAAATCATATTTCGTATGTAGGTATACATTATAACCTACTGCTTTTTCTGGTTTAAATTATTTCTTTCTCTGCGTTTTCCAAAAACTTTTCAATTTCTCGAATATGTTTAGCATACTGATCCAGTGAGCTTGTTTTGTGACATCACTAAATCGAAAATATAGTCTTCTATTAATTACTTATGATGACAATCATCAATTTTCTTTGAGACGTTCCTGTGATGGGAAAGGAAAGCGTAAGTGTAATAATCTCTCATAAAGGGATGAAAATATAGTTGGCACATGATAACTACAGTGGTGCTGACCATAGCCAATACTTATTAAAACAGTTAGTGATTTTGAGAATATTCTCAACACAAACGATAATGTTCATTTGGTAAACGGCTGTAAGGTAGGTGTACGAACGATTCCACGAGAAATGCATGAAAGGGTGGTTGATTTAGCATAGTTCGATGATTGTCATGAGTTGATAGTGTATTGTTGATATTACTTCTATTTCATTCCCAGAAGTGCGATCTTATCAAAATGAATCCTTTTTCTTGGAAATCATCCTCCTAACATATTCCTGATCAACACTGTCGAGATTTTCTTTTAGAAATTAAGCGATTTCGTTCATTTTTGGTCTTTCTTCCCTTTGCAAGAATCAGTTAACTCATCATCTTAACATTTTACAGACTTTCAAGGTAATTTGTATGGATTCATATGATTTTTCGTACTTTTTTTCTTATTTTTCATAATAATACCCTTAAGTTGATGTCCTTAATCAACCTTAAACTAACGAAGTTTTCGAAATGAATGTTCAATTTTAATCGCAAATGATTCAAAACTTCGTATTTTATCAAAATTTGGAATTCTTTTGCTCCAAGCATGGTAGTTTTCGTGCTGATTCTTATTTTCCATCCACGTAAGCGTACAATCATTTTATGAAAGTTAAATACGTCGAGCTTTTTCGTGAGGATCATATTTATAGTGAGCATTCGTAAGTGTTATTCTTTAAATAATTCTCGTTTGTGTATGGATCTATATTTAACTTACTCATTCATCCAAAACTCAATTTCAAAAAAATATTCGTATGTTCGATATTGCAAGAGTTTTATTCATTAGTTTTTGAAGCACTATATAACTTTCTATAATAATTGCTGTCCAGCTACACTCATGTCAGCTACGTGTCTCATTATATGATGATTGGAGATGAAACGTATGAAAAGGGGGAATTAATTTCATGTATAATTTCTCGATAGATTCATCAAGTTAAACGCATCTCAAATTTCGTCGGCTCAAAATTTCTTCATCACTTTGTCAATTATAAAATGACTTTTTCGAACGTGTATAATAGGAAATCCATGAAGAATTCTGAATTTGACATTTTTTGGAAATTTACGTTGCAGCAAATAGTTGTTAGTTGTGTTGAATTTTGTGTGGATGTTTGAACACGTGCAAAATATGGTAGTTTAGTTTTCCGGGGAGGGGTTTTCTTTTTGGGAAGACGCTTGTTCAAATTGGCAGCAAATGACGAAAGGAGGAGAAATTCTGAGTGGAATGTGAGACAGAGTGTGGAGCATATGAAATGTCCGCCAGTTATTAGGCACACATGCAGTTGAGCATTGAGGTGGTGCATAAAGGTTGATGAATTGAAATTTGATACAGAAAAAGAAAAATTATTAACATTTGAGATACCATACTCGGGATGTCACTCATGCTCATCAGCGAGCAATAGCACCTCAACAGCGACTGCAAATCGATGGCGAGGTGCGCGAAGTGGTGGAGGGAGTAGTGCAAGTAGTGGTATTGTTCTAGCAGATTATCATTATTACGATAACAATGATTACGAACGTCGTAATACTAACACACCTCGTGCTCCAACCAATTGGAAACAAGGTAAATGTATCGGTTCTGGTGCATTTGGTCAAGTGTTTTTGTGTTATGATGTTGATACGGGCAAGGAAATTGCTCTCAAGAGGTTGGCTGCTAATCTTGAACTACTCAAATAACTCTTTAATCGTTTCCATACTCTTAAATTTTCAATAGTAAAGCATCTTACCTAAACCATTCAATCGATAGACAAGCAATATGATTCTCTTATTTTTTTATATCCATGAAAGAGACTGCTAATATCACGGCGGAATATTTATCATGCCTACTGGATAAATCATATTATAGGTTGCATTTCGCGCGTTCGGATACTCACTTGAAGAAGCAGATTGTGCAGCTGGAGAATGAAATCAACCTTTTGAGTACAATACAACACAAACGGATTGTACAGTATTTGGGTGTACAGCGCACAGATGAATCAATATCGATATTCATGGAATACATGGCGGGTGGTTCAGTAAAAGATCTTATTTCGACATACGGACCCCTGTCGAGTGCAGTCGCAAGAAAATATACTTATCAGGTACTACAAGGGCTTGCATATTTGCATCGTAACGATATGATACATCGTGATATCAAATCAGCGAATATTCTTCGAGATTCGCATGGCAACGTTAAGATCGGTGATTTCGGTTCAGCGAAACGTCTTCAAACAATCTGTAGTCAACAGAGTGCATCATTTATTGGTACACCGCATTATATGGCACCAGAAGTGGTGCTTGGTAAGAGTGCTTATGGACGTAAGGCAGACATTTGGAGTGTTGGATGCACACTCGTGGAGATGCTAACTGGTACACCACCATGGTATGGACTTGAGCCAATGGCTGTCATCTTCAATATTGCTTATCAGCATCCCACTTATGAACTACCATCAAATACTGATCCTACTCTCTCTGAATTGCTTACTCTTTTGCTTGAAAGAGCACCTGAAAACAGGCCAAGTGCAGTAGATTTGCTCACCAAACATCCAGCATTTACCCAATTTCTTTCGCATCATTAACAATCTCTTTTCTTTATTGCCTCCTTTCTATTCTCTGATACATCCATCAAGATGTGTCAATATCCATGAAAGATTCCAATCGAACTGTGACGTATTCATGTTCTCATTTTTACTCGATTAGTTATGCGGGGTACGCTAAATGGACTGATATTTTTTGTATAACTGTGTTGTACAGTATTTGGGTATTATCATCTGGAAACGGACTGTGAATGATGCTCTTTTTATGTAATATTATGTCGATATCGCAACTAAAGATAGTTGTAATCCACCAATAAACATGCCTTTAAATTGATTTTCATCGTTCTTTTTCTGACTTTTCAAATGGTGATCATTGATCGACCATGTCTACATTCAAATACTTGTTCATCAGCTGATTTCAATCAAATTTTAATGTTTGTTTTTAGCGTTATAAATTCTACTTAAATACATCTCACACTCTCTGAGTAAATTCTAATTATGTAAAAATAAAACTTCCTCCCTTTTGCACTGTAAGATTTTAGTGTCGTGCTCCTTTCAAAGTTTAACAAAGTTCGGTTGTAGTTTGTTATGTTCATATAACTTTTTTCGAAGTTGAATAATTTGTGACTGTATCATCATATCGAGAATGAACCTCGAAAATGTTCCACCAGGATTTTTTCCAGCAATCACCAGGTATTCAAATTGAAGTGGATGTCCATAAGATAGTGATCATGATACGCGAGTGACGTTTAATAACATGTTGTTTTATGCTCATTCGTGGTGCATGATTGGAAATAGTTACTCATTAATACCCTGAAAATAACGGTGATTATGAGGTATGGAAAACAGTGACTGCAATTCGATGTGCAGATAAATTGAATTATCGTACACTATGATTACAGTCAATTATGTTAGCATCTTAACGCAAGAAATTGTTTGAGAAGTAACTGATACTTCAATGCTTGCACGTTTACCAGTAAATTTTTGATAGGTACGTTAAACAATTGAAGATGCTCGAAAGTATTCGCGAGGCGTTTGCAAATGTACAAAGTGAACTTTCGAACAGGTTCCTTCTTTAACCTACCATTTGGTCGAGATCGCATTCACATTTGAATGGTTCATTCGGTAACCTGACTGGCATCAAATATGCTGCTAATTATCTGTCTTTTTGAAAAAGATCTGAATGAAAATCAATGCCTAAACGAGAAAAAATACGAGTTGGGTAATCGTAATTGGTATTTCCGTACAATAGATCATGTGAAGTAAATTTCTGCATCAAAATTGTAATTAAGCAAACTCATTTCAATTTCAGTGTTCAGAAATTTCGTATGAATACATCACCTTCTCTACAGAGGTTTGCGCTCATTATCCTACTCGTATTGATAAGCAGTGATGAGCTCTTCGAATGAACATATTGTATGACAATATACAAGACGAAAAGCAATTTATTTAAAAAGCACTTTATTTTTACAGAATTTTTAAAGCACAAGTTTATTAGAACTTGTCACACAAAAGAGTACAGATATAAAATGCTTTGTGAAGTAGAAATGTCCGATGAAGAAACAAAAAGAAGTTGCTACCGCCTGTAATAGTGAAGTCAATTGTGACTAATCATTCTAACTGTCACAAACTACTTGTCCTGTATTCATTTTCTCGACTTAACGCTGAATTTATTTCAGTTGTTCATCAGAAGCAATCTCGTCACTTCTAAAAACGCAAGCTGGTAGTAACCTTTTACTCAAGTGAGAACTCAATTTGCTTTTTCTCTTTTCTCTTCTCTAAACTATTATCAAATGATATAATGGACAGCGCACATCTTGCGAGAGACTTTAAACTCAACTTCTCGATAAGATTACCAGTAAATGACGAAGTCGGATGGAACATAAATCCTCTATTTGTGTTGGTATCGAAAAATAATTCATGATCAAATATTATAGTTGCAGTGCTGTATGAATAAATAAACAATTCATTAAGATATCAACTCAGTATTGAGCAAATCGAACAAATGAACAATGAAAACTTTCGATTAGCGAATCTCTGTAGTACCCGTATGGGTCGAGCGCAGCAGATGTGCAATGAAAGTGCTGAATGCATCCTTTCAATGCATCAACATTTCAGGGCTTTGCCTCATATTTGCAAGGTTCAACTTCTATTAATTTAATTCCTCTTGAGTATACGTGCAAGATTGATTCTCATTGTATTCGGTTCTGCTCTGGTATTTAGGGGTTGTTCCATCGAAAATTGGTTTCAAATGGGGCTGTCTATTTCACGGGTTGTGGTCCTTTGGATTTCACTAGCCGTTAATCTTGTCGAAGCCACTGAAAAATATTCTTAGCCTTTTTAACAATTTCCACAAAATGAGCGAATGAAACTGTTAAGAAGCAGAAACAAATTCAGTGCATTGGTTCCGCCGTCTACAGAAGTACCAGACTTTGACTTGATCACTAGGGGGAATTAGTTTTTCACTCAAGAAAATAGTGCGTTTCAGGAAGACTTGATAATAGGAAATAGATTTATTCATAACAGAACAAGATGAAATGAAAACAGGTCTGTCACAAGCAACTGAAATCAAATCAAATACTAAGCAATATTGTCGTTGTAATGCCATTAATTTTTGTGACAATTTAGCAGCTGCGAGAGTTGAATAGACAAATTGATAAACTCAAAAGATTCTGTGTTCAAACAGAGCTCGTCATGACTCATCTTGAAGCACTGCAAGTGATATCGAATGGTGAACGTATTATTGAAGAGAAGAAGGCTGATTTGAAGAAAGAGAAGGACCAGTACAGCGAGATCAGCAAAGAGAAAGTAAAATGGATCTCAGCTCAGCCTCAAACAAATATTTTTACTGAGGGTCATTGTTGTTCATTTATTTCTAAAAATATATTCCTTATTGTTTAATAATTATCAATTATTGATGTTTTCCGGAACCAAATTAAATTGAAAACAATTCAAGCGAATAGTGCATCTACACGCGTGGTCAGGGTTGTTAACGGGATTTATGAACTAACTAAAAGTAGGCCGTCTGCTCTCTTCGAAGGAAGAGTCGATATACAAAAAGTTGACATTTTTGCAGTTCTGGTCACAAACCTATTCAGTCTTTCAAGTTGTTTCATAACTATGTGCTAGCAGGAAGAGCGTATGCGGTTGTATGGCCTCTAATGAGTACATACTCATCCAAAGATTCTGAATCATCAATCCATCGGGCCTGTGGCTAGACAAAACAGCTTGTTTACTTTGGTGTAATAACAAATTGTTGGCATGCAAAAAATTTTGTAGGTCATTTATTGAAATGTTGAATGAAAATCATAAATTGATTTTAGATGAAAGGAGAATGAATGAGATGTTGGATGCGAATGATGAAAAGCACGAAGAGGTAATGCTGGAAGAATTCCTGAATCACTGACTACAAGAATTTGGCGCATTCGTGAAAGATTAGCGTTCTGTGCAGATAGCTGATGATGATCACTTTCGGCTTTAACCAACAGTATATAAACACATCTTTTGCTCTTATTTATCACATCGCTATTTCATGCAAAGATTCATTCGTGAATTCTATATTTAACATTATTATGCGAGTGTACATTTCACCAATAAAATTATGAAACGGCCATTCATGTTACAAGATTACTTGGAAAGAGGAAAATGCTCTTACATTGGCTGAATGTATACATGTCTGTCTCCATCCTCACTAAATCGTTGATTTCAGCTTATCATCGATTCCTACTTACCTGATTCACAAACGCTGCTGATTTACCTCATATATGCTCTACTTTTTGCTTCTATGGTCGAATCATTTTTTCAGGCTGCATCTGAATTTATTTCTGATGAGATTGACTAGAAAGTATGGCATATTTCGATTTGATTTGATAAGCTCACCAGAACTTCCAGTTGTGATAAAAATACTCGATTTTTCACTGAGGTTTTCACTGCAATCAATAGAAAATTGAATCGTTGAAGATCACTGCTCCTCCTTTATTCTCATAAAAATTTAAACCTGTGCATGTTGCAAGGTTGCAATCTGATAGCGGCGAAATTCGTTATGTCTGTCTCTATGAATATTACTGGTTGAGAATGCACCTTCTCTGTTTGTACAGCAGAGTTGCGGCACGACATTTTCTTTCATGAGACATTAACTCTACAATGTTGTTTCGGAAATTTTCCACTAAAAAGTAGCTAGTTTTTCTCGCCACAATTTGCCCCCAAATATCGGCATTTTCTGTTGTTTTCGTCGACAATACCGCTTCATTACAATGACAACGCTATGGATAACTACAGTGTAAAAGAATAACTCGGTTTCATCGTGGATGCATGACAACAAATTGTGAACGCGATCTGTTTTAATGCAGTTTCGTGAAAAAAAGTTTACCTTTTTGTATATTTATAAATTCAAATAAAGTACGTGAAAGTGGTTGTGAGCAATTTATAAGGACTCTGTTTTTTTTGTGGAAAATTTTCAGGCATAGATATAGCTGCACCTTTGAGTGGAATGTACAGGTACAGTTGTATACTACGTCTGGAAACTAGTGTAATGTTTGGTGTAGCGACATGGCTGGTCCTACAATAATTGAACAATGTTCCGTAACGGTTCAGCTTTAGTCTTCAATCGGCTTATTACATTATACAATTGACTGTTTAACATCTAAATTTTTAATCGTCATTTGTTTATGTAGAATTGAAAATCTTCAAGAGACTGCCTTTTAGCATGTATGGAATAAATCACAACTTTCATTAATGCTATGGTATTTATTGTGATAAATATTGAAAGGCATTTTTATTCATCTGTAGATAGTGCCTTTAGCGCTAATTCATCATTCAATAATTATCAAAAACCAAATTTGAAACTTGTACTGAGATAGAGATTTGACGCATTCATTATCAAGGATTAGAACAATCGAAGAACAGAAGAATAAGCAGCAGTTAATGGAGAAAAAGTAAAGAACTAAAAAGCACAGTTGCATGCATATTCCATGAACATTGTTGACTCATGCAATATGAAATATTATATAGTTACGTAATATGTAACGTTATGCGCATCACAAGGACACGAATGGTACGAAAGAAGGAAATGAAGTATTCAGTTGAATCAGTTTGCTAATGACCGTAATCATAACTGGCAGATGATTCATTCGACAGTTTAATGATGAGCATTGTTTTCTTGAAATTCTTTCATATATTCGCCAAGTTTCACAGTCTCATCCATCGTTACTGCATTATACAATGAGGCGCGAATACCACCCACTGATCTATAAATTATTTCATTTCGATTCACTTCAAAAAAATTCGATTGGTTAATGATGTGTGAAAAAAAAGGTTTTTGTCTAAGGTTCGATAAACAACTCTAATGAATTGATATAATGTATTTTCTTAGGTGATTCTCCCGCCTTGATGAATGCTCTCTTGAACAGTTCCACACCATAACAATTCACTTACTATTAGTCTCAAAGTCGCTGTTCACCAATCCGTGATTTCCACCGAAATACACTTAAAAACAGTTCCCTAAAGTGATTTGAAAGAGTGCAATTGCTATTCAATTGCCTCGTTTGCGAATTTTGTTATCTGCATCCCCTGACTTCTCAGTTAAGAAAGTCGTGTTTAACAGGATTAATAAAACAGAAACTAACCGATGCCCCTTAAGGCCGATCATACCGACTTGTAAAGCACCAGCAACAAACTTTTCTTCAAGCTGTTCATTTCCTGCAGCTATACGGAATGGAATATTCATTGAGCTTCGATATCTTTTATCAATACTACAGTGATAAAAATCGTTTGAGTTGTCTATTATATCGTATATGTGATTTGCCTTTGCCTGTAATAATCACTTTGTTTTTAATCGTTTCAATCAACGCAAATTTCTAGATGAAAATTCCATTGGTTACAATTATTTGATCATATCAATATTTGATAAAAGATGAACAAGTAGCGCCGATTTTAGTTGAGCCAAGAAATTTGATCCAAGATCATCGCAAATCGAGCAAAACGTGGAATGGAAAAGGACAGATTAACTGTGGAGAAATTAATGATATTAAATTCGGACCATTTTCATCTCATTTAACGAGGACATGTTGTATTTAGATAATGACCATATAGATTAGGTTGAGAGTTAATCTGGAATCTCTGAATTTGCGAATTCCATCTCCCGGAAGGATACCTTTTGATCTAGAAACGATCTGTGCGAAAGATTGGTTCTGAAGGTTGCTGGGTTAAATGGTTTTTTTGCTCATGTAATGTAGTGCATGCACTTCGACAGTTTCTTCGTTTTACCTTCAAGACATTGCCATTTTGACTGTACGCAAGCTAGCAGAAGATTCGTCGTCAAAAAATAGGTTGGAAGACCGCGTCATCTCCTTGTTTTTCGCCTGAAGCACCGGAACGTGCAATATGGATGGCGCTGTCTCTTAGCCCAATTCTTTTCAATGAGCTTTCACAAATGTTGTTTTTCATCAAAATAAGCACAAGTTTCGAAAGTTAAACCAAGAAACTTTCGAATTTTAGAGTACCTGCACAATGATCCATGAACCAAAGAACAATTTAACTCAGCGGCGGTGGAACCAAACAATTTTCAAATTTGCGCACTGTGCAAAAATTGTTTTGACGCAAAAACCTTTCAAGCCAATTCTTTTGTGCACAATTACACATAATCTGTTCTTAGGCCAAAAGGTATACATCTCCAACACCTTATTTTTAACTCCATATAAATTATCGTCATCCTGATATACACCATAATGGAGTACACACTTGTTCGATTTGAATTTTCACGGGGCTTGAAATCGGGGCTAAAGTTGGGCTTACGATTACGATTACACTTAGGCGCAGGCTCAAAATCACATTAAGGGCTCTGACCAAGGCTTATGTTTTGTCATTTGTTGATCTTCAGTGATCTTATGCATTATTGAGCTTCGATATCTTTATACCGAGCTAATAAGCTTGACTGGAATTGAAACCGTGCAATAGTAACAATATTCATTATTCACCTGGTTTCGCCTGTACACTTCGTCAATCCCACCAATATCACGAATCCATTCAAGTATTAATTTTGTGAGATATATCCTTCAAAATAACAGTAAATTGTTTCTGGAAGTCAACAATAATGGATGAAATTCAAAGGAACTTCGTAAATTGTCTTGTATTGCATAACTAAATAAGTTATGAAAACTGCAAATTCAAATGGAAAAGAAATTATGCAAATAGAATATATAATCAGTATTCGGCATAGGATAAATAAGGGCATCGTAAAATCGTATTACGAAAGAACGAAGGACGAACCCGTAACTATTGGGTGTATTATAGAGTGAGGAGTGTTTAGCCATTTCAGCATAGCTGAATATGCCTGGAGTCATTGGATGTTGATAACCGATTAAATCACGTCGCACAATCGTCAATGTTAACCCAGCAGCTCCTAAATTCTTTTGCGTTCCTCCAAAAACAAGACCATGCTAAAATCATTAATTACCAATGACCAATCCGCAAATAGTATCTTCTTTCGTTTCTTTTGAAGCGAATGTTGAATTTATTCGAGTTCAACAAGTCATAAAATTGCTAAATTACCTTGAGTCATTTGTAAGTAAAGAATGACATATTAAAGTTAATACGTGTCTTTTTCAGTCCAACACTGACCTTATTTTTTTTTAGGTAATTCTATGACACATGACAATTCATTTCCAGTGACATTTCTAGTGTTTGATTTTGAAAGTACTGCTAGCCTGATACAGTATGTTCTGCGCTATAGCTGAATGGTTTACATTTAAAATCAGATTCATAAGAATATAAAATGAAAATTCATTTGTCACTACTGAATTAATAATAGAAATGGAAAGTACATTTTGGAATGAAAATGGACGACTAAGAATGTTGGATGAGACATCTGCAACGAGTGGTACTCCTTCGAGAGATTGTGGTGCTTTCTTAAACTCGACACCGTGAATGGTTTCATTTGCACAATAATACAAATACGCAGCGTTCGCATTCCTTTTCCAAACATCTTCATCTGGTATTGTTACGAATGGCTTCGGCGGGGTGAAAACCTAGACGATTTGAGATTACATTTAATCAGATTACTTATTCATTCATCAGTTATGACGATAAGCCTTTCATTCATTCATTTACACAATATTCGTTTCAAATAGAGCTAAGAATGCAGGGATTCTCCAATACCCCCTCGAAATCCGGAGCCGAACCCCTTTTTCAGGATCCTCACCGATTCAACCCCTCCTCTTTTTTCATGTTCTTCATCCACATCTACTGAGGATCCTTCATGAACTTCCGATCATCAAAATGAGAGTAGTAAGGATGCTTCGATACAGTATTCGGCATAGGATAAATAAGGGCACGGTTGAATAAACACACAATCCTGGGCGTAGCAGATACCCTTAGGATTCACTGATTTTCAGTTTTCTTTATTAGCTAAAGGATAACGAGGAACAGAGAAGTCGGATGATCTTGTGCTAACATTAATTAGCGAAACTGTTCGCATAACTATGACGATGTAGAATAAAGGTGAAGAAGTCCTTTGTGTCAAGTAATGTTCAAAACGAACACAGTCACAAAAACGAGTGTGCTGGCACTGCACCTTCTTACCCCTCAAAACCGGGGAGAGATGTTTTCAGAGTATTCTCGCCCTTCCGTTAACGGCTTGTAAATGGTGAAATCCCCCACCTAAATGCCTTCTCGTTCCTCACCTTAGTTTCACTTCGACCGTTTATAATGCTTAAACGAATAATAAAGTGCAATCTGAATCAGTTTTGATGAGGCTATTCATGCTGACTAAAAAACATATAATATTCCCCATTACCTTTTAAACATCAAATAAACATGACTTTACTCTTTTCATGATTTCAAAATGATGAAAGTGCTAAAATAAAACTTCTACAGTGTTGAGAGTTAAAATGTGGGGATCATTAAAGGAACATTGTTAAAAATTAATCCTACTTGATTCACGTCAATGTATTTAGCTGCTTCAATTGCCGATTTCGAAGACCAACTTCCGGTGATAGCATAATCAGCACATTCTTTATCACGCTTCAGATTCAGTGGTATCGCAGAAAATTGCCCAGTTGCACCGCCTTGCAAGAATAACACTTCGAATTCATTTGGTATTGACCTATACTGATTTGAGTATTATCACATATTCATATCGTTATTTGATTCGAGGTTGAGGCTCGTGGTACTATTGTCAAATATGCTAGTTTTCGTTATCTGCACTAAAATCTTGTATCATGCATCATCACACACTTCGCCTGGTTGACCATTTTCCAACTGGATGCTCGACTCTAGGTCGTACTCACGAACAGATGCAACAATAATCAACAGAAGTAAAAAGGGCCCCTATAAATGTGATTCTACCAATTCATTCCGTCAATGTTGATTTAAAGATGAGTGAACTTCCATTCACCGAGAGAACATCGAGTAATCATTATAAAGCGATGCTGATGATATGATAGAAAAAGCAAATTATGTCAATTTGTAGTGATAGCGATTCGTTTTTGCCTTACCTCTGACCTGATAACGAGCGATAATAAGATACCTTAAGCTCACATAAGATAGTGCCGACAATTGTTTGTTCTACAAATAATCGTTGACTGGTGTGTGAATGAAAAGGTAGAGCACACTCTAATGGGGGACAACGCTGCAGACACTTATTACAGTGGGTAAGGGTCGCCCAGCGGACAAACATACGACTCGCAGTTTTATTATCACATAAATGGACAGATTATTGAAATACGATAAAACCTTACATTTGCTCCCTCAGCAACGTTTCGGTGCTCTTAATCACATTCGCAAATTCTTTTGAACGATGACTCATCTCTACAAGCATTTCAAACTTATAATAAAAGTCTACTTTAAAACATTTCATAAAATGCAACTTTTAGAACTGTTGTTTATTGTTAGAATTGAACTCTTCAGGTTACTACGAAACGATGACTTCCGAAAACAGAAAATTTTTCCTTTTCTTTCACTTCAGCTCATTACAAATAGTTTCCATAATTTGCAACTGTAATCGTATCATCTTTATGAAAAGCGACCATTAAGCCATTAATCCAGTACTTCTAATTTAATGAAAATATGTTAACCAAGAATGCTGATTCCTGAACCGGGATGTTCCAGAAATTCCTGATGAGCTCGCTCCATAACCTGAAACAGATAGCATACAATACTTTGAAACAGCTACCAAGAAATCCTAGGTTGTAATAAATAACAGAAGTAAATAAACTATAGATATACAGTGATCACACGAGAAGATGCATCCAAATGATAATGAATATCATAACGGCTTCGAAATTAAACAAAGTTAACCTCAATTTTGGATATTTTGAAAGCAACTTTCTTTTTGATACCACATCCATTAGTAAAATCCTATTTTAGCCGTTCATGATATTTTCAACGCGACAGAAAATGTTCCCGCTCTGTTCATTTATTTTGATTCATTCAACAATAAGGTGTGCATCTCAAATCGAATTTTTCGTTTTAACTAGAATTATCGAGAAGAGACGATTAATAACGACATTAGAATGACTATGAAAAATTCCCATATCGAGATAATGATACTTCCCTCGAAGTGCTTCTTGGAATGCCTCGAAATTTTTCGGAATTCCTTGAAATCTCTCGGAATATCAGGAAATTTCTCCAAACGCAGTATTTCGATAAAAAATATCGTCAATTCCTAAATTTTGCTGTCCCTTATAGCAAAAAAGGTCTACTGTTTCGTCACGTCCCGATAATTCACGACAAAAATTGGCCATTGCGCCTCGTTTCGAAATTATTTCAAAATGCAGACCCTTATTGAACAGTATCGTTCACATCACTATTGTCACTTTATCCAAAATTTGAAAATTATTTGCTTCACGTGAGTCTCCTTACTTAGAGCTTGCTTCAGCCTTGTGTTTCATCCAAAAAGTTCCTTTAAATTTGCCCTATCTTTACTTTACCATTATTTCGATTTACCGAAGTATAGTATAACTTAACTTAAAGCTTTCTGTTTAATGCATTCAGAATTTCTCAGATATTTTCTCACGGGAATATTGAGAAGGGCACAAGCAAATTTCTCGGTTATTTTGTTTAGAATCAACAATGATCAGTAGTATGAAAAAATTTTATTGACAAAAATGATATCAGTCAAAAATAGAATCTTTCACAAGTTTTAAAAATAATTTTTACTGTAACATTTACAATATACTTCACTTTACCTCACTTCTAACATTTAAAGTTCACTTCAATTTCACTCCATTTTCATTTCCTTTACTTTTATCATGTCAATACACACTCATCTATTTACCAAGTTCTTGCAACTCACTTCACGCACAAACAATTTTTTCGCTAAACTAGCAAAAATCGCAAGCTTACCTCCTCAACAATTTTCGCTGGACCAGCGCCGAAATTTATCTTCTTCATTGGTGGTTTCATATCTGAAACATTAACCGAGAAGTCAGTCTTATTGGTATTAAATATTTAAAACGCCTTCACCTATATAACGAGCAGTGACGTAGCCATGAAGAGGTGGGGGAAGTGAGACCCTCCCTTGCTCCCCTCTTGGGCCTAGAGGGTGATAGAAAAGAGAAAAAAAAACAAAGGAAAAGAAGGGAGATTATAATCATAACTCATATTACAATTCCAGACGTAGCCCAGGGGAAAGTGTTTGATTTCATTATCTGCAGCCAGTTACCTGACTGCATATAATTCACCATGTTCATTTGTATGCCTCGTTTCACTTTGAAACCGCGGCGAGTCTAAACACTGAGCCTGAGCCGTAGTTTGCGTCTAACATACAACATGCCTCAGTCAAAGGTAAGAGAAAACGGATTATACAGATCGGCCCAGGCTAACTCCAGCGCGATGCGTTTTGATTACCGTTGCGTGGACCGTTTTTTGGGACCATAATAATGTTCGGAATGGGGCCAACATAGGTGATCCTGTGAGGGGAGGGGGGAGGAAGTGACAATTTCTGCCCAGTCATCTTCCCGCGGATTTTCTGTTCCGGCGGATGCACCCGCATAGGGAGAGGGGTTCACTATATGAAATAACCCGCATTCATGGGAGATTTTGAAGCTCTCGCAATAGCTCGTTACTTCAGTTGGATCGGGGCCACCAAATTGTATTGGTCCTCAAAATTCGGGGAAAAGTCAGTGGTCACCAAGATTTAGATTTTTTTCGTCGGAGGAGGATGAAAATTTACCGGAAAAATCTGCGACTTTCGACATGAAGTAGTAATCAATTGATGGGTGGTGAAATATGAATTAGACACGCAGACCATTGCTTACTGCTTGGTTTGCAAACTTAGGACGGATCGAATATTTTAATTGCTATTGATATAATATTTATTTGCCTCTTCTTTCATTTCAATGAAGACTTATAATCAGTGAAGCTCAATTTTGACGAAAATGGCTCATTTCCGGCTCCACAATTCTATTATTTCTGTTCCAGCTCCACTTTTTTAAGAAATTCATCTCCAACTTCAACTGAGAAATTCTAAAGTTTCGGTTCTGGCTCTAGCTTCGAAATCAGCTTTGCTTCACTGCACTTTCATCTTCCCAGAAAAAATAGCTCCGGCTATTGAATGCTGCTGTAACTTTTTTTTGAATAAAGCCAAGGAATTTTTTCGCTCCAGAACTTGGGCATCATTGCTTATGACACTTACATACAACGTTTGCTATGATTAATAAATAAATTGTGAGGTATAATAAATTACTGCCACTTTACTTGCACGCGTCTTACAGGACTATGGGGAGGAGCCGTCGACAAGGCCTCGCGAGTGGGGGCGATTTTCTGAGAACGGAAACCGCCACGGGAGGGTACTGGTGCAGATTCCGAACACTAGACCAGATCATTTCGCGCCCTCCCCTCCCCCTTCCTTCCCCCTGGAAAAAATTCTAACTATACCACATTAGATGATATTTTAACAGAGAAATGATGGAATTAAAAGGTACGTCAAAACTCGGCTCATATCAGAAACGATTCATAAGCAATTGTAGAGCATTTTATAAATTCATTGAGTACACAACAACGGAACAACAAAAGTAAAATAAGTATCGAACCACTCTGCAATATTGTATAATATTATCGGGCTGTTTATGCCATGCGCACAGAAACATACCGTGTATTCAACTGATCTAATTTCCTGTTTTAATCCAACCCTTATTTTTTACCATTCCTGTCAGTGCTAACGGTTATAATAATGATTCTAACAATAAGAAACGGCGATAATTAAATATTACAATCATTCAGTAATGTAGTGCTGTTGACAAAATATTACCTGTGCAACAACACTACATTACTATTTGATTCACTTATTACCGCCATGCGCATCTTATAAATGACGAAAGCTTGTATCGTTATTAATGAGTAGTTGACCAAGAAATCGAGAAATGTTTTCAACAGTGTCACCGAATATTACTGATGATTGCACGACAAAGCAAGGTCCTGGACGTGATAGAATAACAAATGAATGGTAGGTAAGAGAACAGAACAATGATAACTAATTAGAGACTTCTGCCGAATGCGGACTTCGAAGAGATAACATAACCCACCACAAAAAAGTGCAATTTGTTCGACATATGATCAACCCATCAATCTACAAAACTATTATATCAAATCAGTTTTTCTCTCTTCTCAGAACGAATATCTTATTTCGTCTTGTCATCCCATCCCATTTCGTTTCATTCACTTCTATCGTCCTTCTCATCTGTTTGCCTAGAGCAACATGAAATATAATGTCTCATCGATTACGAACTTGTTGCTGAAGTTTATTCATTTGGTTTGATGGCATTATTCATCCTTCAAACACCAGGTCATCTCGCATTTTGTTGTGTTGTGGTTAACCCGTGATATGACGTGATTATCATCAAGAAATAGTCCGTTCATTTCAACGTTTCAATATCCTGTTTGGAGTTCATCGAACAAATACTTCCCTAAATCATCGTAACACTATTTTCATCAAACTAATTCGTTCACGTGAACAGCATTACCGAAATCATGTGAACATTGGTTGAGTTATTGCGTAATTTATTGAAGAAATCATCGCAATTTCTTTACAACTACAGACTGGTATTATGATTCCTACTTGAACATTACAAAGACTGTGAAAAGAAAATCTTCTGAACAGAGCACAAGAGAAGGCTAAATTCAGGAAAAGAGGAAGGGGTGAATACTTGGAAGATGACATCATTAACACCGTCTAAATGAATGATTCGTAAGAATGGGTTGCTTTGTATGATGTTCAAGAGAATAATGGAATGAGTATATGAATAGTTATAATTTAATAGAAGCTAAACAATAACCTGACTCAGGATCAGTGGTGTTAATAGCATGAATGCACCATTCGAATTTGGCTAAAACTTTTTTCGGTGAACCAAACCCACATCCACGAGTTACGCTCGCGAAACCACGCTATCCATGTGATTATAATTATCACTTCACTTCCATTGTAGCTTTATACGCTTATCAGATAAGTATCGTGCGAGTTGCGCTAAAGAGCTGATTGCAAACTGAACACAACCAAGACTTGGCGGTCTCCTTAATGATTCAGTCGGTTGCAGCATCCTCTCAGTGATCGATACGTCGAGAGATTGAGTACTTCCCTCTTGAAACCCAATAGTGCACCTTTCGGTTGTCCACGCAGTATTACTACTGCAACTACGTGAGTATCACTTGTATTTAGCAACCGTGCATACAACATAGTATTCCGGGGGGTGCTCGCTAATGGTCATTTGCAACAACTTTTTAAGAAGGAAGCACTAAATGTGCTCATCCCATTCGTGAGGACATACTCAGCAGGATTCAGTGCCTATTGTCATTCAACACAAACTCGCTTGGTGCACAGACAAACATGTAGGTTGCTGTCAGCAACACTGCCACGCGTTGAAAAACTCTGCCATAGTAAAGAACAGGGAGAGTCATCGACCTTAAACATACGAAATTTCACGCATCTGTGAAAAGTTATTCTGAGTTCATGCAATTATATGTTTTTTGTTTTATTTTTCTTTCCCAAATCATCATTTTTATGCTATTAAAAATTAATTATGAAAAATTCTATTGGTTTCGTTTACTGTTATTCCCAAACAAACTATTGTTGTGAGGGGTGTGAGGTCATTTTAAAATTTTTAGGGGGTGCGGGTGAAAAAAAAGATTGAAAACCACGGTTTTATCTTACATCTCACAATATTTTCAATGTTTTTCGTGTAATTCAATCAGAATAATTACAATACAAGAAATATTTTCTCCTGTTATGAACAAGATGCTATCTCACTGCTGCCTACCAAACTTCTTAACTTCAGTGTTTAATTGAATTTGATGCTCAAATTTCATCACAACTGCATTTAACAAGTGCATTCGTTGTTACACTGTAATTTCTCCTGTTTTACTGTTGTGAACAGTATTCATTATATCACATTCCCAAAAATTACATTTCTTGAAAATTAATGATGGTCGTAATTTTATAATCATAATCCAATTCCTCAACTGTGCTAGGGAATATTCTCTGAATTCATTGGCAATTCAAATTCATGATTCGACACATAGCAACAAGAACAACAATTCGTGATTTCGATGATAAGTTGTTATTCGATTCTGAAGTAGGCGTTCAAGAATAATGAACTTCAGTGATGAGACACGCTCACCAAAATCATATCGATGTATTACAATACACAGCGTATACGCTCCAAACACCTAACGAAACATTCCTCTTATCACATCATGGTGATAAGCATGCTGACCACATACGAACGACCATCTGTATCTGCAAACAACATCATATTTTCCCATTTGAAATCGACTTTATTTCGTCGGTCGAAACCCAATTTTTTCCAATACTCATCATTGTTCTTCGTCTTCCATAAATGCAATAATCCGTACGTCCACAAAATTTTCATCAATAGCCAGAATTACTCAGCGAGGCGTTCATACGTATACAACCTTGAGAACTGTTGTTCGGCAATGAGTTAAGAAGTGAATTAAAGTTGAATTATGAGATTTCCTTTACTTCATTTTTCAATCACATTTTACATTCATATGTTCTCACTTTTGAAGTTAAAGTACAAAAAAGATATCTCTATAACAGCCAAACCGGTTGAAGTATGCATGAAAATGCCATTGACAAAAGGTACTGAAAGTTTTCGTGTTAAATTTCATCGACAAGAGCAAATTGAAACATTGAAGTGTTTGCTTTGTGACAAACACATCTCGTAAATACGTGTCTACAGTAGTGTTTGGAATTTGCAGCAAGTCCTCCCCTCTCCTTTCCACCCAAAAAACACCCACAGAGGTATGAGTCATCATGACAAACCGCGGAGGAAACTCCCAGTGTAGGCTCCCGTTCCCATAGAATCGCTCGTATCTACGGATTTCCCGTGTAATGCCCAGAATCTGGCCTTATCAAACAAAATGTCGCAGCAACATTCTGCAGCCAGAGCTAAAGCCTGCATGATAAATTCCTTTCGGAGCCGGAACGAAGCGAAGGAATTTTCGGAAGTGCAGCCAAAAATTTGGAGTATGCGGAACCGGAGCTGGAGCTGAAATTATAGAATTCCTGAGTTGGAGCTGGAGCTCGGGACGAATTTTCTGAACAGGCTGAGCAGGAGCTGGAGTTGAAGTTTCAGAACTGCAAAGCCATAGCTGAGTCAATTTTTTTTTTGAAATTTGGACATCACTGGTTATGTCTTCATATGAACTATATTGGTAGTGATGAAGAACGAGCAGAAGAAATGTTGTAATGAAAAGTCAATTGTGAGTTTATTGACTGCACGATTGTTGTGCTCGTTTCGGTTTGTTTTTGTAATTCATTATTGATGACATATTAATGAATTCATTGACTTTCCGAAACGTTGTTGTTAGGTCGCGACGACGCAACACTCAAAATTTTTGCCTTCTTCCAATGAATTTTTGTCCTCCGCCGACGAAAAATCTGAATGCGTTGTTGCCGTAATTTGTGGCTTGATGCCATCCATGCACGCAAAAATACTCCAAAAAATATTGACAAATTATATTCCTCAAGATATGAACAAAGAGTGAGGTCCTCCGTGGAGGCTCAGGAATTATTCACCCCGCAGAGCAGGTGATCTTTAGAAAATGGTTACGGGAACTATCGTTAAATTCTCATCTTTATGACAACTTCTCCATGACCACTTCAAAACATCATTTAAAACAAACACTTCCAAGTTAGAGCATTTTGTGAATCCATATTACAGAGATTGTAACCATCGAAAGTTAGATAGAATAAGCAAGAATAGCAACGGATGTTTACAACAATTTATCATAAATTCTGTTGTTGTCCCAGCTTGAGCTATTGAATATTGCTGACTTGTTTGAACCAAACTCGAAAGATCTTTGAGAAAAATGCAACGAGTCAAGCAAAAAAAGCAATAGTTTTGAAAAATAATAACTTTTTCATCCACGGATATTCGAAGAAAGCCTAAATAAAAGTCGAAACCTGACGTTTTTTTTTAACAAGACGGTTTTTCGTGAAGAACGTATAACTCGAAGAAGCATTCGGTAGACTGTCAGTAAATCATTTCATATTAACTTTGCCAACATCATATTGTCCATCATCTTGCGATCAAACTGTTTTTATGTAACAAGGACGCACAACATACGGTTCGTTTTTTATTAGGTGGAACGCCAGTTTCATTCGTGTTATTTTATGCCGATTACCATTACTTCATATCCGTTACAGTCACAAGTGATACTAATGTTATTGCACTGATTTGCAAGTACATCCAGTCAATTCCATCTAATCAATTTATAATCCGCTTCTCTTTACTGATTCAATCAAAGCTCACACAATATTAATGTTTCAATCATCCAACCTTCATTCAGTGTAGTTTTGTACCTTTCGTAACATCGGAAATATTCATAAAGTTTGCAACTGATTGATCAAACGCCATAATTTTGTATTGATGATTTATAAAATGTTCGAGTGATTATATCACACATCATTAACGTAGCTATCGAAATGCTCTAAGAGCGATCACAACGGAATTTGCTCATATTGATCATAAATGAATACATCTTACGAAAGGTACAAAAGGTGAAACGTCAGTACAAAAGATGCAGGATTCAATGGAATATTTTTCAAATTATCACCATCAAAAATCAATAAAAAATGAAGAAAGACAGTGATATGGGAGATGCCCGAAACAGAAGAGTAGATTGACTAAACAACAATAAGATATTAAAAGATCACATTTAGAAGAAATGCTATTAACTTTTGTTGACCTATATGAAAACAAAACTGAACAGGGACTGCCTCGTCTATTTTGCTGATAATTTCACTCATTATTTTTAACGTAGTATTGCTAATATTATGTATGTAACTAATTATATATTACAGTTTAGTTATCAACAATGAGATCAATCAGACTGATTCAATGAAGCTAACAACTTTTTCCATAAAAGGGTACGGCTTATCAGCATGTACCCAATGACCGGCATCTTCGATAACCGAAAATTCGGCCTTAGGAAATTTTTGCAGGATCAGGGGATGGGATTCAGGTGTGACATACCTAGAGAACGCGCCTGAAATGAACAAACATCTACGTTGAAAAGTGGGATTTCCTTTGGGCATATTGAAAGAGGAAATATAGTGCATGTTAGAACTTAATGCACTTAAATTACACTTCCATCTATAGCCCTCCTCACTTCGATCCAGATTTGTTAATAAAAACTGTCGTGTTGGCACATCGGTTACAACGTCTGCTAGCTCTAAACTGATCTCACCACGACTACCTTTCATATTAACTTTTTTCATCGCTTCCATAAATTTCGGAAATTGATGATGCGATTCCGTGTCGTATGGTATTGGTGCTATATCTTCGACAATAAGTGACTCGAGTCGTTGTTCAGCCCCCTTCGCAAGCGCTACCAACATTGCCGCTTTACCACCCATTGAATGGCCTAATAAATGAGCACGAGTATAACGACCATCTGTTTCAGATGGTACTACTTCATCTAAAAAATACCTCACATCTGCAGCCATTTCCTCATAGGTCATCGAGTCAGTCCAAGGTGAATCACCTGAAAACATTGCACGGTTTTATTCGTTTTAACACAACTCTTTTAAACCTAGTGTTTAATTTATAAAGGATTTGGCACTTTTGTTGCTGGTGGGCACCACCGCAAGCATGCGCTTAGCTTACCGCTTTGTCGCATGTGTCTAATTCAAAGCAGGAATACCCTCAAGCTTAGGCTTACGCCTAGCCCAGTGATGAGGCTAGCGCATAGGCTTCGGCTTACGTCTAAAGCGCATCATCACACGAGCGTCTGTGACGGCACGGTGGCGCATGGATAAACTTGATGAGATATTAGAAGATTATATTACATTATTAAATATATGTATATATATGTACTTTTAACGGTTAAAGTAAATTATACTACGTCATCATATATATATATATATATATATATATATATATATATATATATATATATATATATATATATATATAAATAATAATTGGGGTCATTTTATATATATATTAAAACTGATACAGATACACACCCATTGCCAGAAAATCAAACGAATGATAAACAAGCATAACACATAAGAATTAAAATATCAAGATGAATGACCATGATTTCGCAAATCCAACGTGAAAACGGTATTGCCAAGTCGTCGTTGCAAAGCTTTTGCAACAGATCGCCAGTTTAGCTGCCCTGTGCTTGAACAGATCTTTCACATATCGAATATCATTCAACGCAACGTAAATGGAGGCAATCAATTTTCAACGGGTTCAACAGATTATTTTTGACGACAGAAGACGTTTGAGGAGTGAAAAAACGCCGGAATGTGCAAATCAAAAGGAATGGAGGTAGGCGCCGACAACTTCAAAAAGTCCCCACTAAAGAGGACAAAAACGGAAATGGACGTCAAACGAAAGGAGGAGAGGTATAACACAAACATCAATTGCGCAAGATTGCACGAGTTTCGGAGTGTGGAATAGTTATCGCTTTCAGGTATATTTAGCAAGATATCAACATAGACATTAAAAATCAACAATGAGAACGCTTCTCACTTAGCGCTTAGGTAATGAATTTCAGATCGATCTACCTATCAAGCATTAAATAACCTCGGACTCGTTAGCAATAAGGTGGCTTATTGATGAGATTCTGATAATAAAAATAAAGACATCCATAAAATGAAAGTGACAAAAAACCAAAAAATATAGCATCGAAAAGCACACAGACTTATGCATATATCCACCATTAAGAGATGAATTGAAAGCGCAGATCAAATAAGCGACAAACATACTGTAAGGCTAATGAATGAAAAAATAACAAAGACAAACCCATGCATGAGCAAATCGCCATTGTTTCGGTGCATACTTGGAGATTTTGTGTTCAGGATCCAGGAAGAAGTATTCGTGCCTGGGTCGGTCGGCACCAATTCCCTCGGATGGCGTTCGAATGGCCAATCCCAGCAATCGATCCTCGTTTATACCCAAATACTCACAACAACACAAATAGGCATCACGCACTCGACATTTCAACTGAAATCAGTGGAGCCTTTCATAGGAATTATGTACATCGTTCATATCGGGCAGTTTGAATCAATCCTCACTGATTTAAATCACCGATGATCGGCAGCAATTCGCTTAGAAAAGAGTTCGTTTAAAGTGGCGGAATCATGAATTATCACCATGAACTGCTAAGTAGAATTGAATAAGTCAAAAATTTGCGACTACTGTCGATAATTCTGAGATCAATACTTGGGACGACATTCCAAGAAGATTGCAATAATGCAAAATCCCCCATTTTTATCGTTACTTCTTTGAACATCAATTCATGATATATTAGACAATGGATATCGTTCAAAATCGAACATTTCACCAACGCATAAACAATTTGGCCTTGATTTTAGGAGAGATCAACAAAAATTGCCTTTTGATAAGCATATATTCATGCCGATTGCAATTACAAAGATGCTCATCGACCATTTTAATTATTGTAATGTTTCAGAGCGATTGTTGCTGAATATTGCTGTCATCATTGTGGACAAGTAACATGCGAATCAAACAGCGTGAAAATTTTGAATAGATGAGTGGAGATCAATTCAGTTGTGACATTGCTAAGCCATATAGATCTTGTGCGTTAAAATATTCAAAAAATATTCCTACAGTTTATAAAAGCTTATTATATGCTTTGAAACGATGTTGTTTGATTGACCAGTTGGACTGAATGATCGATCAACTCTTCAAATGTTTGTATCAGGCGATTAACTTTATACCAGGCGATTAACTTTTCCAGATCTTCTTATGTGGAAATAAAGAGCTGACGTTAGTTGACAGTTTAGACGAATGTTTGAGGAGCGGATTGCGGAATTGCGAATATAAAACATAACTGAATAGGTGGAAGTGAACATGGAATAAAAACAACAGGGACATTCACGACGGATAACTTGAATATAGCAACATTAACGACAATGCTACTGAGCATAATGCAAGCAGTAATAATCATAGAGAAACTAACATGTACAGCAAGGGTGATTGTTTCTTTGGTGAGTGTTTGTAACTGGAGGTATTTGAAGCTGGAAGGCATGGTGATATGTATTGACGGAATAACTCGCACATGCTCGGAATTATAGGCTGGTAGATGACAAAGCGATAGGGTGGAATCGTTGGATTTCGAGGCTGGATACGATCCGGACGGCCCTTGTTCCGACGAATGCGATGTGGATAGCCGTGTGCTACTACACGGCGATGAGCCATCCATTGATTTCACACCATCATTATCTAGCATCACTTCTAGAATATTTCACATTCTTTACAAATTATTCTCATTCACAAATATCATTCGAATATCACACAATGGCGGCTTGCATAGTCTCTAACGCACAAAAAACTCAACTTCGCTTCAACACATCAATTTTGAATCATACCAAGCAAATGGTATTATTATTTCGAACACGAATAATCGGAATTTAGACATCGTCATCAGTCACGAGTAGTGAAATATAAATGAAAATGTTTATCAGTTGCATTCAGTCAACGATGACATTGCGACTTCATTGAAAACATAACTTCTTATGAACAGTTAAACAACACCAAATTTTTATGTAATGCAGTTTGTTGAGGAATCTTACGATGCTTGTCGATGAAAAACACGCAAATGACAGTTTGCATTGAGCTGTACGTTTCAGTTGAGGTTCTTTCATGGGCATAGGAAACGTTTTTAACGTTGAAGACAAATTCCATGACGGAGAGCAATGATAGTGTTAGCAAAACAGATCGCTAGAATTAAATTCCGAAATTTGAGATGATTCTTTTCTCTTATCCCCTGTTCCTCACCCCTTCCCATGTCCCCCAGCTCCTCGGCTCTGCCTATGTCGTTGCCAGGTAATGGATGCGATACAGTTTTGAACTGATAATTAGTGATGATAAAATTCGAATGACACAAGATAAGTGTTGAATTATTGTTTACATTATGAGTATGACTGAAAAAGTACAGCATTTCAAACACAAAGTCCAGATAAACAGTGAAAAGCTGCACACACTGATGAATGTGCCATGAGAATGTTTGGAGTCGGGTCAGGTGGGTGTTTTGATGAGTAATTCCATTTTTTGATAGAATTATGTTTTTAGAATGATAAGACAAAAAATTACGTAGTAAACAATGAACAACTCATCGCAAAATTGTGAAAGAAGATGTTTGTGCTGGTGAAATGATACACAAACTTGGTGAACTGAATTCTAACGACGATTGAAAGCGATTCTTTGACGGACGGAATTACGAGTTGAGATTGATGCCTCTAGCGATTGCTAGTCGAAAGAGCATTAACACATCAACAATGTGGTAGTGAGTAAAAACTGATAAACAAATACATCGGGTTAGTTGATTTCAAACTTGGAACATTTTTAAGCCGCATTTAATAAGGCAAATTCGGTTGAACTCTCCTTAATGGTAAACGTTAGTTCATGCCGAAAACTAACAATAAGCAAAAAATGCATATCGAAATTGCATTCACAAAACAATTCATAAAACAGGTGATTCAGTTTGTTTGCAATTAAATCGCAATTGCCAGCGCTCGGGGAAGCACACTTACGGAACGGAACGCACATAACGCTTATAACAATTCACACATTTTAATTCACTTGAACCGAAAAAAATTACAATTACAAAATTTCAAAGGATCGTTTATAATTTCGAGCTTTCTCACTAATTTCATGCACTCACACCGTTACAAATTAGAATCTCATGGAAACATATGAACCAGTGGCGGATCTTTCTTCTTTAAAGTGGTAGGAAACTAAAGTGGTAGGAATAAGTTAGCCGCACGGAACATGACTGTTCCTGATCGAGCCACAATTGGATGATGATCAGCATGAAAGTGATAATGTGTCGAAACGAACAAAAGTTTTAGAATTTACGATTGATTAATGAACAACATAAACGAATGATTGACTACAGATGATAGATGCTTTAAAGCAGTTGAATCTTGATGTTATCGTAATGCAATTAGAGAAGCGGATGGATGGCTGTATTTCAACATTGGTAATTAGTTTGAAACACATCCGGTTTTTTGCACATTCCATTCGTTTCACCAACAATAAAAACAAATACAACGGTGATCATCGCAGTAACACGATCGTTCTTCACTGTTGACTTATAAGTGCATCAATTCATTCGTTCATGCTTGTTAACGCTTCATGATATATGGAGTTGAGTAGTGAAATTTTACTGACAATGAGCACTTGTGATCTTCGATCAACTGAGGAGGCGATCACATTCCATCATTGCATTCATAAATGATTACAGTGACTGTTGAAAGATGACCGGTTCAACGATGAATAACTATTTAGCAGCCGTGATGATAGTGCGTAGCAAGCGATGATTGCGTATATGAACTTCCAACAATAAAACATCTAAGGGATTGAATGAGCCGTGAAGTTGAACGAAATGGATAATCGCAATGAAGTTTGAAGATTTGGAGAAGATGTGATTCGTCAGACATCGTCGAGATCATCAGCACATCGCAGTCGCTTTCTCATCAACAACAAACGATCAGCACTTTTCATCTTCCACTTACCATTTCTTCCTTTTTACCGTCTTCACAATCATCAAACACCATTGTCATGTCATGATGACCATCGACCTACCGGTGATGTTGTTTGAGATTTTACGAGTGTGAATGGAAAGAATTAGAAAAATGTCGCTCAAAACAACTTTTTTGGATGTGACTGACTGTCATGATGATTATTTACATATGGAAGTTCACATATACACACGAATGAATGACATGCGCATTCACCATTCATTTCGATTATGTTATCGGATATTATCATTATTTTTATATCAGATATTCATTATCATTGCTATTGTTCTATTTGTTATTGTCCACTTCCTATGATCAAAACTATTTCAGAGTGAGCACTGATTTCCTAGTGCTCGTTGCGAGACTTGTTCTCATTTGATCAACTCTATTTTTTCTCTTTTGTTCCATTCATTTTCCCGATTCTCGCAGGTTTCTTCATGGAACCAAGTCGAGCCGGATCAATCTAATTATCTGATATTATCATCAGCATCACCCCAACGTCAATCGACAATCGCCTTTGTTTACGAGGATTTTATATGTTTCAAGTGATTTCTATCTACCGCTTCAGTCGACTTCACGCGTTAGATAATAATCGCATGCAACTTGATGCTACTTAAATTTGACTGAATCGCAATAAAATCGTCTTAAACACACCAACGATTTTATCGAACTGGATTGCTGCTGCTGCTAACGTCACATTAGACACCAAAAATTAGATCAAATCATCATGTGGAAAGCGATATATGTATATATGAGCACATGCATTATTGCTGAACGATCTGAATGACATGAGAATACATTTGAGAATACGTCTTGTTTATCACTCAGCGAAACATCTCATCATTTGAAAGATGTTGAATGAAGATGTAAAATAAACACTTTTGAAGGGTAGTGCACATGTTCAATAAAGCATGTGTACTTGCACACAACGAAATTGGATAAACAATTTCTTCAGGAATTAGTTATGAAAACCTTTTGAAATATGAATTTTGGTTGCATCGCGCTATGTCAATATCACTTCGGTTAAACGAAGAATATTTGAGAGTAATTATAATACTTACAGCTGGTGATGTTTCCAAGCAAACTGTTCTATTCCTGGAAAGAACTGAACAGTTCCTTTTTTTCTGCACACGTTCTGTTCTCTACTCCTGGGAACAGAGAACGGAACGGAACAGAACAGAATAGAACATTGAGCTAAAAATATGGAATAGGAACAGCACTAATCTGCAGCAGTGTGCCGCTTTCAGCTGACACTATTTCTGATGCTGATGAATATGAAACCGGTGTGACTGTTAAAAAATCGATAGTCGTGTACTTTAAGAGTTATACGCATGAAAATCGCAACCTCAACTGAGGTCCCATCTTAACTGAACATGACCTATGATCGTTTTGAGCAGTAATGCTTCTGTTCCAGTCAAAACTGTTCTATGTCTATTCTATTTTAAGGAATAGAACAGATACATCAGATACATCACTACTTAGAACAGTGTGAAGGGAATACGATTTCGTTTGCAGCTAGCAAAAATAAGCGATCTATCGTAAGGAACAAATTTAGTCTGAAATTGAGTGAAATTCCAAAGTTGAAATCGCACAACAGCGCAACTGAAAAAAATCGCAAGGTTTCCGAAAGCAAACGAATTACCACATTCAAGCATTAACGATTATTAATATATTGCATAATCATTGCAAGAGAAACTGCTCGAACATATGAAATCTCTCAGAGATTAGCGCTGAATTAAAGTAAATAACTGCTAAGGAGTGAATGCTCGAGAAATTATACGAACGTTACAATGAGGGAAACTGAGAAGATTTATTCGATTGTCTAACGTTGACTGAATGCAAAAAACAAATAAAGCTGAAATTGAGATTGAGAGTTTATCGAAGGAAGTGTGATGAACTGACGATGTCAGCAGCGAATACCAGTTGAGCGGATTTCGCATCATTGAATTGATTAAACAAATAATAAACCAATAACTGAAATGCAAACAAATTGCTTGCAAAATAAATCAACAAAAAATCAATAGACTTCTACTAGGAACACACAAACACACGAATAAAATCGCTTCAAGAATTTCAATCATTCGACGATGCTTCAGTCAGTTAAGCCAACCATCCAGATATCATAACGTCACCAGCATTCTCTATGAAGTGAACAGTCACCATCTGAATAAGCAAATATTTTATGCGAACAACAATATTCAAACAGATCGATGTGATTTGTGAATAAACAACATTTCGTTGTCGTTCAATTCTCTGTTTGCTGCATTCAATCAAACCGCTTTTTCGTTCACTCCTTTCCAATCATTCCTTGAATTCTTCACTGTTGTTTATCTTCAAATAGATATCTTCACCTCGTCTTGAGAAGATGATTTGAACGAGAATTTTAAAAAAAAATGCAAGACTTGATGTTTAACTATCAATCAATCCAGTGAATATTTTTGCTGTGGATCATCGCTCAAAATTATGCATCTGAATAGATGTATCGAACAAATGAATATGCAAGTGAACAGGCAGGCAGGCAGTTCATGAACAACCAACCAATGACAACGAATCTAATCAAATTTTTTCACTCAATATTCTTCTGCAGGTCGGTCTCATACGATGAATTATTTCACAAGTTCAATGTGTTGTTATCCCACAAAAAAACTAACCCAATGAAACTTGTAAATTGCATTTCTCAGTGATCACTCTGAATATTCCGACAGCTCACTGCAACAACCATCCAGATAAGACAATATCTACACGTCGTTCTCAGTCGCAGCTAGTGCTCTGTCAATGCGAAACAATTCAGTTACTTTGTAAAATAATTCACAAATGGTAGCAGACAGAGCTAGCTGTTCATTTGAAAGCAGAAGAGCTAGCATATGGCCAGCCACAAAACACATCACGTATGGATGGCATCGTGAGAAATTCACCACAATTCATGATGGATGCAAAAGATGCTGCTGCGATTTGCATATTCTCATGATGAGTAAATTCCAAGAACAACAATAACATCAATTTTTGAGTTGAACAACAAACGCATTCGACAGAAACGATTCATTAATTAATTCCTTCAGAAAAACTCTGAATCGTGCTCATTGATTCATTAAAACATACAATAATCAATCGATGAAGTGTCACAAGAAAATTCAATTCGCAAACCCAACAAAATTCCACGATCAAATAAATATTCAATTCAATTCATTCAAGCGAAAATGACTCATCATCAATCGTTGACGATCGTTTGTGAACAATAAAATCGAATAAATGCAAGGCGATGATAGTGCAGCAACAAAACGCTGAAAAGAATTATTTGATGGGAAAATTTTGATGGAAAAATCAATGCCGAAATTTTTTCCTCTTCATTGGCACAGCAGCAGCAACCTTAGTGCGGCGATAAACGCCTCGGAGCGAACGAGAGAGAAACTGGAAAACGATAAAAAAAACCAAGATGAACTAGAAATTTGAAAAGAACTTTTCAAAATTGTTTTTATGCAACAAAAACAAAAAACTGCGCCGCACTAATGAGGAACGATGAGTGCGCTCTAAAGCAAACTAAACGATTCTTCAACAAACAGCAAAAACCGACCGATTCAGTGAGAATTTGATGCACGCGAAAAAAACGAATGCGAAATGCGAAAATTACGATTGGAATTTTTGCACAAACAAACAAAAAACAATCACCATAGTGAAATAATAATGAGAAGAAAACCAGTCGGTAAGGAATTTGTCGAAATTGAAAAAAACAACAACTGAATGTTTTCATTCAGAGCAAGCATAACACCATCACATTCTTCATTCATTCACTCACTCGTCATTTTCGTTGTCGTCGTCATGTTCGTTCGTTATTATCATAATTCGCAGACAATTGTTACCAATTTACAACTAAGCGGTTCTGATGGTTACTAAATAATGCACAACGATGTGAGTGATTAGGTAATGAGAATTGTGCTTTGCTCTTTTTTCTTTCCTTTCTTTGTGAAGAACGAGAAATATGTGAGGTATTCAGTGCTTATTCAATGCAAAAACAACGCTGTTTGGGAAGGATGCATTCCCATACAATTTGTCCCAGCTAAGGGATATTGCGTTGAAATTGTGTCGCACGATTCCGCAGTGAACCAAAAAAGAGAATGAACAAGAAAATAACGACGCCGGCGAACATGTACTTCGAAGAGGCTAGTAGTCTTTGATCGGGCTTTCGAATGTCTTCAAGAGAATGCTAACAAGCGACAAATATCCTTCACGTGAGTGAGTGCACTCAAAATCAGTTCGATTATTTATGAATGTGATGAATTTGATCAAAGCATGAAAAAATATCAGTGAGAATTTGATGATCGTCATGAAAAAAACAATATCACTGTGTCCCCTCATGTACCACATGTACTAATCGTACACGAGTATTCAGCTCATGTCATTTGACGTTTCAGTTTTTTTATCAGCTATTATCAACTCGCATCGCTTAAAAAACACGTTCCCACACAATTATCAGTGATTGCTTGAAAGGTATGTGGCGTTGCTAAAAAAAACAACACAATTACAATCATTTGGTTTGGATATCAACAATTCGATTGTGAATTGAGACCATTTTTCGAGATTCTTTCAAATGAAATGGAACTGGTTCAAATGATTGATACACACACCTATATTGGAATCTGATTGTGGAACAAATGAACACAGTTAGATGAGTGTTTTTTTTTGTTGAAATTCTTTTCATTGGATTCAAATTATGATTTACGACATTTTGCGTAACCATTGAAGAGTTTTTACACACCCACGATGATCACAGTCGTTATTCATTCAGCAGCGATCACGCTGACAAGTTACGCATAATACTTCCGTCACAAATGGATACCGAAGCGTTGAATCATTCCATTCATTTGCGATCAGTTTTATTCTCATATATGAATATTCATACACTCGTATACCTTATAGGTCGTGTTTTTTAAATGCGAACATGCATTAATCACTTGAGTACATAGAAATACCGTTCAACTGATGCATTATTATTATTACTGTTACAATTTTCCAACTACAATTGTTATCGTCATTGTTACTGTAATTGCCATTAAAATTCTTATTTGGATTACTGTTATCATCATTATTAGTATTAGTACTGCTATCATTTGAATGCATGAAGATATCGATGACTAATTAATGAAAAGAAATTATCTCAAGTATTGAATGCCCCAAAAAATCATCATCTTTATTAAGATTAATACTCATCATAATATGCTCTTCAACTAAATGTATCAGTAACTGATGAATAACTAATGAAAAGAAACAATCAAAGTATTGAATGCCCCCAAAAAAGAGTAATACTCAGTAGATAATATGCTCAACCAAATGTATCAGTAACATATTTTCAAAGAAGATTTCCTCACAGAAAAATGGAGAGCCAGAGAGAAGAATGTGAAAATGGTAAAGAAAACGTGAATGGAACGGACGACGACGATCTGAAGGCGAACGAACGTATGAACGATCAAAAGGAATGTACGCTGAACTTTGAAAAGCGAATAAAATTTGTTGCAGGAATAGTCAAAAGGAACACATTAAATAATGATATACTTCACGCATACACACACAAACACACTCATTCACAATTCATACGCTTGCAAATCAAAAATTCATCGAAATTTCATGTTATTGCTGTGTGTTATAACATGAACAAAAGACACACACACAGAGAATATTCATTTGGTTACGTTCAATTTTTACGAAAACGAATCAATGTTTCATAGAAATCAAGTTGAATTCTCAACAAATAAACATCAACAATTCATTTCGGTCACAAAACCAAATGAGGTAATGAAAGCATCGAGTCTATGACATCTAGTCACCAAACCGTCTCATACCAGTGCTCGCACGCATCCGTAAAAATTTTATCAGTCAGACACCTGTCGCTCATTAAATTCATTTAATCCATATAGCACTTTTCAATTGTCAGTTTAAAATATTTGCGAAGAATTTGATAATGAACTGACCATTTTTAGGAAAATCAATCAAGTGTTCATATAGACAATTTCAAATGTGTGAAGACAGCTTGCTAAGGAATCCGAAATTTTTTGAAAGTGTTTAAAGAATTGATATTAGTATGAGTATATCATGAGCGGTCACAATAACAATGACAACAACCGTCACATTTACGTCAATAATTACGTTATCAAAATGTTAATCACAATAATAATATTAATAACAATAACAATTGATAAATTACTAGTGATAAGGATTATTGAAGAATAAGACGAACGAATGACAAAAATTGATTACGAGAACGGCTTAGAATGGAATTCGATGAATGTTTCATATTTTGTAGTTCTTTGTTATCATGGAACGATCAAATCTTATTCTTTACACAAATACAACAATATCACCAAGAATACACTCCTGAACAGTACAAATCAACAATAGAACATTAAGCGAACCGATGCACTCTCTTTCAAACAATCGCTTGCTATACAAATGCATTCAATTTTTTGCTAATATTCCAGAAAAGTTATTATTTTCGAGTAAAAACGAATGAATGAATTCTTTCAGAAACTTCTCATTTCTAAATAATCAACAACAAATACAATCATACAACTAAATATATACCCATGCACATGTTTATCCGATCACTATTTGTGTGTGTGTAAAACTCTTTTACACATCATCTATGTCAAGGCCATAACATATGAGAAATTAGTGTGCAATTGTTCTTGAGCAATGCATGTAATTTGTTAATTGAGAGAATGACTGCTGACTTGTTGAATTGTTCATCGCGGGGACTGACTACAGACGAAAAACCATTGATGTGAAATTAGTTTAGGTGAAATTTTACTCGAACAATTAGCAACACTCAACAATGGTTTCTGAAAAAATAGCGCTAATTTCTGTTCGCGATAAAAACATCTCGATTTTTTACGGTGACAACCAAAAGTTGCTGACATTGATGATAATAATTCATGAAGAATAGCATTCACGATGAAATATGTGTGTGTGCAATAAATATGATAAGAAATAATTTCGATGAAATGTTTACCGTCATTAACGAAATACACGTCAATACATAAGAAGCGTGCATTAATTTCAAGTGATCATTATAAGAATTCAAATAAAGTTTCCGAATTGATAACACTGTGAACGTAATATGCGAGATTAACTGTCAATAAGCATTAGTTCTTCCCCTGACATAATCAATACAACATTAAATTTGCAAACAGTAAACTCAATGTAATAGGCTTATTGTCAGATAGAGCAAAAAAAAACAAGGGAAAGAATTATTCAGATACTTTTTTACACTGTGAAATCACACTTTTGAGCTTTAGCAATGGTTAATGACCACACCTTTTAGCTGATAAATGTTTGAATTACATTTTTAAAACGCATTCTTTCCAATCACAAAAATGAAACAATAGCACGACGATGGCGAAAGTACATTATTATTATTATTGTGAATTTCGAAACAAAAAAAAATGCATCATTGATTAATCAAAACAATCACTGATCAAAACAATCACTGATTCTTCAGCAAAAAAACCACGTTTAATTGAATGCAATGAAAGCATTTTTTGCTAAGATTGATCGCTTGCAGCAGCACTGCCTTATCACAATAATACTTCATAGACGAGATAATTGCATAAAAATTGAAAGATATTCATAATTTTTTTCCAATGCTATTCAACTTCACATCATTTTCAGAGTTTTTTGTCACCACTTGAATAATTCCTCAATGTGTGAAGTTTATGAGATAGTGATTCGAATACACTGTTATTTTATTCGTCTAATCCACACATACCGTCCGTCCATCAATCAGCGCGCATATGATTCGCACATTGCCGTCTAATGATAAGCAGCCTTCACAAATACTACAGATGTAGAAATATCATTTAAGAGTTGAATTTATTGCAAACTACACCGTCTCATTTCCACTTTACTGCATAGAGAATGCACATACACATTTGAGTGTGGAAAAACGTTCGAATCGAGCAAGATTTTCGAGCGAAAACAACTGAAGTGAAACACGATCGTATGAGAGCTACTGCTACTGCCGGCCGGCCGGCCGGCATAAGTGCACTATGACGGCCATCATTTGTTGCTCTCAATCAAATGTCACATTCACATGTCATTATTATGGCAACGCCAGAAAAAGAACTTCATTTCAAAATACAAGTTACGATTATTCCATTCGGAACGTTCTTATTGCCATATGTTGATAATTCTTTGTGGATGCTCACTTTAGAATGAAAATAAATAATGAAACACAAAAATTTTGACTGATTCTGAGTAAAAAATGACAAAAAGTACGATAAAAATGGATTGTGATCGAGTAAAGAAACCAGTGTCATATGACACATGATGCACATTCATTCATGTACTAATGTGTGTGTGCATGAACGTTGCCTGTGCTTCAATGCTGCATGATTATCCGTCCGTGGTAGAGACGCTGCTTGTATGCGCAAGGTAATAATGATTACCTTTAGTCCGCTCATTAATAGTTCATCTTCTCAGGGCACTCAGCCCCAAATAACACTCAAAACAACTATACATGCGCATGTATGAACGACGACGATCAAACAACTCAGTCCAGAAATGAACACACTTTAGAAGTCAGTTTTTGTTTTTTTCAACAGTTCAAACAGTTGAAACAGTCAGTCGTACGTCCAATTTCAACGTTTCAAAGCAAACGAAATGAATTGGTATGATGGAAACCACTACTGACGGAGAGTAGTATTGTGAAGGCCCTAGTGAAAGTTTAGTATTCATATTTCAATGTTTCGATGATGAATTTGCGTTCGAATCGAGCAAGATTTTCAAGCGTTTTTACGAATTGTTACATAATGAAAAAGTCGATAGGTAACTAACTACCACATACATGTACGATAGGCAATCGTTTTCGATGGATCGACCGACGGTTACATAATGAAACACTATGGAACTGTAACTGCAGATGGAGTTTCAAATGGAGTTGAGTTATAAACGCCTCGAGAACGATTCTGATTTCATCAATAAAAAAATCGATTTGTACTGCACAGCAGCAGAACGCTGATTAAAGAGAAACTATGCTGAAGAAGACAACTTCAAATGATTTTAACGAATCAAGTCTCATTTAAGGAGAATCAAAATTGCGAAGCTAAAAATTGCAATGAGAAGAACATTTTCAAGTTTGGAACTTGAAGAATTCAAATTGATTTCCTTTTAGCGTTCGTTCGGAATATTTCACATTCAAACACCTTAATGGTTGATGAGTGAAGTGTGAGAACGACGAAAGACGAAAATTTGGTTAGTTTTTAGTGAATGAACGAAAATGTTGACTGACGAAGAACAACGGCTGAGGAGAACCACCTCGCTCGGCAAGGCAATAACGTTCAAGTAATAACAGAGGAAGCGCCGCACGTTTCAGAGCATCGTTCATACAGTTTCGTTGAATTGTAACAAATTCAAGCAGAACGGACGTCCGTCAAAATTCCTGCTTGATTGCTGCTTGCACACACACACAAACACACAACATGCAATATGTCGTCAACCAGCTACAACTCGTCAACTAAAAACAATTTCTACGAATTGTTTCAAACATTCACTAATATAACTTCACAATTCACACACAAACACACAAACAAACTTCTTAACACCTACGTGTACACGAAAGCACTTATCAGTTCTTGAGATCACTCCATTCAACGAGTCAGTCGATAGGTAACTAACTACCACATACATGCTTACACAAACTAAATATTCAACCTACTCAAACCAAGAATATTTCCACAAAAGTCCGTCTGATCACGTCGTTCCAATACTTTTTCACATTGTATTTGTTGTGCACTAAAAATTTCGCACGTAACACTTCCAATAGCACTCGATTTTGCTTCGTTTAGAAGTTCATTCACGTTTGATGATGTCGTCAGCACACGGATTTCAGTCATAGTTATTACCACGCAATTTGCACTCGTTTTTTTTGCAGTCAATTGCGATTGGAGTGTGAACAACAAGTAAGTTATTGTGTTTATAGTGTAAAAAATAATATCACTAATAATATCGATAATAATGAGGAGGAAAACGAGATGACAACATAACTTGGCGTAAATTAAATTCAGCTTCAGAGATTTTTGTAAGGGTTGACGAGATTTTACTCATAATGCGTCTCACATAATAATTTTATGGGCACTTCTTTTGTCGTAACAAATTTTCTACATTGGCTACACAGATAATCAACTAATAACTGAGCATTTTTCGAAACTGACTCTTACTCATTGAAAATTTTCATCTCACATAAAATTCACAAACTTACATTGTTACACAACAAGTTCTCTGACTGGTAATTGCACAAAATACAAGCTAGAAAATTGACAATTAGGAAAATTAAAGACGGTATTTTGAACAAACAAATGGATGACGTGATCAATTTAGATTAGTTTTGATTTGGTTTGAAAAAAAGTTCGAATGAGCAAACACAAACTAGATCATGATGGTTTAAAAATAGATGGAATCCTATTGAAATGAAATGAAATGACGTGATGCACCAGTAATTACTGTTATCAGATGACAGAGTGCAACAAAAACCAACGAATGATTATCAATTTTGGGTTTTTTTCCGTTCATTCGAATAATCTTCACGATCAATCTCTTTTACAATTTTTGTTTTTATAGGTTCGAATCCATTGAAACGCTCGCTATTTACGATGCGCTAATCAAAAATGTGCTGCTGCTTATTGTTAATGACTTTGCTCGCTTCCATTTGAGTACAGCAAAAAAAACTTCTTTACATTCATTTTGCACACGACCCAATCGCATTTCAAAACATTTCATTTTTCGCTGATCAAGATGCAGCAGATATCGATACCGCTATCAACTCCAATCTTAACTTATCACGTCGCTTCATTCGTGCATCTAATGTAATGCACTCACAAAAACGAATCGTTTTCAGCGTTATAATTCGAACGTCACAAAACGTCAACTCGAATACGATTCCCACCATCGCTTTTGAGAGAAAAAGCCGTATTATTAGCGTTAAGTAAGCAACCAGAAACCATATCGAAACGATCCACCTGACATGTGACACTGACTGAATTTTGTTTTTCGAGAGGTGAGTAATGAAGCATCAACGATTGTTTCGATGATGCAAATGTAAAATGACATTGAATGCAATGAATACGATGCGACGACGACGATATCACTTTACATCCCGCATACCTTTTACAATCATTTTATAATATCTGATAAGCAGCGAATGTAATGGATTATATGTTCAGCACATTTTAGATTTGAAACGAGGGAGGAGGGTAAGCAGAGGTAATGTGATAATAAAGTGATAAAATGTCGACGATCACTACGAAATAATTTCAGGAATTCGGTGAAGAGATTCGTGTTTATGGACGGATGGATCAACATATGCATGTTGAGTGTGCTGAATAACGTGCATAGGTGAACGTGTTTGAGCGATTTTATTCATATCGAAATTGATACGAAATAATTTAGTGCTGCTGATGACGATTAACGCAGTGGGATGTAATCAGTTTGCATTCCGTTTTGATTCAAAGACCGCTGAATACTTGAAATTACTCACGATCATTTGGAAAAGTTTACTCGAAAAATGCCATCAGCATTTTATCGCTGCGTTTATTACCATGAATGGCATTCTTATCACCATTATATCATTGAAAATGTTGTTAGTTATTTATGTGAAATCGTCGTTGTTCTTCAAATGAAGTCAAAATAATGCGTATTTGAGCCGTACTTCATGATGCAGTTGTTGATTTTCAATATCGCAATTTCTATTTAATCAAGATTGCAAAGCGATTCAACGGATTGGCAGTTATTAGAGATATGAAAAGAAAAATGCGAAGAATCCATATCTGAAAGAACATGGGATCAAAATTAGAGGAATCGCTGTAGAAAACTGGTGAGCAGTTAATTTGTCAAGGATGACGACAACGGAATGCGCAAATCGCACTTAATTCTAGGCTCTAAAGAGGGTTGGATTATGTCGCTGTCAAGGACGCTTTTGAGGCAAGCCAATGGCACGGATCAAGAACGTTCGTTCGCAAATGAATGAAGAATATCATGAATGCTGAGCGATAATGTCACCAATGCAACCTAAACTGTTGAAGATCGATGAAATTAGTCGTAAGCAGTCAATCATCATTATCCAGGTTTTTCGAAACGGATCAGTGTGAACACACATCTGCAACTGATTGTTTCACTGTATCCGAAAATGTGCACCAAATCAATTGTAACATTGCAAGGGCGGTTATTGAAAATGTTGCATAGTTATCGAAAATATTAGAAAATATTTCTGTACAGTCAGTTTTCAAAAGCATGTTAAGGCGATAGAACGTGGAAGCAAAACGGTTTATTGAAATGATTTCCGAAGGGTTTATTGAAATGATTTCCGGAGGGTTTATTGAAATGATTTCCGGAGGGTTTATTGAAATGATTTCCGGAGGTTTATTGAAATGATCACCTCGAAAATGTGTCATACATTTAAGCATAAATTTGAAAGATATTTCACAATGATAACTAATGAGACAACACGACGTCAATGAACAATCAAAATCGATTTGTGAATGCCAGATTATTTGTTAATATGAAATAAAAATGATAGAAATTTGCTGAGTGATAACGAACAGTTTACGACTGATACGATGCTATGATATGTGACCAATCAACAACACCATGCACAACACAAGCTTCATACATCGTCACAGAATCAGTCCGAAAAAATGAATACATTATTGTAAGTTTATCAGTGATTTTAACACCATCCTTCAATCACCAAAAGTTCGTTTCTGATCTAATCGTTACCATTTCTATAAGTACACTCAGATGATTCACGTTTCACAACTCTATTATTATCAGCCGTAGCATTTCAACTGGAATCTATAAATATTGCACAATTGCAGCGGGTGTAATAGTCAGTGCCACGTGAAGAAATGTCTGCGAATAAAGGAAGTTTGCTGAGAAGATGCGTGAGGTGCGAAGACAAATATGACTGATGGAACAGAACAAATACATAATCTACTCGGATACCACCGACTGTGAACGCATGATGAAGTTATGCGCATTCCATGACCATACACCATACCAACAACACATCACCATAACATTCAACACTAACTCTAAATAATGTCACCTTATGTCAACGAATCACTATGAATAAAGGAATGAACACAGTTCTTCTCAACGGGATCTTAATCGAGAAATAACCACGACGACATAGATGAATAGGGCAGAGACTGGTATTATTGTACAATGGGCATAGGTTGATGAAAAATGATTATGAAATACCGATCATAACTTCGCATCATGCTGAGGCGCATGGATAACTTCAGTAACGCATTCATTCATCTATTCATGCGCATTCTAGCAACATCTAATTGATGATATAATCATTCGTGATATTCATTGAATACATCCGATTGAGAATTTCCTAGCAGGAACATTCTCACCGAAGTGAACGAGTCATGTGACATTTGAAAATCGACTTGAAAAGTCGATTTCTCAAACGACTTCGATCACCTAAAGCTCTTAGTCAGCTATTCTTTTTAATTTTCATGCAGTTGGATAATGATACCACATACCAGTACCTGTGTGATCAATTTACTATGAAGGAATAAAGTTTAGTGAACAAAACGGAATCATGCTACTTTCCTTCAAATACAATTGTGATCACTCAGATCTTATAATATTGAAACATAACTGCATGCGCATCGCATCATGCATCAACAATTGACTGGATCGCAAATACTTGTGTATCAGAAAAACTAATGACTCGATAATAATATTGATAATAACAACAACAATACTGATGATGCTCACTTTATCGCTGTTGTCTAACTCCTCAACACATGCATCTGGTTTCGTCAAGGACGTTTAGCATGAAGTCAAGTTCAAAGAAATGGACCGATTAATTGAGTTTAATGGCCATTATATTGTTCACTTACTCACACACACACACACTGAAAGCAAATGACTGAAACCAAGTGCTGCTAATCGCTTGTATTTCAATTGACCTTCTTTCAGATGGTTTCATTGATTCTCTCACATCAATTCTCGTTCATTTCTCGCATTTTATGTTCGTTCACAACTGCCAATAATCTTATGATCATAAAGCGATTAAACCACGAAGAGATGAATGTGCTTCAACTGAAATCCTATTATCTTATGATTCACCCATTTCGAATTAGTCCACTGATAATCCTTAAAGGCAAATCTGATGATTATCTTCGAGTAATTTGCTGCATTCAAAAATTAAACCGCGCTGAATCACTCAAAACAGTTTGTTCAATGTGTCACTTTTAAGATCGAACAAATCAAAAACGCATGCAAAAGAGAATTGTTCGTTTGTTAGTGAATCTGCAGATTGCATGAATAATAAAGGAATCTAATGCGCTCAACTGAAACGATGAACATTGTTATTATATTGGATGTGGTCTGAAGAAGATGACAAGAAATACAATGAAACTAATCTTTAATGTGTTTCACAAATTCGTCCAATTCAATCAGTGTGTTCTGATATTTGTTCTGATATCATCACAAATATCAACTTCCGCATACTCAACGTATAATAAACGACCGGCCGGCTCATTCACATTAATTTGCTCGTTCACAAATATCGCAAAAGGAAAGTAGTTTTATGTGATTCTGAGTGTTTCATATTGAGCTATTAGAATCTCTCTGGGCCAACACTCTTTTGTCCGGGTTTTGCTGAACGCGAATTCGTTTTTCGTTTGTGATCGGAAATGAGCTCAGTGATAGAGGACTGTTTAAGCATCCAGTATTCGATAGTTCATATCACTTAAAATTAAATAAGACAACGATGAGATCTTTCAGAAGATTCGAACAGATGATCACTTCTCGAACTGGTTTTTGAAAGTTTTCGGTGAGAATTTTTGAAAAGGAGACTTCCTTCTTAAACAGAACAGCTTGCGTTCATCGACTAAAGTGTGGAACAGTTTCGATACGGAAGTGGGATGGAGTGAGCAGATGTGCATTTCGGAATGTTTAGTTGATTCACTGCTACATTGAAAATCACCAAGAAAATTGGTTTAGATTTCACAATGTTATTGTTTTTGAGGAGTTACAATTGAGGTGTGCGATTGTTCAAATAATTTTCATGTAGAGCGTTGAGAATGCAGCAGATCGCACGATGCACAAGCGATCATCAACTCCAGCAAATACATGTACTATTGTCAACAATGCGATTACTATCATCATTATGACACCTCAACATTCCTTCTGCATTTTTTTTTTTACTTGAACGATCCTTTCCCAGGAGGCTTCAGTGAAATGAACCTTCCTTCATATGAAACCTGTCTTAAAGATTGCAAAGAATGTTGCTAAGAGCTTGTTTTTTATCGGATTAATCCAATTGCGGACCACCTAAAACATCGCGTTCTCACTGAAATGATTGATTTCTTACCATTGAAAACAACACATCAATGGCAGCAGTTACGCACAGAGTGTCTATATCAGGTATCGCAGTGAAGAATGTTGAAAAAAAAATGACCATGAGAAAACGATAAGCACCTAAGAATGAATAGAAAAAATGCGAATTTGGTGGTCGAATGGCAAAGCAAGATGACAGACATGCTTGGAATATTAATGGCTGCGATTCGATAACCTTGGCTAAATTTTACGCGTGACTAACGGTGAAATTGACCGTTGATTCACTTATCAACCGTATTGCTATTGCTGCTGCTGTTGCTATCATTAGTACTATTATCATTGCAGTTGCAGAAAATAGACAACTTGATAGGAAATCGTTTGGAAGAGATTGAGAGAGAGAGTGGAATTATTTGTACAATGGTAGGAGATTAATTATGTGTACGTGCTTGACAATTACAAGGTAACTGATGTCTTGAATTCTAAAACTGTTCAGTGGAATAAATTGAGATATGAACTCTGATGAATGTTATCATTGTTCAGTTATCATTCAGCAAAATTATCGAATGCTTTCAATCAAATTCTTCTGCTCCAGTCGCACGTATCCAGCTTGTGCTGCTCTATTGACTATTCAGTGGCAAATCCGAAATCTTCATACAACTTTCGCATCTTCTATGCTACAATAACAGTGTTGATCGCACAGTCCATATGCTAGATGTAATTTGCAAAATCACAAAACTCACAAAGATACCAGCTGCAATTTCGTTTACAATTATCTCATTTAGATGGCAAAAACAAGCGATCAATTGTCATATCAAGAAAGACGCGCTCTATGCGCATCCACGCCAAGATCACATCGTTATCCGCTCAGCGAATACGTTTTGCCGGTTTGGGTTGTTTGGGTCTGATCGTTATGAGATGAACGAATAAACGAACGAAAATACTCAAGATAAATAGCAGAAACAAAACATTTTTGCAGCGAACGACAAGAAGATTTAGTTAAAAGGATATGAAAGATCGTTAATTTAACAGAAGCAGCAACAGTAGCAGCAGAAGGAGCAGTTGTTTTTGCTGAATAAATGCAAATGAAATTAGGAAAAAATGACGCGGTGAAAGCTGAGCAGATGAAACTTTTCAAAAAAAAAACGTTGCACGATGGAAACTGAGATTTGTGTGAGCGATTAGATTGGATTGTCGTCGTGTTGTTGTCGTTTGTTGGTTGTCGACGTCGTCGATGTCAGAGCGCAGCAAATCGGCCCATCATTGTTATATCTAGTGTCTTTCCTCTTTACCTTTCCCTCTTAAGTTTCCTCTTTACTCCTCATTTCGATCACACAAAACTCGTACCGTCATCATTCCATTACGCAGCCTCCGATTGTGTTCATTGCACTCCGATATATTTATCGTCCCTTCACTATATCTCATCTTATCACGCACTCTCATGGCATTTCGATTTGTTCATCGCCTTGTTTTCTTACCTGCCTTCATCGATTTCATACCTGAGTGTTACAGTAACCTCTAAACGATCTATCTATTGTCTAATCCCTCAACAATCCATCGATATGTCTCCATTTGTGTTGACCCTTTCTTCTCGACTTCACATTCAAGACGTCTTTCATGGATTAATTTCTCCTTCTTCTGTTATTCGTCAATTGTTCTCAAATTATCTATCCTCCCTCTTCAGTCGTTCAGCCAAGCCAAATTTCTTCGTTCAACCCAAATTCAGATCGTTTACATTGTTTGGAATGAGTGACATGTTTTTTTTGCCTCTTCTTGTCACGTTTATTTGCTTATCTCACGAAGATCAACATGGAATCACCAAAATGACGCCAATAAAATTTCATGCGATCGCTCGTTTTTTGAATTCAAAAGTTGTTTTAATGGCTTAGATTACTAAAGAAAGTGCTACTCGCCTTGAAAGTTACACTTTTCCTTAATGGGTTTGAGAATCTCCGAAGAAAAACTTGCAGGAATCATTGTCTTAGAATGACACCATCGAAAGCATTTTAGAATGACGAAAAATCGTTGTTTTAGAATGACACCAAAAGGGATATATCTAGGACTGTGCGCATTCCAATAGCACATCACGGAACCGCTCGTGAACACCGGAAATTTAAACTCAAAGAATCGAGATTATTATTCAAGTGGAAACGGAAACCCAGTTTCGATCAGCCATGAAATTCTCACCTGAAATATTCGATCATAATGCGGTGTTCGATCAATCTATGAATTTTTCCGATAGCTATTGGAAGGTTTGATTGATAACAATGACGATGTGCTTTCAAGACTGAATATAACCATGAATACTGCTTGTCATAGTGAAGAAATTGAAACTAGGCAATTAATTCCGGAGACAACGTGATCATACCAATACAAGTTTCTAGAAGAATGCGATTTGTCGTAATCTAAGAGAAAGTGACATGCAACAGAATCATGAATAATGAAGCTGGCATTTTTATGTCAAGCTTTTTAATACGATGGAACGAATTGCTGCACTTGTTTGCGAGATAAAAATTCTGCTCTGAAATTGCTCATTCCATCAGCGTTATGAACAATTTCATCAGTGCTGTTGACGTTGTGGTCGTCGTTGTTATGATCGTTCTATGTGATGAACAAGTGAATAACATAAATACCTTTATGGAAACAAATTAATGTAATTCGATGAAGTTCATGTAAAAACTATCTTCATAAAGTCAACACATCATATGTATATTGCCTAAGATGTTACTGTGTAAAAAGCGTTTAACAATACATCACTAACACAATAAATGGACTGTTGTGAAATGATAAAAACGTCTCACTGCATGCATTCAGAGTGTACATTCATGCGTGAAACCCTCAAACGTGAAGCACATCGTCGCACTGAACGACTTCCACATCACTTCTAACGACAAATTCACATATTCATTGACTGAATCCTCTAGATTTTCAGAAAACTATTCAAGAGAATCGCATAATTATGATCATCCAGACTTACAAAAAAACCTTGAACTCTTAAACGAATCACAGTGACATTTTTATTACAAAAGCTGAAAGTTTGATGAATCCCACAATCGACTATTATATCATTTGACGTATCGACTCCGGAACAGGCTTATCATCCATTAAATGCTCTTCAATCAACACGCCAACTGATCTGCAAAGATGGTACGCTTCAGGAGCTGTCAAAAAATAAATCATACAATACTTCTTCAAATATAACCTGCTCATTACAACCAATCAATTTCATTTTTACAATGAGAAAATCCAAGCATCTTGAAAAAATAAGAACTCATTCGTGTAATGTCAATCGCCTTGCAGTTAATTTGAGTCATGCTTCTCATACTTGTGCCAACAGTAAATTCACCTAGTAATATCAATTTCCACATAAACAAGGCGCACAAATTTCGTTTTCAGGCCATCTTCAATGTCGTCACTATCACAAATAATGTTCAGTCGAGTTGGAATATAGACACCGGATCGACTGATTCGAGCTATCTGAAATACAAACGGTTGAAGTTCTTCTGAAATACGAACACTTATTGAAAGTTTTTAAAAGATGCACAATACATCCTCCCGATACATTCAACCTCTAAACTGTTCAGCATGCTTAATTTTGTTTAAAATTGATATTACAAGGCCAAATCGTTAAGCAAAATTGATAAAGAAGCAACAAATCGCTCAGCAAAATTATTTGAAATTCCTTCAAACGCACACCTCAATTCCATCCGTATTGCACAGGTTTGTAGCTGATGACTCGTAATTGTAGAGTTTATGTGCTGGCAATAAATTTCGATGTAATTGACACTGTAATGTTCCCTTCAGAACCTCTTCTGTTTGTTGCAAACGTGACGTGTATTCATCTGATTCTTGTTCTTCACTGTAGCATATACTCAATTGTGCCACTTTTTTGCGTTGACCAACAGTGAATAAACTCAACGATTTATCGCTGGTTGTTGTCGTTGTCGTACGGTTACGATATGAAGCACCTGAGCTTAGGACACGGATTGGCCACTCATTTGATGACTTCTTGAAGTGACATTTCGTGAAAATCGCTAGAAATGCTAGAAGTCCGTGGCCTGAAATAATGCTGCCCTTTCAAGTGCTGAAAATTGCCTTTTGAAAGGCTTATAACAGCAGCATGTAGCGTTTATTGGGAGGCTAAATTTTGGCCGAGGAGGCAGGCCTCATTGGAATTTTTGTCTGCAGAGGAGCGCCGCCGCGCTCGGAGTTCATGCATCCTGAGAAAGACTGTAGCGACATTTGTTCAATTCACTATCGCTTGTCATAGTTTGTGTGCGTTAGAGACTGTTACTATTACGAGCGATTGATGCTTATTGTTAGATAGTAGTGCATATCGAGTAAGAATTTCTGAGATATATGGAAAATTGTTTACAATACGGTATGATGATTTGAAAGCAAAATCACGAGCTGCACATCCACTGCACTTCTAAAATATCCGTGTGCAGTTGTGAGCACCTGTGAGATAAGTTGATGAAGCATTTTGAGTGGTGGAATCGCTGAATGCGGGGAACATTTCTTTCGGAAGATTGGCTGCTTCGATAATCGCTCCGCGCACCATATGAGGAGGTGAAACCTATAAAGCTAAGAAGTTCACATGATGAAACAAATGCATTCATGGTTATGTTGACAATTTTCACTGGTGACTCTGAAGCAGACAAAATAACGATTATGCTGACTCTGAAGCAGACAAAATAACGTTAGCCGAAGAAATTCCAAACGCATAAAGTGAATAAATGACCAGACGTGAATAAAACTAACCATGATTGATGAGGCCATAAAATTCTGCAAAATCGCTTTTTCAATAGAGTTCTGAAGTGACGACGGGAGACCAACAGTATGCAGTGTAGAAGCTGACTCATTAAGCTGTCATAAACGTACTCGATGAAACATTTCACAAGTGATCAAGTATAGAATTCAAATTCAAAACAACAACACGAAATTTCAACTTAGCAAAAGAACGAATCTAGTCATAAGAGTTTGAATTATAGCACTAAGAGCAACATATCATATTAGACGCTATATAAAAATTTCATCTAGCTAGAGTTTCGTGGGGGTTTTTGAATGGAATGGATGATACTCAAAATGAAACGGTCATTCTCATTTCTCTCGAATTATGCATTTCCTCGGGATACCGAAGCAAGCTGGTGATGCGCTTTATAAATATGCTCAAACCGTAAAGTATCGGAATATCGAAGCAAAAATTGACTGCAAACTTTGATCATGCCGGCTTTACGAAGAAATTCCATATGTTTCGGAGACTTCTCAACACAACGATCACTCTTCTCAGAAGCACTGTCCACAGTTGGTGTTCCTGGTGCTAGATCATTCGGCAGTCTCAACGCGCTCAGAAGACCTTCACTTTCGCTGAGCAGCTGTCCTTTCAGCTTGGCATCGCGGCTTTCCTACACAAGCAAACGATTTAGTGATAGCGATATTTCGGTGGTTGTTGCCGAATTGAAACTGATTTTGCGATTGAAACTAAATTCATTGCATTGGATCTCAACCATAACTGGGAGTTGGAACTTGAATGAAGAAGAAAAATTCATGAAGAACAAAAAAGTTCGCGACACTGAGAATCGCCTTGTTGTCAGTCAAAGGTAACGATCGATTACCTTCAATTGGTCAGCACAAACGCACTCATACGCTTTCCACCATCGCTGATACTTCGCCTCAACATCATCCACATTCACGTCGAATCGCCTATAGAGAACAAACTCATCGACGAAGTCTATTTTTACAAGTTACTTGTTCAAGTCTTCCAGCTTTCATTACCTGGCCTTCAGCATAGTACGGAGTTGTTGTTTGTCGTTGAATCGATGCCGTAGATCGAGCAGAGGATCAACAACGTGAACAAATTCATTGTTCGCACAAAAACGACACGCCAATTGATTCATCAGCCTTTTCGATGTCAGGCTCAGTATCATAGGAATACAATATCGTCTACTGGACATCGCTTGCCAGTCTAGAGTCAATCGAATTATCACTTTCAAATTCTGATTCAAATTACAATTGTCTCAAAAGGATGAATGAAATCGCGATGAGTTGCTAAGGCAGAATGGACGATTCATTGCAAGATAACAACAATATTCCAGTACCGATTTTTTCACGGTTGTACTTGAAAAGCATTTGCATTGCATTCGACCAATTTTAATCATTATGAAAAAATATGCTGCACGTTTTCAATCTCTTCCAAGACCTCATAAAAACTCCCCATATGACAGAACATTCGATTAACCAGTTCGATGTTGGTAGGGCACTGATGAAGACATTCCAGAAAGCTTAAAATTCAACGGAAAATTCAATTTCGTCGAATTTCAATTGTACACATCTCGAAGAATCAAATCGCCACCTATTCGAAGTTCAAGCAATTTGCTAACTGCTTTCATATAATGAAATCTGAATTTGCGCAACGTATTTAATTCTTCTGAGATGTCTTCATTCCCTGCGCACGTTTCATATAATGACCTATATGAGAAACACCAAATCTGAATTCATTGGTGAACAAAGGGAAGGATTCAAGGAGTTACATGATGTTCACAGCTAAAACAAGAAATTGCGATGTGTGCAACTATCAAATAATATTAGATGTTGTTACACCTTTTAATTGCCAACTGCAGATTGAAAGGACGGGTAAAGTTTATTGCAGAAAAGAAGTCTTATATACATCAACAAATACAACATCCTGTGATAACAAACACACAAAAATGCACCGTATTTTGATTGAACGATGACAATTAAATTTCGAACAGTACATTGAACAGTGAATGTTTAACACTATACAAAAGAGGATAGTCACCTAAAGAGTAACTCAAACACTCGTGTGATCACACCAAGAAATTTCTCCTTTTCCACATGAAATTCCGGAATCCAGTGGCTGTAATTCGTATTATCTATTATGTCAGACGTGCTCTACAATTACTCTATAAGGCTTGATCAAGCTAATGAAAATCAATGAGCTGAAGCCATCCAGACGAATACACGCCTAGAAATTACTTAATCCAATAAACACATTTATGAATTCACAAAACAGTTTCAATCAAGAGATGATATGCAACAATACAAACGCGTAACCTCAAGAAAAATTCAAAAACAGAATGGCTGCCACACAACTTCAAGCAAAAAAAACCTATGAGCAAATGCGCAGTTAACTGCTCATTAATCCCATCATTTATCATGCTAACAATCAGTCGAATAAATACCAATTCACTCGGTCACTATATCAATGATTACATCGAAATCACTGAAAATATGGTGGCTTCCTAACTTCAATACCGTATTCAGTGAGAACTGATTCGAGCAGCTCCGATGTCAGTGTATACCGAATCTCCTTCGTTCCCTTTTTCGTTTGTCCCATACATTTCATTCGAGCCTTGAAATACGATATTTATACGTTCAATAGTCTGTCTCCCGATTCCAAAACAACATTTTGCAATTATCCTTTATAAATTAGACACGCAACTTACGCGCAAATTGCTCACTTCAATAACATCAACATTTCAACCATTCACTAATGCATAAAAATTCATCCGTAATTACGATAAACAAAAGAGAAGAGCATAACCTTTGTGTAGGCTGAGAGTGAAATTGTCTGTTCAGTTACTGGTATAGGAATCAAAATTGAACGAATGAACTGAATGATTCAATTGAGTTTTTCAGACACAAGAAGGACAAGAAAACGCATACATACCTGCTGCATACAATCCAAAACGATATCCGAAGTGAACTTCTGAGCTGCCAGTGAAAATAATCGAACAATGCGTGGATCTGCATTATCGATACCACACTTCCTCATATAATGCAAAGTAACGGCGTCTGGTATTGTGGGCGCAAATTCTTCTAGGTTATTCATAAAATCACTGAAAAACGTACTTAATTTTGATCGAATTCATCGTTGTAGCATTATCTGAGTGAAAGTGCCACTTGATTATCAGATATTATTAAATATCACCAAAGACTTTGCTTCTATGAACCTTGCTTAATTCGATGACTGAACAAATCAAGAAACTGCAGTGGAATTCAATCGTATGCATACATTGAAATTTTTAAAATACATTTGTGGACACAGCGGCGAAGTGATCAATTGGAAAAATCAGAACGGAAAAAACAATCATTGAGGAAACTCACCGAAGCGCATTACCCGGAGGAACGGATCCACTCGAAAGGAGAGCCGAATGTTGAGATTCAGTGAGTGGACGTTGTTGGGCTGAAGCGCGCAGAATCGATGTCTGTAAACTGGATGTTGCCGACTGACTCGGGTTATCTTGTGATTTACTTAGATCACTCATTTTCTTTCAAATATCTGAAATGGAAAATTAAAGAAGTATGGTAAAAGACGGAAAATTTGAAGCATACGCCAACACATTAAATAGTAATTAACGACAAAAACGGCAATTGTATTGAGCCAAAATCAAGGATGGCGCGGGGGTTTTGGTTGACTTTAGATTCCTTCTAGTCGCAATCCTCGAGGATCCGGCAGAGAAGTCATTTTCCTTTTGCAAAAACTGATCATAATTATCATCTTCGACATAACACAGAATATCAGAATATTACCATCGTAAACACTGGACGCTTCGATAGCGAAAACCCCGTCTAACTCCGCTCCCAACGCCTTATTTATCCAAACCCAGTAGTTGTGCTCAAGCTCCTGCTTTCATTTTCCGGCTAACGGCAAGATGTCCATTTGTAAAAATGCGTAAAACAAAGATGTATATTTCAAAAATTTACATTTTCATTCTGTTTCACACTCGCTACCGATTGCGAACGTTCACGAGTAGAATTCATTTCTGCGGAAAGTTCGATAGACCACCTCAGAAGCAGCAAATTTCGAAAACTTCATTGAGCAACAACATAATTCTTAGCATTGGCTCACGCCATCAGTTAACGAAATTTTAGTGTTCGCTTTTCAGTGAAATTTTTCAGTGCAAAAGTTTTGAAATATATTTGAGAAATTTCCAACTGAATGCATTGTTTGCGTAGTGTTGCGGTATTGAGTCGCGCAAAACTTCCCGTTTCAGTAAATTCATCGTTATTTTCACCGTTCTCCTCTCACCAATCGTCCACATCACTAAGGTTACCGCTTCCGTTCATTCAGTTTCGATTTTCAACGAATTCAGCATGTTCCATGGTTATGTCACTGGGCACTGTCGAATGCAACGATATTCTTCAGATTGTTGTCCAGATATTCGCGCACCTTTCTAACGTATCAGCGTAGAGCTTATTCGAGCACTGGCGGCGCCACGATGACGGCTCAGAAACAAGCAATTATTTCACACCGAGTCAACAATATCATCAAATCGGCTGAAGATAAGCGAGAGGTTCCGCTTATTTCCATTCGCATCTAAACGTTTTTCGTTTCAAGCAAATACCGATCATCACTCCACTGCATTCGTTTTTGCTTAATTGGAAAATCTTAGTGCCGTGAAATTTGCTGTTTTTACACGCTAATGATTCCATTCGAACCATTTTTCCAGTCAGCTCATTATATATTGTCAAATTGTGAACTTTCTATGTGATCGTTTAATTTTGCATAATTTAAGTATCGCGGTTTGGAGCTGAAGAATGGATTACGCGTTCTGTTGATATCGGATCCGACTGCTGATAAAAGTGCAGCTTCAATGGACGTTAACGTTGGTGAGAATTCATTCAGTTGAACATTCGGGAACTTGTTTCAGTTGAATTTTATTGTGAAATTTCCAAATTATGCCGAATTCTTCGTGAAAAAATCCAAAATTCTGAATTGTTTTGACGTTTCGATGTTCCCAAATTCATAATCATTCATAGAGATGAGAAGAGCTGATTTAAGGACATTTGATGGATCCATGGGAACTGCCAGGTTTAGCGCATTTCTGCGAACATATGCTCTTTTTGGGCACCGCGAAATATCCGTCCGAAAATGAGTACAGCAAATATATCTCATCACACGGCGGCATAACGAATGCGTTCACTGGTTCAGATCATACGAATTATCATTTTGATATTGCGCCCGATCACCTACCTGTCAGTTTTTTTAATGAATTCAATTTTGAGTTCGTATTCAGAACTTTGAACATTTTATTGTTTTATGTATATGAACTGTTGAAAGTTAGAATCGGTCTCGTTTTTTTGGTTCATCGTGATTTATTCAATATGCAGACATTGTTCAGGGACTTGTGCGATAGTGTTCTTGAATTTTGAATTTTTTGAAGTTATGAAAGGGAATTCTTAAATTTTGAGTGGACAGGTGAAGATGATTGAGGTGTTTTGAAGGGTACAAATAACATTTTTGTTTGAGGGAGCACTGGATCGTTTCGTACAATTCTTTTTGTGTCCACAATTCACTGAGAGTGCTACCGAACGTGAGGTGTGCGCAGTGGATTCGGAAAACTCGAACAATCTACAGAACGATCAGTGGCGAATGATACAGTTGGAGAGGTAATCACTTATTGATCCGTTAAATTGAATTCATTTTGATTCATCAATCTTTCGTTTTGATTTTTGAATGTTCAGTATCAAAACACATTACGACAACTTATCGTAGGCTTAGCGAATATTTTTATTCTCTCTATGGGAATGGAATATTGGTTTGGTTGAAATCAGACTGACGAACAGAGTAGGTGCTTGGAAACGGATTCATTGAGGAAATCGGATTTTGTACAGGTCACAGCTGCTTTGGATTTGGTCATATTTAGAGGGTAGCAGCTAGTTAGTAGCTGTGACTTTTTGAGATGTGTAAAGATATTGGTCGACATTCTCCGATCCATCATTCTAGATCACTGTCGAAGCCAGGTCACGATTATGGGAAGTTCGGAACTGGCAGTAAGAAGACATTATTGGAAGACGCACGTGAAAAGGGTATTGAACCAAGAGAGGCGCTTTTGAAGTTTCATCAACGTTATTACTCATCTGATATGTATGTTTCAAATTGTTCATTTTGCCGCTTCATTCAGATTCATACTGAATTCGTGATATCATTGTGTTGGTTATTCGGTCGTGAACGTTTCTTTTCAGAATGAGTTGTTGCATAATTGGAACCGAGAGTTTGGATGAACTAGAAAATCTGGTGGTCTCGTTGAATTTTGGCGATATTGTGGCGAAAAATGTTGAGCGAAAAGTTTGGCAGGAGGGACCGTACGATCGTGATCAATTGGGTGTCAAAATTGAGGTTATTTTGATCACTTGCTCTCAGAGACAATGGTATTCCACGTTGCGAGTTTAGAAAACGATTGAATTGCCAGATTAGTTGAACTGGTAGTCATCTTAGATATGATCATCAGGTAGCGATTACTTTCAAAAGGATTCTCTTCTTCTTGAAGTTATTAATTTATTTTGTAGCGTTGCAAGTCGAAGAGTAATTTGAAGTTTTCAGTTGGTGCCCGTTAAAGATCTTCGATATTTGACGTTAATGTTTCCGATGAAGGATTACAAAGACGAATATCGAGCACAGCCAGCTCACTACATATGTGAGTTGTTCGAAATTTTGTTGAGTTCTCATTTTTTTAAACAATAAAAAAACTTTTAAAAATCTTAAAAACCTTTTTACTCAATATTATGATTTGAAGTGGCGGTTTATTGTAAATATCTACGTAAATGCCCACGTAAATAAATAACTATATCCCCACGTAAATAATATAAAATTTCAATATCGACTAGTTATTTTCTGCGGCAAAGATGAGCGATTGCAGCACATTTGATCGGCCACGAAGGTCCAGGATCGTTGTTATCAGAACTGAAACGTCTGGGATGGGTGAGTTCGTTATCGGCTGGGGGTCGTTTAATAGCGAATGGATTCGGCGTTTTCAATATTTCTGTTGATCTGAGTGAAGGTTAGTTTCATTAGGTGATGCTGTTCAGTGATGAATGAATTTGTGATTAGTAAGAGTATTGAAACAATTGCTTGATTTTGAAAGTGTGTTGAATAATCGTGCGAATATCGATGTCCATTGTTTTGGCATTCTTAGTTGTGGATTTTGTTGATTGAAAGCATTTTCAGAAGGACTGAAACACACGGATGACATAATACGATTGATATTCAACGAAATTGGCCTAGTGAAATCGAATGGACCACTGAGATGGATACACGATGAGTTGAAGCAATTGGTTGAAACGAAATTCCGTTTTAAGGTTAGCTCTTTCATAGACAAATCGCTTGGTTTCATTGACTGAACATTCGAATAAATGTTGTGAGCTCTCTCATCAGGTGTGATTCATGACGTTGTTCATTATCATTGATGCAGGTTATAGTTGCATGATTATGATTACTGGTGATAACTGCATGTTGATTGATTTGGCAAGCGTGTTTTGATTTAAGGATAAGGAAGCACCAATGAATTATGTGACACAATTGTCTTCTGAGCTACAACGAATTGGTTTCGAGGATGTGGTCTGTGCTGATTATAAAATGGATCAGTTTAAACCAGGTTCTTTGTTTGGAATTTTTGTTTTGTTTTTGATTATTGTATTGTGATTTCAAAAGTGAAATGGTGATAGTTGCACACTTTTGTTTTTACGTTGTCGCATAGTGTCGGTAAATTGTGCATGCTTGCATTTTGCTTCAGATTTAATCAGTGAGATTCTGGACGCATTGACACCAGAGAACATGATGTACGCAGTTGTCTCGCAGGAGTTCGCCAATCAAGAGGGTAACGTTCGTGAGAAATGGTATCAAACCGAGTATAAAAAGACTCGTGTTGATCAGGTATCATTTTCACCACTTCAAAACGCGTCCAGCACTGTGACTTTCTTTTGCAAGTGTTCTTCATAAAATTTTGGTTTGCCTATGATTTTAGGAATTGCTTACGATCACTCAATTTCGTAAATTTTGACTTTTCTTAGCTAACCGGAAATTTTTGCAGAAATCTCTTAAAGAGTGGCGATCTGCGATGGACATGGTACCGAGTTGTTTGCAGCTTCCTGAAAAGAACGAATATATCGCTAATAGATTCGACTTGAAACCAAGAGAAGAGAGTGCAAGGTTGGTGAGAACTTTAGTGACATTAGGAGTGACTGATGAGAAATCGCTCTGAAGAACATTTGCAGTAGATTGGTTGTTGAAATTGGCCGTAGTAATTGTGAGCTGAGTTTAGTGTAGCGCCACGTCTTATCAAAGATGATCAGTGGTCACGTATATGGTTCATGCAAGATGATGAATTCAAACTGCCCAAGAGTTCCACTCGAGTGGCGATCCATTCGCCGATGATGGCCGCAGATCCGATGAATACATTCCTCTCAGCCATGTACATCATATGTCTTCAAGTGCGTCTCACTCGTTTTATCACTACTATTGAGTAGCGATTGTTATCTGCGTGTGCGATTGAAAGACCATTACTTTTGATTGACGTTCAATGTTCTTGAATTCTTTGCAGATATATAATTCTTATAGGAAGATAGCCCATAAATTATTCGCACAAATATTTGATAGTATCGTGTGTGAGTAATGAGCCGCACGATAGAATCATAAAGCAGTTGTTGAGAAATATTTGTGAATGTGATGTGTATCTGAAAATTATGGAATTATTGTTCAATTGTTCGTGAGATTTTCATCTTACCATCCATCCATCCATCATTCAGGATGCAATTGCCGAAGAAACCTACAATGCGTACCTGGCCGGACTGTCGAGTGCATTCGACATCCAACCGTGGGGAATATCGTTGAGAGTGTCAGGATACGATGAGAAGCAGCATTTGTTCGCGAGAGATTTGGTTCGACGGCTCGTCAATTTTACACCGGGTTTGTGCGATTTCGTTTAGGATTTTTGTGTGTGTGTGTGTTTGTTTACGAGGCAGAAGAATTTTCCTTGGTTCGATTCGTCCTATTGTTACGACCAAATAGTTTAACATCGTATGAATCGATCACACTTTTGTCAGTATCAATTTCAAAGTGCACGTATTAGTTTTTAAATGAATGCAGAAATCAAAGAAAAGTCACTTTCATGATCATTTCGTGATTGGACTGACTGATCATGAACAGATATTGGCATTTGCAGATGTTGGACGATATGAAGTGCTAAAAGAGAATTTGTGTCGAAATCTGCGAAATTTCCGTCAGACTCAGCCGTACCTACAAACGCACTACTACTCGGGATTGTTGCTGAGCAGTCGGCAGTGGAGTAAAGAGCAGGTGCTGGCGTGTGCTGAAGGTTCGATTGTTGAGTGCACCTTATCGAGTCTTATCATCTGGACATTAGATGTCCGAAATGAAAACCTAAAGTTGAATTAGTAGATTGTCAGATGGGATATGTTGAAGTAAATTACTTTCTACTGAAAGCCGAATGAAGAGGTTTTGAACGGTTCATTTATAACGATGGCTTTATGTCATTGTGGTAAATCATTGTGATATTATTTATCGTATTGAGTGTCTATGTTGCAGTATGCGATGTTGAGCGATTGAACCAGTTCATTCGTGAGGCACTTCAAGCGATTCATGTTGAAGCGTTGGTTTACGGAAATAACACCAAAGAGGTTGGGATATTCAATTTATTTAGGGTTTTTTTGTTGATTTAGAGAAAAAGCTAATTTTTGATCGGAATCAATCGAGTGGTCAAATCAGGTCGCAATTTGATTTCAGGAAGCTTTGAAAGTGATTGATGGAATAGTCGCTGAACTGAAGACAGTTCCAAAAGTGAGACCACTGTTTACGTGTGAGCTGCATCAGAATCGCGAGCATCAAATCCCGAAAGGTATCACTGTTTGATTTTACTTTTTTTGGGGGAGGGGGGGGTGTGGATTGCTCCTCTCCATCTAGCTGCTTAGACTTATTGAAGCTTGAAGAAGTTCTCCAATAATTATCGTGTATCCTAGCTATAAGTGTCTAATTTAGAGTTACCACAATAGAATTTGATCAATAGAGAATGGAGAAAATATCAATAAGAAAGAGTAAATAACAGACTAAAAAATAGTGATTAGATGATAATGGATAAACTGAATTAGTTTGAGGTAAAGATGCGACGAAATTTCTCTCATTCTATTCGAAACGGTGATTGTGCGGCTGTTGTCCAATATATAACTCTCTGTCTTGTAAGTGAATAATTTACTCGCATTGCACAGGGCAATCGTTCGTTTACAAGGGATGTCAGAGTACCCACCCGAATGCATCAATAAACTTCATCATGCAAACCGGTCCACAAAACACTCGTGAGAACGTTCTATTGGAGTTGATCGTGCAACTGGCTGCTGAACCAGCATTTAATCAGTTGAGGACAAACGAACAACTTGGTTTGTTAGTTGGCGATTTTTAGCATCAGACAAATATTCCAAGTTTCGATTTGCAAAGTCAAGTATCATGTGCATTGCTCTTCAATAACTCTGTGTCATTACGTGATGTGTTGTCAGAAATTTGGTGTAGATTCTTTGGTTCGATCATAACTCGCAGAATTGTAGGATATATTGTGCATACGGGAACACGTCGAAGTTGTGGAACGCAAGCATTTGAAATGTTGGTACAGGGCAAACACGATCCAGAGCATATGAACAGTCGAATAGAGAATTTCTTGCAGACATTCAGGGTGAGTGTTATCGATTCGTTGAAATTTTTGCGCCGTTTAAATTTCACATCAATTGATGGTGTACTTTGTGTGTGGTAAATGCTTTGTGATTATAGAAGAATTTGGAAGAAATGCCCGACGAAGAATTCAAAGACAATGTGGAAGCATTGGCCGCAAAACGACTGGAGAAGCCAAAAACGATGGGTGCGAAATCGGCACGTTACTGGGCTGAAATTGACGTTGGATTCTATCATTTCAATCGAGGTCAGTGTGCAGCCAAAATTTATTTGAGATAATTTTTTTTTGTTGATATGATGAAAAAATTATCGGTCGTCGGTTGTCGAGAGAAGTCATTGATGATCTCAAGAAAGTTGTCGTTGATTTGATTGCATTTATGACGAACGGCTGGATGATTTTAGCATTAAGAAGATTTTCAGTGCGATGGTTTTGTTACTTAATGTTTGCCTTTTCATCGATTAAGTGAATAAGTTTTTCAGAAAAAGTTGAAGTGCCTGAACTACGGAAGTTGACCAAAAAAGATGTGATCGAGTTCTTCGATAGACATTTCTCTTGTGATTCGCCAGCAAGACGAAAACTGACCACGATGATTTACGCGAACGATACGACAGAGGAGATGCTCGATCAAGCAAACAAACGCGTAGAACGCTCGGCTGCAGGTGGGGATGCGGCAGGTGATGGCGCAGAAAAGAAGGTTCGTTGGCGATTCTGAATTGGGTTTTTTTTAAAATTTCATTTGCATGATTTTTCGATTTGAATGTCTTCAGTGGTTATGTTTCGTTTGAGCAAAATAATCTTTATGTATACACCAAACTAATCGTCACCTGATCAATGTCCGTTTAAATTATTCATAAAGCGATTGTATCCAAATCGTATCTAGTCGTCTAACTTTGAAAATTTTCATTCTGGAATTTGAGGTTTTGCGATTTGCGTTACCGAAAAGTAGAGCAAAATATTCGGTTTTTCGTGGCTTAATTTGCGATTTATATTACTGTTATTGTTATTATTATAAATATTCTATTATGAAATGGTTTCTCGTGGATTAATTCGCTTTTATTCAGGAACCGAAACGGATTGTGAATATTGATTCATTCAAGTCAGCACTTTCGCTTTATCCTTTACCACAGCCAGTTATTGAAATACCACCACTGGCGTCAAAAAACGACGAGACTCTACCGAATTGAACACGAAATCATGAATCAGAGCAGTTGGCTGAAGGGATCAAAGGCAAATTTGCTTGCTGAAAAAAAAACACATTTATTGGATTCGAGAAATCCCTTCTTCCAACTGTCGATTGTTTTGTATCGTTGTTTCTCACATTGAAAATTTTTATTCCATTTTAGAGGATTACGTCTGTATATTTAGCAAAAATCATATCAATCGTATATTGCGATCGGAAGCGATCATTCAGTAGAATCACGTATAGATGAATTGTTGAGAATTTGTTGTAAAGATCATCGATTGTGATTGTTTGAAGAAAGTCAATTTTGAATTTGTCTTTATTGATATCTTCAATTGTAGTTGTTTTCTTGCGAAAATTTGCGAAGACGAAAGAGATTTGAGCATTATGTTCATGGAAACATCGATAGTGGGACATTGAGTGCCTTTCATCTCATTGCTCATCCTATTTTGATGCATTCTGTGGCTTTTCCCATTCATGCATGTGCCCATTGACGAAGAAATTTTGAAACTCTACAAGAATTATTATCAATAACTTTCGTCATTACCAGTAATGTTTTCATGGCATCGCTATATAATTTCTGTGAATGCATGCATTATCACCGAGATGTTGCCATTTATAATCATTATAAGTATTGTTGTTTTCATTAGTAGCGAATCATGCTATTGAAGAAATTGATATCGAAATGATTTGTTGTGATTCGTCGCAAAATTTCTTACGACTTCCTTTGAAAACTACGTTCTACTTATGCGTTACTTTCTATGACGTTTTTTGTTTTGTTTGTTTCATTCGCTTTCTTTAGCCAATCATCGAAATTCATCTTTCCCATTGTTTAATCGAAACTCAGCCGTTTTGTTGATTGTCATCCGTCTGAAGTTGACATTCAGTATTGGTTGCATCGTAAAAGTATGTTTTCTATCAACGTTCGAAATCGTATCCTTTGAGCTATTCGAAGACGAAAGCTTTCTGGTGTTGTGCCTGAAAGCTGCAGAAACGAATGCTGTCTATGGACCGTCGGCTCTATATTCCATTTGTGTTATTGTATTTGTTTTGTTCTGAAAGAATTCAACGTTCTTCGCGAATGAACTCTCTATGAAATTGTTACGTTAGTATGATCATTGATTGAGGCTACGTCTACTTTTTTGTTCATATCACTTTTCGTAATATAATAGTATCGAATAGAGATTTTCATTGTTTCATCCATTTCTATTTTCATTTCTTCAATATTTATTTTTTCACGTATATTCATATTGTGATTTTCTCTCGTCATATTGTGAGTAGAGGTAAGACAGTTGTCGGCTGCGTATTCTCAAGTATTTAATTTAGAGGAAATTACGTCAAATGTGTGGCTAATAGATAGGTTCACGAAGTATTGAAGTGATACGAGCTGGGAACATTTGAAGTGTATTTCATTCTAAAGAGAGTCTTTAATTGGAAATTTCGTAGTCAATTTATGCATTCGTCTTGAATTTGTTAGCATCGATCAAGTATGAGTGATATTTATGAACGAATATGACTCGTTATCTTTACGTTAAATCGTTCTTAAATTCTAATTTTTTTTGTGGTAATATATCAATAACTTTCGTCATTACCAGTAATGTCTTAATGATGTTGCTATTATCATTTTCGCGAGTATATTGTTGTTATTGTTATCACAACTAGATTGCACTGAATTCTCTTGTTGTAGTAATCTCTTTTGTATGAAACACTCGAAGTAAAACTTAATTTGAGAGATGGATTAATATGTATTGTTGATTGTGCAATAGATTATTGTCATTATTTCGATTGTTATTGTCGTCGTTAATTTCATTATTACTGTTGTTATCACAGTTAGTGTCGAGCACTGTTGATTTGAATAAAACGAACATCTTGCTTGAGTTGTTACAATTGTAAGAGGAAAGAAGTGTTGCATGAGATCGATACGAATGCAGGTATGAACTTGTAATCTGGTTGATAGGCTGCAACTATGCTACTGAATAATTTTTGAGAACTAGCCGATTGGGAAAGACCATACAGTCTGCCATTGGACAGTTGCCGATTCCAGTTCATCTCACATTTTGCAGAAATCATGAATCGGTATGCTGCTCGCTAGAGATCAGTGAGCTTGCAAAGAAAGCTAAAATTGTTTCGAACACAATTGAACTGCTCAAAGATAGAACTTTTGGGATGTGAAGGCGGGGATTTTCAGATGATCTTTCCTTTGTGAACATTGTAGGTCAGTGCTGTGTGTGGAACGATTGCACATCGCAAGATTACGGTATTACAATGCACTTACAGCTTTTGCGATTGCAAACTTCAAATTCATTTCATTTGGTGACCGTATTGGTATGGTATATTTCTGTGAAAGTGCGAACACATCCACACCTTTGCGAAAACAGACGAAAATTTCCAAAAAAAACCTCAATAACCATCACAAACACCTTTAAACTAGTGTGTTGCCGGGATGGAAAAATGTCTGGGACCCACCATCTATGAAATAAATGAAAGTGAATGCTGACTGAAGTCTTTTTCACCCTCTACTCAAATTTAATCGCTCACACGCAATAATCATTTCTGGAAGCTGCATTAGGAAAGTATGTTAAAACTGAATTTCATTAAATAATTAATTCACTAAACAACGTCAAAAATAAAATACGCCCAGCATACGTATGCGTTTTGGAGGAGTGCTGCGATCAAGGAGGTACCTCACTGAAGATATCTCATGGCTGTGGTTGGCCTTCACGAGTATGTAGTCTCGCCTCACGATCAGGCACAGAACTCATTAAACGCAGTTAGTGACATTAATGGGATCCTAAGTGACGTTAAGAAGACAGTTGTGACAGATTTGTGTTTTGAGCACTTTTCTAAGGCGATTTCACTGAATCATTACTTTACTTTTTAAGTGTGGCGAAAATGAAACACTTCCGTGTGCAACAGAATGAGCTAATCTGCTGTCATCCAAATTTAGAGCTTAAATTCAATTTTAACTCATTTTTTCGAAGAAGCATTCAGAAAAGTCGTTGGTTGCTATTCTGGTTGAAGTAATCAGTTAAAAGCTTTGTTTTGGGGAGGATCAGGAGAGAGTAGTGCCGACGCGTGCGATTTTTGCATTATTCATCTGTAAAGACGAAGAAGATTTGAAGTAGAGAGAAATAAATGGAATTAGAAAAGAATTACCAAAAAGTCAACCGCCATTTTTTCTGCTTGTTTAAGCATGGAGAGTGGTTTTACTGAATATATTAGTTCGTACACTATCGGCGTGCGAATGCATTGATTCTGTTAGATACGCCTAAGGCATCTGCTTATTTAATACCTAAACTGAATTTGCCTCAACCAAACTCTTATTCAAACGGTTATCCATTCATTCCACTCATCAATGAATATTCGAAATTCCTATTCCAAAAATCCTCTACGTCAACAATTCCTATTATTGAAAGGAGCAATGAAACTGATATGGATCTAAGCGACGACTTATTTAAGTAAGTCAATATTTTTCACTGAGCTCTATGAAGGGTTTTTGGTGCGAATAGTGTGTTACAATGACATATTCGCGGTCAGCCTGAAGTACAGTTTGTGCAGAAGATGACCAACGCTTAGCCTTGAATGTCAATTAATGGCAGTAGTACATACGAGTCATGTGTACCAAGCATATGGCAACAACAGCAGAAAGCGTTGACTGAAAATCCCAAGCGATTTGTGAATGGGTTCCGACTGATCATGAAACTATTCCCCTATTGCGTGTCATCATACATTTATGATGTTTTTCATTCATTGCTACGTTCTTCTTAAGCTCTAATTCACGCAAATCAACTGTTCAACAGCTATAACTTTGAAATATTCAACATTTCTATGATGAAATCCGAAAGCACTATATCGATGCATCATTGCCATATTCTTTGCTAATTTTGATCGCATTTCAAGGTTGTACATCTCAACGTAATGCTGTCAACAACCCCGTTCAAACATCTCAACCTCGATTGCTGTTTCGACACTCAATTGATTGCTGGATGCTTTATGAGCAATTGGAAGAACGATTCGTTGATGATAACGTGACCGCGATGCCTCCTTGTGCCTGCATCTTTTACTGCAGGTTTGCCAAGAATTTCTGCACTCCTTAATTCAGTTATTTGAGAATTGCTGTGCAGGCAAGATGAATTCGTCGTGACCGTTGTGAAACGGAACCACTAGATGATCCTAATTTAGATGCGATTGCAAGATTTTTCGGAGTATCTAAAGCATTTTAATGAGAACATCAAATTATCGACTGCAATGAACAACTCTTCACCAAAATTCTTCTAAACGCTCTTCCAAATTTTAAAAAGGATTTTCGGATATTTCAAAGCGTTACTGGTGACATTTTAAGTTCGAGGTGGTCTTGATGACTAAGTAGCGTAGACAATGCTTTGAAAGTTCTCATCCAGGCGCAGCATGTGAAATGAAATATTTGCCGTGCGATGTGTGTGTGTGTGTGTGTAGTTGCCATTTGTGCGAGTATTCGCAACGTGCATTTTTATCGACCAATCGACAAACTTGATATCGAAGATGGTAATAGTTAACGGCCGGATTCGTGAAATGGTCGGTATATCTGCAGATCATTAGCCTAAAGTTTGCGTCTACTGCAATTGTTAGCAGAAATACTGTTTGCATGAACGGCAAAAGGTAATGGACCGAGTAAACTCCCTATAGGAACACCATAAATAACACCCTGGCTTATAAACTTTGAAAGTTATGTTAATACGAAAAGCTTCAGTGCATTTGAGCATTTAATCTAGAATGCCACAAGAATTTTATTTATGCAACAATTTTTGATGTAAACAAACTACACCGAAGACTTTTGAGTAATCAATACAGACTAAAACCATATGTATCTTATTAATCGCTGTCTAGATCCAATCTGAAGTGAGGATAGCCATTAAGATATTGCAGAATGACCAAGTAAAAACCGTAGGATGATAGAAGTTTTTTATTTATTATCTGATTAAAGAAACTGTTTATTGAGAGCATTTTCAAAACATCACAAATAGAGGAGATCAAACTTATGGGTTGTTAATTTTGAACGCATTCTGCAGATGATTTTTTCGCAAATGGAATATTAACTCATGTTTTTTAAAGTGATGGTAATGTGCAAAATGAGATACTCTGTTTGAGAATCACAATCAGTGGAACTGAAATAGCCGAGTGCGTTTGTCTTAAAAGTGGTAAGGTGATAGTATCTGTCTGATGTAAGCGTAACCTTATTTTTCAGTTCATCAAAATTGCTTTCTGAACAGGTTCAATGCTAATGATTACGTTCTGAGTATATCAGGTGCACCTATCAGGGAAATGGGGCAAAAAAGTGAAAGCATTCTTGAAATAATAAATGGACCGTGTTCCACATTGATATGCGTTATCCGTCACTAAAATAGAGTCATCATCACGCAGTGCATGGGTACCGTGATGCGACTTCAATTGGATGATGCTTACATAACGATGCGGCGAACATTTATAAGTTAATTTAATGAGGGCATTTATAAAATGATGAATATTCAATGATCATTAGTAATGAATCGTTATTATATCGCATTACATCTCATCAAGTACCTAGCCACTGGTTACTGATGACTAGTGATGGCATCCGAGCGAAATTTCATGTCGGTCGGAACCTCACCGATATAAAATTTCATCATTCCAACTGTCAGAGTTCTGACCAACTGTTGGAATTGTTCGGTGAATCCGACCGAAGTCACATTTTGAATTTCTGACAATCGGAATTCCAATCGATGCCGGAATTGCGGTCAAAATCCGACCGAATTCACAAAATGAATTAGTCACACGGCGATTGCTTAGCTCTCCACTAAAAATTGTTCGATGAACGGTGCCGGTCTCGTCGTCAGCTTTTTTCTATGAACTCCAACCATTCTTTTAAAGTACCGTACCGTAATCATTTGTTCTTTTTTTTCTAACGCAAAGCGTCACTTCTGTTGTTGTTGTTGTTTTGCAATATCTGTATCTGCAGTAAGCAAACCTGATTAACTTGGAAGTTTCATTAACTTTACACAACCCATTTGTGAACCGTTTCTCGAATTACCTCCGCGGTAACCGTACCGATTTTCCAATTTCTCCCAAGGAATGTCTAGTCGACACATTGAAATTAACGTCAAAATTATAAAAGTTCAGTTTTTATGCTTGGCTGATCGCAAAACTGATAGTTTGAATTCCGGACAATATGACTGCCTAGAACCCATAATCGGAGAATTCCGCAGCGTTTTACCTGGAATTAAGTAGCAGAGTATCTGATGGCAACGAGGTTTTCAGCCACCAGAATTTCAACGATCTTCTCATTGAGCCCACAACAACAGTTCTACATGTTATGGTTTTCGTTCGCAGTTGAATCTGAGCAATAAAATGCGCAGTTAAGTTGATATGTGAAATGAGACTGAATCGCGTGCATCATGCCTAAATGAAAGAATTGTGAATATGATTGAATTTGGAATTATCGATGTTTGTAAATCATGATGAGCATACTATCAAAATCATAGGATATGGAGGAAATGGAGTGCTTCATCAATTTTAGAAAGGCCGTAGTTTTCCAAAACAAAACTCTCGGAATCATCATTCGAAGGTACTATCGCGGGATTGCGGAATTTCGTGCAAACTCTAGATGAAATTTTTTATATTCGCTTCGTTTTTAGCACTTCGTTTGGCGTTTTTCTACGTTTGATTGTTGTTGATCGACCATGACAATAGTGACTTGATTCGTATTCCCAAATAAGAATGCATTAATATTTATGAAAATTTTCACCACCTCAAGAAAACATCACCGAGCGAAAGCAAAGCACATATATGGGATTATGGATAGCGAATGGATATGTCTGCAGCAGTCACTGGTTATTTGATGAAAACATAGATGTGCACTTCAGTTCTATGTTATCGTTTTTCAGGCACTACATTCAACGAAAAATGTTCGAAAAAGTCGTGATGATCACTCTGTTTACGTTCATCCTAGTTTTCGGTATAAGTGGCAATGCGACGATTACAATTGCTTATTTAACGTTAGTCATCGTTAACGTTAGCTTCATGAATGAAGCGCGTAGGCACTTATGAGTTTATGATCAGTTGATTTCATGCTCTCTTTTCCGAGCACCACAAATCATTCTTTGGTTCAGTGGGAAACTCTTTAGAACAAGAAACGGAGCTAATCACTTTAAGTGTTGATCTGCTCTCGCATGTGATGCAAATTAGGTACGAATGACATGCACGTTCATCCGTGATACTAATCGTAAAATAATTTATATTAAGTAGTAAAGCGAATATTAATCTTTTATGGTGATAAATTAATCGCTTACAATTAACCGAAAACATCGAATGAGAGTGATTGAATTGCATTGAATGTTGTTGTTCATTTGTTCGCCTTAATTAGCAATCACTAACTTGATTGCCGTTTCAGGAATAAGAAACTACGCAAACACTTCGTAGTTACGATAAGTCTAGCGTTATTTGGAACGTTTGGCTCGATGTTCTATTGCCTATGCCTATACTACTATGTAATTGGCGAAGATATGACTGGATTTCGTAAGTGAATCACATCGGAACGCATCCTTGCTTTTAAGTCTTATATGCAGTTATTCATATATGCAGTCTGTTTTTCAAGCAAATTCACATTTTGCCTGTACTTATGTGCACATGCATCTAACGACGTTGGTCTTATCAATTATGAGCAGAATTTTTTGAGTGTTTAGACGTTTCGATGGTTGCAACCAATTATTGCAAAGCTTTGACCAGTAACATATCAATTTCTTCACACCAGTCGATCGAGCAGAATGTCTGCATTTAGAAAAATATATATTTTGTCGGGCGATTTCGCTTAGTTGAGGAGGTATAGCTATTTTATTAAAGCTATCTCAACTAGCGCTGAGGTGCTCATTGATATGCATTTGATCACTATAGATCAATGCATATTATACATTACCATAGAAATATGGGTTTGATACATTCAAGCCTACCGTCTTCTCAAGTTTGCCCGGAAACATATTGATGTTTGTACATCATTCGATCGAGCAGAATCTCTGCTTTCTAAAAATGAAAAGTTCACATGGCACTATGATAGCGACCAAATAACAATGTTTACAAGAGCTGCTGTTGCATGGAATCAATATTCGGTCAGTTATCAAAAGCTCGAATCATAATTCGAAATGTTTCAGTGTGCAATCTGAATGGATTCGCACTTTCTACACTCTCAGTGGGCACAATTCATCTATTGGCACTTCTCTCATTTGGTAGGTGCTTCCAGAACTGAAATTTTCGATTTGATTTATCGCAGAATCGATGACGTTTGTCAAATGTGAAAGATATTTTGGGATTGAAAATGATCGTGATGTAATATACAAATTGCCATTAGTGTAATAAAATGGAATAATGATAGAAACGGCAGAATTGTTGACAGTAGAATTAATGGTTGAATGTATTGGTGTTTGTTTAATTCAGTAACTGCAAGCAGTGAATCTCTGACAAGTGTTTTTAAGAGCGCTACTTGGCGACCGTTCATCCATTTACACTTCGAAGATGCACCATACAGCATAAGCTGTTAGCCGTTGCATTAACAATTCTGTGCACACTAATGACCACGTATCCACCGTTGATCGGCTGGAGTCAATATGTGATCATCGATAAAGAAGGCGGATACTGCACGTAAGCTTGTTGATTCAGTCGAACCAGTCTCGGTTTCAAACCGAAAACGGTCATTAATGTTCTCTGGTTTTGTTTCTTGTGTGATTCAATGCGACGAATTGAGTGATTGAATTGAAGCAACAATTGAATTGAATTGAAGCAAGTTTTCTGAAACAACAAATGCTGCATTGAATTAACCGAAGTTTATTGCCTTTCGAAAACGACGACTTTGGTTTATCGACTTGAAATTTTCGCATGGAACGTTACAAGCAAAAACAATTCCACTTATTTTATTCATTCCACTTCTGTGGACATTTTATCAATTCCAGATTCGACTACGTGAGTAAAGACTTGAATTCGCGCACATATTTGCTGATGCTTTTCATGAGTGCTTATGTGATTCCAGCCGTTATTATCATTGTTTGCTATATCAACATTTATCGTACGGCTGTTCTTTTGCCGTGCACCAATGTCCGCAGCACTTCAACCGATCAAGTTTATCACCATTCAATCGCTGATTCCCTTACCTCGTTGATTTATTCTCGTTGAATTTTCCACGATCCTATTATCATGAGCGTATAGCCAAGATTTTTTGAAGAAAACAGATCAACTTGACAAAGGCTTGAGGTTGATTCCATTACCTAAAGTCTGCCGCCTTTTTTTAGTGCGCAATGCACTCTGGCTGATCTCTTCCTTTGCAAGTGATCGGTCAGCATTTACAAATTTGATGTGTATTCCAGAACTGTTCAATGATTTCAAGGATTATATGTAGCATTTGTTCAATAGTAATCAATGGTTTTTCATGGAATATTCAGACGCCGCAGTCGCGCAGTCGAGTTTTTGAGCAGAGGGATCGAATATTCCAAGGAAATCTAACGCGCATAGTGCTCGTAGCCATTTTAACGTTTATGGTCTCGTGGACTCCATATGTTATCGTAGGCCATTCCTATTTGTGCTGCCGTTGTTACTGTTGTTGTTATTGTTGCAATTGTGAATTATTGTTATTATTACCAATATTTTAAGGACACTACAATCAATAAGATATTTGTTTGTTTGCGTGTTCATATCTTATTCATGGTGACATGGCCTTAGCCAAATTTTTTCCACTCATTTTACTCATGTTACCAATCGCTATGTTACTAGTTAACAACTTAACAATTCATTGAAAGTTTCAATTATCCATATCCATGTCTGGAACGGAAATGCTCGTCTCATGCACACACATCAATCTTGATTCTAACGTCTACACTGGCGGAACTCTTAAGTATAATAGTTCGAACGAAAGTTATACTGACTGAATTAAATTGCAGCACTGCAGCCAATCTCGCCTAACTCGATTTTCTCAACGAATCCGTGTGAGAAATGCGCACTTTGCAGCTTCGCTTTCAAAACCTGTCTCAAGTGGCAATGAGCGATTGCAAATGTGTGTTTGTCTTCGAAAACAAATTGTCGTTTTCAGTTGGCTGTCGTCTGGCAATTCGTGGCTAACGAAATTCCATCAAGGAAATACATTCTGACGAGTGTCTGCTTTGCTAAGTTATCTGTGGTTTGGAACCCGATCATCTATGGACTGAACGATCGACAATTCCGGTTAGTTGCAGTACGGCCTTTTGACGTGCGATTGTAAACGTCAACAATTCTTTTGACATCAGAACGCCGTTTTTGGACAGATTCTTTGACACTGAAGACGTTACACTTCGAAATTCTGCCGGTTTTGATGAAAAAAAAACACCGAACGGAATTCTTCTATTCCTTGTTCCAGCTTCTTGCTAGAGAATGCTTTCTTTCTCGTTTTTAATGTAGTGTGCATTGAACCAAAGCGCATCTGAGGATTCATCCTTTCATCCATCCTTTCAGTGCTTTCATGAGTCCGAATTTAGATTCTCGAGCCTTCACTCTTTTAATTTCAATAAAATCGTTGATCATATTTCTATGTTCATGCCCATCTTATTCTTTTAGTTTGCTCAATTTCAACGGATCGCAATCACTCATTCATTTAGCAACATTTCCCATCCATATGAAATTACCTCTTCGGATCGTTCATTCACACCACTCAATCAGAATTGAACCAATTATCGTTGAGTGCACAAATGATGCGTTCGTTATACATTTAAGCTATCTTTAAGCTATCTAAGCTATTTAAGCTATCATTTAAGCTATTGTTAGAGAAACGACGGAAAATTCAACGTAGTCGTTTCAGTGTTCGTGCCTTGAGGTTCACTGATTCGATGGTTCGTTTGCGAACGATGTCGGAACGAAGTGAGAAGTGATCAGAGGAACACCATAACACACCTGTCGACAGAAGAACTAAATTATAGGAAAGCGAATACGGTAAAATTAGAAATCGGTCGAGTGGAACAAATACATAAAACAACAGCTGATGGAGCGAAAAGAACACTGATAAATAAGATCAACAATGTCAACATTATGAAAGATTGAAATGACCGTTAATTGAATTTCCGACAAGAATTAGTAAACAATGAAATCAAATGTGTTACATATACATTTACTGCGCGACATAAACGAGGGATTTACAATTAAGACTAAACAATAAAGGAAATGAAAACAATCAGAATAGCAAATTTCAAAGCCGTGTGTCACGTGAAGTGTGTTCATCAAAGGAATCTGTTGAACTATGACTGCACTCAAACTAGTCCACATCCACAAGCAAACAAATAAGTCCATCTCTGATTGATGCCCTAACGTTCAAATGATCAGTGTCAATGCATTCAACTTTCAAGCCAACAGCCAACTAATGATAATCCAAGACCACATGTAAAATTGAAGGTGTTCTTTGTGATATTCGTGATATTTACGAAACGTCAATATAACTCATACCATACGTGTCTTAACACATTGTGGCGCTCAATAATTCCGGTTGCAACATTTCTTTTTAAACTGAATTTTTTGCTCTGTTCACAGTTCTGGTTTATTAAATCACCTTTTCATCGACAGAAACGATGCCAGAGAGCTTTCAGAACGAAAACTCTGATTTACGGGTAGCATGACATGTGCACAAAACGATCGAAACGTTTCCACGAGGAGATTTGATCACAATTTCACACTCCATTGAACTGTTACGTTCGATAAAGCATCACTAGTGTCTTCCGATGATGATATCTAATGCATGACTAGTGATAATGATAATGACTATCATATGATGACAATTAAACTGATTGATGAGTTTTTAGCGTTTTAATGATTCATTAAAATTCTACAGTTTCACTGTCGTCTCAAATGAAACACCTTTTCATATGGACAAGTCAAACACATCGCTTTTCTTAGTTACGATGATATCAGCGAGACTGAACTTATGAGTCAATCTCCCCAGCGTAAAGAATGCTTCATTGTAAGGCAGTGAAACAATGAAGCGTAGATAATTGTGGCATTATTGTGGCTATGTATTTTAGCCGATGATTGTATGCGTGAAGATATAATTTAAGAAAATACCATTTCTTTCACGTGAAACATTCTGCGTTTGCATTTTTCCGATTCATTTCCCTATATTCAACGCTTTAAGAGAATAGACTCAGCACTCAAATGAATGCGTTCTAATTCTTTATGAACAAAAAGAAACACATGGCGTGATTACATGAATATTGTAATTACATGCATGTTTTTGCACGGATATGTTTATGAAGATACATACTCAGAGCCTAATTACATGGATATTGTGTTCACGAGAATACGGACGGAGTGAAGTACAATACGGCTAACTGATCGAAAAAATCGTATAACTGAATTTTATATTAGTAAAGTGTAATTAATAAGATGAACACAACGTATTGAAGTTGTTTTCAAAAATGTGGCGCTACAACAGTTCTTCACGAACCTGCACAATGTATCCAATATCTAACTGATAATTATTCACGAATATATTTGCGACCGTAAGCTATCGCATCAAAACTGGACAAGACATTTTTGAATAGCTCGCATTAGACCTTATCTGATTGGTTGAGATTTCAAGAGCGAGCTCTGGATGCCGTTGGCGATATATACGCCAACTTGCAATCAGTTAAGTGCTTAGGTTGGATCTAATGACCAATAAACGTATCGTTCAGCTAAGTGTTTGGTAGAATTTTTTGCTTCTGGGAGTTTTCATCTAGCCAGAACGATTTTTTTGTGGTTGACACATTGACGAGCAGCATCAGTCTCGCTATGTGTGCACAACGAATACTCTACATGGCCCTCTTCTGATGTCATTCGTTGTTGCCAAACGATGTTCTGACCTCTCTTTGATCGATAAGCTTCGCTCCGGTTGGTTGATGATGGTCAGTCGTCGCCATCCTTGCGTCACTGAACATTATTCAGCGTGATTATCTACTTAATTGAATTCTAGTTAGTCATCAGCTCTTCAGTCGCAATTTCAAATCACATTACTCAATCCATTCATAACGGTGGTCCTCGTTAGAACAAAGGGTAACGAATAGACGGCATTTTTTTGGTAATTATATGCCGGTCTGGCTTCGAAATTCTGTGTTTGAGTATTTCTCCTAAATTGAGTGGAATGAAATGAGAAGAAAATCAGTTCAGAAATTCTCCATATCGAAGTGAAACAAATGGTTGAACGTGAGAGTCTAGTTTTTTTAACCGGAACAACATGCAGTAATAATGAATTCAGCGCTTAGATGGTGTATTCCATTGAGATTCCACTAGAACTGATACTGCTAAACTCTCGATTACCACATGGAAGTTTCTTTCAATATTTTATTTCAGCCAGTTGCATGTTAAAAGCAGTTATGTCGATGATTCAAGAAAAAAACATGTGTGGCGAAAATGACCAGCTAAAAAGTTTTCTCGCAAATATCCGAGCAAGGGCTTCAATTTTTGTGAATGCAACTGAAAGTTTCCAGTAGACTGCAGCTAACAATTAAGATGATGCCGGATGATTTCCATGTAAATATTTCGCCTTTGTATTCGCTCTAATTACTCGTGTTGTTTGGTTGTATTTTGCAGAAAACATTCAAGAATTGAAAATATTAATGCACCTCTTCGCCCTTGATCAGAAATGAACTCGACCACTTTCATACGCATCGTACTATTGAATACAAGACGTATGACAGCCATCCCCCCTGAAACCGACTACTGAAAGCTTTCACATGACCACAACTGAATGCACAATTTCAAAGTCTCATTGAAGTTGATCTATTCCGAGAAAGTAATTCAAGTTGAATAGTGCAAGTCTCAATAAGCTTTTCAACTTCAAGCAGTCACGAAATGATCATTGTGAAATAAAATGATTGACTCACCATGGCATGATTGCCAGATTATTTCGAGTGCGATAGTAAGAGCACGGGGAAATGCGATGAACTGAATCATGATAAACAGTGTTGATGCGACCAGCAATGGTACTGATACAAGAAATGTTTGCAGCAGAACCTTCAAACGTTAAACGAATAATCTGAGAAAGTAGGAGATTTCTTGAATTGTTTGAAGGAGCCCAAGCATTTTTTTCACTCAACACTCAAAGATGGTCACTTTAAGGCAGGAGTAGGAATGAATAAGGAAATGTGAAGTACATTTCTTGCAGCTGGCGATAACTTCCTGGGAGTTTTGATCGAATATGCCATCTTCCACAGTCGGATCGATATTGCTGCGTACTGCGATAGAATCACCAGTGTTGATAAAGTGTTAATCAACAAATGAAGTGTATTACCTGTCTGAAAATCACCCATGCAATTATAGCGTATCACCGCCAATGGTTACAGGCGCAGCAACGTTATAAAATAGGTATCTCAGTTTCTGTTCACACAAGACACGTACCTCTGTTGCAATTATCATAAAATAACCATTAAGTGTTTTAATTGTTTGTTCAATCACTTCATTTCATTATTCCCTCGAGTATGGTTTAGCCACCAAGTGACAATTCCCTATTTGCAAATGCTCAAAGAATCACAAATACTGATCAATAATGGGAGGAAGAAATCGCTCGTTTTGGCGTACATCAGAATTAATGAACTAATTCATGCAGGATTAAGAATGCTTTCAAACGTATGCAACATTTAATCTGCGTTAGTAATGCGGCCTGAAGTTTCATTCATTTAAAAGTTCCCTAACCAATTAATTTCAATTGAATTAGTTCATTTTAATTCATACCAGTAAAGGTTTCTCGTGAATGAAACTTCTGCAGACCACCACTCTTTTAGCACAGAAATGTTTTCTTTTTTTTTGTTTGAAACGAATCATCCTTTTAAAACATGTGAAAAAAATGAATTGCGAAGGAGAAAATAGCTTCGTTCGTAAGTGAACCAACATGAGAGTCATTGATATCAACATCGAAAAACCATGTACCACGATTACCATTGTAATACATTGTTGGACCAAATAACGTAACTGATAAGCCTAATGATAATGGAATCAGCATAAATAACCACGTTCGATATCCTTTGAATAGCACCTGAAAATAATAACAGAAGATAGTACGATCAATGTGATGCATGCGTTTGCAATGATTCGATACGGTGTGTTCAGTTAATGCTAAGAAAATCAATGGGAATTTTACCGACTTAGATCATATAATCATGTGGAAGTGGTAGGACTTGATAAGTTGAGGAATATTTCCCTAAATTTGATGCTCTCATTTTCAACATTCGTATTGTGCTGAAAATGACAAATCCATTTTCAAAACCACCAAAACTAGAAAACTCCTCTCAACAGCATACGTCCATGAGCGGCGATCCATACACGTCACCGCAACGATTAATACCAAGATAGATGGAAACACCACAATATGTTGACCAGAAACCTGAATTGAAAAGATTGCCGGATACGACCACTGATGGTAGATTCGATGTGAAGTGTGAAAATCAGTTAAGAGTTTTCATCCTTTTCAGGCTGATCATTATTTTGTTACGCTGCCGTAAGTGAACACAACAATCGGCATTGAAATAATTCGATTTTAGTTTACAAGCGCTTTATGTAAAAGTATTTTGTTTATAACTGAACAGCTAAACTTCAACTCAGTGACTGTGACGCAATATAATTTCACGAAAGTATGCATATTCCTCACCCAAAACACAATTGCCACAAATAATCATAAATGTCGTCGAATTACAGACAGATCCACCAACCAACGAGAAGTAACCCGATATGATACCGATAGTGAGTGTCAATAAATCTATTACGCCCATCACAGCCATTATTTTATAACATGAATGTTTGAAATTAGACGGATGCAAAATACCAAACATGCATGGCACGTACAGGATCTATAAACAGATAAGATCAGTGGCTCATCAAAGCACAGTCCAAAACTTGGAGATTAAGCCGACGGATGATCGAGATTCAACACAAATGATTTGCTTTGCCCAGAACGAATCACTAAGCGCACAAAATCGCTAGTGTCTATTGAATGAAAATCCGATGATATACTATGAATTCCTTACGTGACTGTTATTCAAACTGAACTGGATCTGTTGATTTTGAAACTCTGGAAAAAGGAGCGTCGTTCTATAGCATCACTCGAAAATGAGGTTCATTCCGAGGCTTGCTGTTCCGCAAATCATATCGATCCGAGAGGATCTAACAGTAGATCGATGGCTCGATCACTTGGTAGGCACTATTGTACATAGATCTCATTCATCATTCACTTTGTAAGTTTTCTGGTTTTTGAACGGAAAATTGCTCACAACATCAAGAGTGCCTTCATTTTGTTTGTTCGTTCTGACAATTCAAATAGATGTGCATAAAAGGTCTTCAAACAAACTGAACGATAATAAGGTCAATAAATGATAGCCACACACACACACGATATTGCGCTCTCGAAATTTCTCGTGATTCCAGCAGTGGTGCATTAACATGTGAAATCGCTATGTGTTTTCTGACATTTCGTGTACCATGAACCACGGAAAAGGACTGTTTCGAGACTCAATTTTTTGTCATATACAAATGTTTATCGAAATTTCTATAGATTAACGCTCTCTAGAGGAGAGCAAATTCCGATCATAGTGGAACTTCAACGCATTAGAGGTGGCCTCGAGAGGATCTGTTATTATTGAGAATAGACACTGTTACTGTTACTGTCACTATTGAGGAATCATCCGCTCACCACATAAAGGAGTCCAATCGATATGTATGTAATCCCGATCGCCACATCCGGTTCACCGAGTTCTGTCGCCATGATTGCACATATCTCCTTGATATGCGCTAAATTTTGTTGATCCAACCTAGAAAATGCTGCACAATTGCTACGAGATGATTTAATGCAATGGACAATGACAAAGCCAGTGTAAAGAATCTTTCATGAAGTACATGAAGACTGATGTAAGTTTTCTGAGATACTCAGTAATCGATTCTCCGATGGAAACGAATCTACTACCGTTATAGCGCAGAGATGATGAGAGCAAAATTGTGATCATGCCGAAGTTCATTTTCTTCGAGCAATTCGATTTTGCGTTACCATAATCATGGTAATCATTGCAATATCGCAGCATTTAACGAAACAATAAGCTATTTTCATAAGTGACACTTGTTGTTCGTCAACACTCATCACGATCCACAAATAGACACAACAAATTGCCGTTGTTCTCAGATCACTGTTTGACAATTATTTGTCTCAGGTGAGCGGAAAACTTTCCGACTTGTACCGACTCATTACTTTGCAATTCGAACTCACCCGGGAAAGACGAGCATTTTGATGCGCAATTTTGCCAGTGAATTGATTGCAAAAATATCGCTGAATGGTGAAATACCACTTATATCTTAAAATACTCCTTTCTTACTCGCGCTTCTATGTTTGCTTTGAACACCTGAAAATACGTTAATTTTTAGAAATTTCAACTACGCTTTTGCGCCACGCCTGTCGAAACATGCACGTACATAGCAACCAACTAACTGAAGAAACTAACTGATACTTGAGAATGCACTTTCATAATAGTTGATAGTTGAAGCAAATATATAACGATTCGAACTTCAACTCTGCGTTCTATCGCTTGCAGAATTGAATTCGGGAACCGATGATGCGAATCGAGAAACCAACATTTGAACACAACAGACTTCGCATGCTTCAACTAACTAATTGTAAGGATGAATAGCGTTTGATTGCATTTTAGATGAACGATACCGAGAGGTAATGCACCGACGCACGATTGAATCCGTTGTCTAAAGTGCTCTCTTGGTCAGCCTTTAATCGAGCTTTTCAGTGATCATTTTTCCATCGAAATGCAGCAAAAAATGTAAACGAAAAATATTTATGATGCTGCATCCAATTCAACGGCTCACAGTGCGGTAATAATGGTGATACGAAATTAAGCCGAATACGAAAAAATGTTCAGTTCATCATGAGATGCAATGACTCGTGATAAGTGAAGTGGCATTTACTCGAATTAGATGCACGAGTTGGTTTGACGCATTCAGGTGCATTTTGTATATGAATAGATATATTCAGACGTAGAATGTAGAAATTTCCACCGTTCGCGCAAATTGACATGATTGCATTAAATGCCATGAACCATCGGAAATTATACTGGTACACCACTCGGTTTCGAGCAAAACTGTCCTCCGCGAACAGGAAAAATCAAACCCGCAACGTAGCAATTACCAGCTGGGGCTCTACCACTGAGCTACTGCAGAGACCGTTCAGTCTCCACCGAGTGGTTGTATTCAGAGGTAGAGCCCCAACCGGTAATTGGTACGTCGCTGGTTCAATTGCCGTTTGCGGAGGAAAGTTTCGCTCGAAACTGAGTGGTGCAACAATATCATTAATGTTGCGAGCCTGCGCCAGGCTATGATCCGGCTTGTATCTATTATCTGATTATCTGTTATCACCGGAAATGATTCAGACGCTAATTAACTAAAACCTTCCTTATTCAAGCAATTTGCCCCGAACTGATTACGATCTAATGATCAAACAAAATAAACACAAAATCGCAAGAGCTAGACTGCCTAAGAGTTCAAACGGGTTTGACAGGTGAATTTCCAGTAAATCATCAGTTTCAGTGAAGCGTGAAGGTTGTTCGCCGTGAGTACTTTTTGGGATATTAATTTTTTTTGCCGAAGCGCAAGAGTGGATTTAGTGGAGAGCATGACTAAGGCAATATTCTGACTTTGAAGCTAAACGATGTGAAAGTTAAAGAAAACTGCTCCTTGAAGGCAGAGTTCTGCGACTGATGAAAATCGAAACAAATCGCATTCAATTAGCAATGGCCATATTATCAAAGAATCTAGCAATAACTGCCTTTCAGATCTACTCAAAATCTTTATAATGGAATTTTGACTGTAATTCAGACCGTTCCTATTGCTTTTGCATGCTGACACTTGTATATTACTGGTGCACGACTGATCATTTGTGAAATCAAATGGCTGGCAAATAAGATGTGACAAATTGTTAGAGCGGCGAGGAGATCACAACCATTTGAATCGGATTATTGGAGGGAAGGAATTGCAACCTGCACTTGTGGGATACTGATCTAAATTATGATAAAAATCTCAGACGTTATTTTTTTGCATTCATCTATGTTTTTACTTTCCTCCAGGAGCCACGGCCTTCAGCTTCTATTCTCCAAATGGTGATAAGGTTATCTAAGCTCCAGTTGGTCAACAGTATCACAATCCGTTCAAGATTACATCAATTGGTTCACATTTTCGTGCCATAATATCACAGCCTACCTAATGTCAACGGTAATAATTCGGGCGATAACTTCCACCAATCCACGTTTGCAGACTTTCAGCGTCAAATCTGATTCAGATGAACTCTCTTTTAAGAGATACATAGAATAGACGTGTCGAGCATGCGACTGATGCTGACGACAGCTTTTGCTAGCAGCTGAGTAATTAAAATGTACTGCTCATTATATCAATTTCTACTTTCTAACTAAAAATGAAATTCGATAGTAAGAATAGTGCTGTGTGCAATCAAACAAAATGCCAAGTGTGAATGATTGAGCTGAAAACGATAAGATTGTAATTCAATTCGGAGAATGTCAAGTGCACAATGTCAATGTGTAATTCAAGATTGTAATTTATGTCATTATGAAGCGTCCTGCGTCAACTATTTGATGATGTGCATAATTATAGCTGTTAAATGCTGTCGGTAATCGTAATCAAATCATGGACTTTAATTATAATAGCGGGTAATAAATACATTCAATAGAATCATCCATTTTCCTAATTCCATTTTGTCCTTTAAAATGCCACTTTGTGCGAATGCGATCATAAATTCTCTGTAGGAATCACAAATCGTCGTCTCCTTGAATGATGATATTAAAATGGTATAAATGATTCCTCAGTGTGGTCTTTCTAAAACCACACTGAGAGTCGTCGATGCGGAATCACTCCATGGAATGGTTTCGTTTTTAATACCTCATAAACAATTCAGCGCGGAATCAGTCGGATTATTGGTAATAATACTAAAGGAGTTTGATGAGGAAAAATTTTAATGGCGATTAAGTTGACATTAAACGAGAAATATCACATTCATCTCATGCAACTAACAACTCAAGCTTAAAATTCATGTAATTACCGAGTCAGTTTAACAGGACGTCAGTCGTTTAATTACAGAACTGCTTTAGGCGATCAATCATACGTGATGTTATCGTTCAAGCGATTCGCTTTTAGCTATTTCATCAGGAGGACCTCGCATGTAATCGAATAATCGAGTCTCAAACTTCAGACGATAAGAGTTCCCAAGAGCTAAGACGAGGAAAATCTTCGTTTAGAAAAGCGAAGCTCCCTACGAACTATAAGGCATATCTTAATGATAATTAATCATTAGAAGTTTGTCGGCACGAAGAATATTTTAAGGATTGCATGACTTTTAATGACTTCATGAAGTTGGTTTCCATGGTTTGCAGTTGAGTCAGTGAAATCGCATGGTTAACCAACCAGATACAGCTGGTAAACACTAGGGAGTATATTGTTTGAATGTGAACTCTCGAAATGCGTGGCACGAACCTGAGAGGCTGTACTATTTTAGATATCCATGTGTGATTATTCAGATTCTGAACTCGTTAGAAACCTGAGCAAGATTTCCTAGATGAAGTAAATTAAGGGGAACAAAAGATTTTCGTTGATCCACTGACAAATGCTTGATCTGTGGTAGTTTATTCGACCGATATTGTGGCTCGTCTGATGTCGGTAAAATCCGAATCATTGTTCAATTCCAGAATCGGAATTGTTTGTGATTTTGATCGGTACTGCTTGTGACTGTGTTGTTAGTGCGAAGGCGACGATTAATAATTTAGTTTATCCACACAAATAAATGAAGACGATAATAACGGTTCAACACAGTGAAGATGGTTGAGTGACGAAAGATGCCGATGATGGCTCATAAACAACAACAACACTGGATATACGAGCAACACATTAACTGACTGATACGGAGGAACTGATATAACTACACTGAGCTACTTATATAGTCATTGAGATTAGCTGATTACGGAACAATGGTTACGAATTGCCAATGGTGGCCAGAGAACATACGATATGCAAAGCACTATATAGAGACATACAAGAAACCGTAAACAATAAACAAAAGATCACCGGTTTATCACAACATGATCCTTCAGGAATCAAATACTGAGATCGTTTCTCAATGGCAGGACTTAAAAAAATGATTGTAAACGTAGAACAAAACAACGATGATCACAAATGACGAAGCAAAAGTCATGACAAAGTTTCGGAGAACAACAAAAATTATTAAATATTTTTCACTGCATTCTGAGAAACGAACGACGCTATTGCTTAGTGATTTTTTTTCATTCTATTGACGCCTGAATGAATGACAGACAGTGACAGGCTACTAATTATGGTAAAACTAGGAACGATTAATGCATAATTAGTATATTATTAGCGAACTTATACGAAGTGCCGTGTGTTACAAAATCCAGAAATAGAATCCCTGGATTTCTAAGAACACAAATCTCTGGATTAGTGTTCAAAAGTCAGTAATCAAATCTTCACCCGTTTTGATCAGGTGCAATGAAATTAAATTCTCGTTTTGGTGCAATGTTTAGTAGATAATCCCTGCTTTGTGCACTATTGATAATTGTGAGACAAGTGCATTCATTTATTAATTACAAGAAATGTATTATTTTTCAATACAGTGGGATTTCATTCAGTCTTAAGAGAAATTTCATGCGTAGTTGTTCAAAACGGAGATTATATGCTAGCATTGGAAAATATCGCCATGTCAGGAGTGTCTTCAGCTAGTCTATCGTTTTGCAAATGGTCATCACAATTAAAACGAGCCGTATATGTCGGCCAATGATGTGATGTAAAATTGCGCGGAACTCTAAGCAACAGTTCCGCCGGATGCTATCATTCGGACATCTAAAAATGTGTTCGGTATTATGTACCAGCATCGAAAAACAGTCCTGCTTTGAAGGCTCTGACTATGAATTCACTGTTGGGCTGGACCTGATTCATTTTTCGTTGCATTGTTCGAATATCATCAACATTAGCATTGAAATGCTAGGCACGGCTATGATTCAATGTTTTCATCAGAATGTTCACTATTAAGCGATGTTTTCGAAAATCTGTTCACTTCCTTCAAATTATCCATTACCAAGGAAATTTAAGTAAAACTGGCATTTTATATTGCATTCCATTAAATGTTTTGTGTCTGATCTCGTGGTGTAGTGGTTATCACATCTGTCTAACACACAGAAGGCCGGCGGTTCGAGCCCGCCCGAGATCAAATCTTTTTTCTAGTTCTATGAGGAATCTGTAATGAAGTGTGTTCAACGTCAAAATCAGCCATCACGAGCTTATTGAAGAATCGCTAAAATTTTTCCTTCCTGGCACTTTTAATTTTCATGATGAATTAATTAGCCTTCTCTCATACTTTCTATTTCACTCACCGAAAGAAACTTCATTCAGTAGCTCAACATTTTTGTTAGTTTCTTCTTTTATGTTATAAGCATTCATGTTTCAATCTTCACTCTATCTAATTATGCGAGGAAACATTCCAAGTGTGCAAAAATGAACGAGGAACAATGATAGATAACTATTCTTAATACCTATTGATGACAACTCCGAAAATATATGGAAACATTCGAGAACCCTGCAAATATTTCAATGCAAGCAAAATATACGCGCTTCGAAATAAATGAGTGTGCCCTTAATTTCTGAATTCATTGGTAATATTATCTTTTCTAGTAATCTTTGATTGTGCTGCTCAATTGTGTATTCTAATAGATTCCAACAAAAACGTAACTGAGCAGATGCAAAGGCACTGTTTAACCATCAGCGAATGCTTCCTGACTCGAGTCACATTAGTGCAGATTGTGAAAAGTTTTCCCTCAACGACGATGTCTATTCAGCACAGCCCTCCCACACCACATCCATGTACTACACCATGTCATTTCCACCATTGTTCCAGACGTTTTTGTACCTCTCTTTTCATGAGACAACGCCTCTGATCTCGCTTTTATTAACAATAAAATACCACACATATTATAAAATAATATGTCAACGTGAATGCAATTACATGCAATGAACAATAAGTCACGCATTAAATTGTCATGCAATATAACCTAATCATAGGACAAATGACCACAAAAAACAATTCATCAATATCTCATCGAACACAAAACGTCAAGCGAACTTCGGTGAATAAAAACATACTGCAGATTCAGCTTCAAAATCAAAAACATTTTGTTTAATGTCAGAGGAAGAAATGTTAGGGATTTTCCACGTTTAAAATTGAAATATCCTCACAAATCGAACTCTCTCAATAATCAAAACGCACTTCACTACAATTAACTCGAATGATTAGTAACCTAGCAAAACGAGTGTTACAGCAACAGACACAATCAGTCGTCAATGAGCACAGAATCAATCACATCAGATAAACGTTCATCAAAAAGCCAATGAAAGGTCTCTATAAAATGCTTAATAATTCGGTTCTGTTCGTCGCAATCTTTGTATCGTGTCTTCATTTTACAATCGTGCGGTGGAGCCAACTCACTGCCAGCGGAACCATCCACCAATTCACTTTTCGATAGACCAGAACATACTTCCTTCTTTGCGCACTCCACCTGAACTAGTTCACTTCAAATGCTATATAAATCATTCTGCTTGACATTTTCAAACTTAGGCACAATCCATTCGCGTTATTATAACTGTGCCTAAAATATGAATAGTGGGGTCGGTGTGGAAGGAACACAAATTTCATTAATTATCGCTCATATTCACATCATAAAGATTAATAAAGTTCAATGACTAAAAAAAAGCACAGCCTAGATAGATGCAATCAATTCCCTAGTTGATATAAATGAATTAGCTGATCGAATATGCAATCGACAAAACCTATCACTGCTTACAAATTGCACCAGACATTTCGATACGAAAGAAAAATTGTGATGGATTCAATTGCACTCAACTTCTCGGAAAATGATATCACGAAAACAAAAAAAACAAATGAATCGAGGAAGTGATAAAATTTATATGAAGTACAAATATGCACTATACTTTCTCTCCATCGCTGAATTCAGCCTTAAGTTTCAGCATTACAGCTTCTAATTTCTTCTTGTTGATATCACGCATAAATCCGCGCGATATTGAACATTCCGTCTCTAAAAGGTACACGGCACGACACAAACAACCCAGACGAAAACGGCTCACGTTGCTCTGAAATATGCTACCATCAGAGACAAAATCCTACTCAAATGATTGTATGTGCGAAATGAAGTTTTGGGATGTTCTTGAAACACTCATCCAGCCACAAAGCTAACTAGAACCACCTCATCGAAATGGAACAAGTAATTATTCACATCCGTGAATAAGACTATAAAAATGGGTAAATTCACACTGAAGCATCGTTCACTCAACCACAGCAAAACACATGATCGCAAAAAAGTGTAATTGTGTAAGACTGAAGTCAGCAATTCAAACTGAGATTCCAATCTATTGCCAAAAAACACTATAAACTGTACCTCCACATGATATTCTTAAAGTACAATTTCACTTACAAAATCCCAACAAACTCATCCGTTTAACAATCACAATAGATTATCAACAGTTTCCTAATCAAAGGCAAGCATCGATCTGCATGAGACCAGAAAAGTATTGGACAACAACGTACAATTATACCACCAAGACTAGTAGCCTCCATAAGTTTCAGCCAATGTTCGGCTATATCCACACTAGCACAAAGAAGAATTGCGTTTCGGAGGTAATCACGACCGAAGTCACCAATCGCTTTATAAACCTGTAAATCGAAAATTTCACTCATCTACTGTCCGATTCGATTCTGGAATGTATCTCATAGAAGAAAGTGTTCAGCATACCTACCTCCAAACTGAGTGCCCAATATTGAAGTTGTTCACCAAAATTTGAAATCAACGGAGACAGATCATTGTGGAGAAGGTTTACTAGATTGTGCTTATTCAACGGCCTGATCTAAAAGTATACAATCAAAGAACTGACTTCAGTAAAGGAATAAAAAATGAGGGATACCAAAAAAACAAATATGAATGAGATCACAAAAACACAAAAGGAAACAAATGTTACCTTCAGAGAGGATCGTATGATTGAGTCGATTATTGAGCATCGATAAGAACTTTTATGGTTCCATCCGTTCAGCATCTCGTCATACGACTGAAAGATTAGATTGAATGATAAAATCAACAACGTATGACATACCACCGAAACATTCGTAAACATATAGCTGGACAGAAATTGCTGACTGTGTAAAAATGAACGCCTCTCTCACCTGTAGGGCTTCATTGAAATTGTTCTCGTGATAAGCGCATGCTGCTTTGAAATAAGGCAATTCTCGATCATTTCTATGTTGAAGAGCCTGAAATGATCATTCTTTATTGGCAAAAAGATAGAATTACATAAGAGCAAATGAGAAAAAAAATATTCGAAGAATTCCGATTGCTGGAGGACTAGACTTAGCGAAAACAGAACGGAATCTGGATATTGGAAGAAACGTCAACATGAGTATAATAAGTTGTTCTGGATATATGAAGTCGAAACTCTAAACGTGATGGATCACAATTCTTATTCTCAGAACGCTCAGTTCGCCAAAGATTTTCCCAGAATACAGAATGCACGGTCAGGAGTCGATATGCTCGGTTTATTTTAAGAAAGGAAACGCAGAAGTGGAGAAATTAAAAACTAACAAATTTCTCGTCACAGAACCATTTAGAAGGTTGTTGTACGGGTTCATATCGCTCGATATCTAGTTGTGTTTCTGCTTCTTTATTTTGCCTTCGACTACTATTGTCAAAGACGCCTTCGTCTTCATCAAAACACAACAGATCACCAAATGCATCCGATAACATTGTAGTAAATGCTCACCGGATCCCGACACTCTCTTGGAATGGGATCGACCAAAAGAAAATAATGACACAAAGCGCTGAACAACTGGGTAACTACTGCGTATACCAATCAAAGAACTACAATGCTGCAGTACGAAAATATAAAACAACTGAATCTGAGTCACGCAATAAAGAAACAAATCAGAAGATATGACTTGCACAAAATACAACAGCCTTATTGGCAACAAAGACGCTGATAAATCAGATATAAGACTATGACTTCAACTAATTTCAATATTGAGGCAGTTATAAAAAAGTTCCGAAGAACAATAACTTCAAGCGAAGAGAGAGCCGATTCTAACAATAAAAGCTGTTAAGTTGGATGTTTCGACAATAATTACAACTAAATCGACAGTGCGAAAACGAATTAAGAAAACTGGCTAAAAATGTTAAATGATGAGGTATTTTGCTAACTACGGATGAGATTTTTTGTATTTAAATTACGCTGACTACTTAGATGATGATGAGGTGCCGAGTGATTTCAGTAGATTCTCTTCTTCTTTCCTGCTCTGATAATATTTCTGCATACACTCCTTGAATGCTTTCAACTGAAATTTTGCAGTTCAATTTCGAACTACAATTTGGTAATTTTGGTTAAGTATAGATCACTTTCGATACGGTAAGATTCGTTGCAAGCAACGGTTTAATCAAAGCACATAAGACTTACCGGCTCTTGACACTTCCGCCAATCTTCCTTATCGGACATACACTCGACACAAGCGATGTGATGATCCCAACATCCGGATTTTTTTATAGCAATTTCAACGCGATCTTCTTCGTCCGTATCACGAGCCCACTCTGACGGTGGAGGATTGCGCATCAGGGGAACACACAATTGCTAAGCTCTGAAAGGTCTACGATTATATGTGATTATTATGGCGATATCGATAAGATGGTACCGCCATGATAATCACGTTATTTGGTACATAATAATGATAATAAAGTTTAAAAAATATTTATTCTATCTGATACGTATTATCTCCTTCACAATATCGAAACAACGAAAAACAACCTCAGGGAGCATAAGATCATTAAAAACACATAAAAGAAAACCGTTCCCCACATATTCAGCCAAAACAAACCATGCAACAATATAATGATAACCACAATAACGAAAACAGTGAAGTGGTAATAATCACAATCAAATTCGATCAATCAGATCCATTCTATAATAATTCCAAGACAATTCATCATAATAATAACTGATTAAATAAAAACTACAAAAAAATGGGGCAGTGACAGTTCGCCAAGTAAGAACGGAGTGACAGTTCGCCAAGTGACCGAAGTGGGATTTTCATTTGATACACGTTCAGAAATGTGAATTTCTTACCTACTCAATGAAAATAAATCCGGGCAAATCATATAACATTTTGTAGCACAGATCCAAGACAACAAAACATAGCTGATAGATTTACCAGTGATCAACATATGCTCGAGATTTTTGATTTCGCCTTAAGGGCAAAAATGCAACAGATACTTTCAATTGGTACTCACCCGACAGGAAAAGTTTTTAATCACGGTATATACCTTGTACTAGCCGAGATTGAGTACAACGGAAATCTATTTTATGTTTTTCCGGCAATTGCTAAGCTAAGAGACGCTCGGCTTGAGCAATGGTAATGTTCACTGGTATTTTCTCAACTAAGCAAAATCGCTCGACAACATATATATTTTTCTGAATGCAGACATTCTGCTCGATCGATTGATGTGAAGAAATTGATATGTTACTGGCCAAAGCTGAGGGTACGGTAGGTTTGAATGTGCCAACCCCTCTCACATCAGAAAAATAGCTATATATCGTCGCAGAGAGAAAATTTCTAGGCAATCTATACATTTTTAGAAAGAAGAGATTCTGTTCAATCGGATGATGTAAAAACATCAATTTGTTACCGGGCAAACCTGAGAAGACACTAGTATTAAATATGTCAAACCTATTTTTCTAAAGAAATGTATAATAGCTATAGTGGTCAAATGCATACAAATGAGCACCATTGCGCTAGCTGAAATGATAGGTTTAATAAAATAGCTATATTTTCTCAACTAGGCAAAATCGCTCGACAACATATATATTTTTCTGAATGCAGACATTCTGCTCGATCGATTGATGTGAAGAAATTGATATGTTACTGGCCAAAGCTGAGGGTACGGTAGGTTTGAATGTGCCAACCCCTCTCACATCAGAAAAATAGCTATATATCGTCGCAGAGAGAAAATTTCTCGGCAATCTTTACATTTTTAGAAAGCAGAGATTCTGTTCAATCGGATGATGTAAAAACATCAATATGTTACCGGGCAAACCTGAGAAGACACTAGTATTAAATATGTCAAACCTATTTTTCTAAAGAAATGTATAATAGCTATAGTGGTCAAATGCATACAAATGAGCACCATTGCGCTAGCTGAAATGATAGGTTTAATAAAATAGCTATATTTTCTCAACTAGGCAAAATCGCTCGACAACATATATATTTTTCTGAATGCAGACATTCTGCTCGATCGATTGATGTGAAGAAATTGATATGTTACTGGCCAAAGCTGAGGGTACGGTAGGTTTGAATGTGCCAACCCCTCTCACATCAGAAAAATAGCTATATATCGTCGCAGAGAGAAAATTTCTCGGCAATCTTTACATTTTTAGAAAGCAGAGATTCTGTTCAATCGGATGATGTAAAAACATCAATATGTTACCGGGCAAACCTGAGAAGACACTAGGCTTAAATATGTCAAGCCTATATTTCTAAAGTAATGTATAATATCTATTGATCTATAGTGGTCAAATGCATTGCGCTAGCTGAAATGATAGGTTTAATAAAATAGCTATATTTTCTCAACTAGGCAAAATCGCTCGACAACATATATATTTTTCTGAATGCAGACATTCTGCTCGATCGATTGATGTGAAGAAATTGATATGTTACTGGCCAAAGCTGAGGGTACGGTAGGTTTGAATGTGCCAACCCCTCTCACATCAGAAAAATAGCTATATATCGTCGCAGAGAGAAAATTTCTCGGCAATCTTTACATTTTTAGAAAGCAGAGATTCTGTTCAATCGGATGATGTAAAAACATCAGTAGGTTACCGGGCAAAGCTGAGAAGACACTAGGCTTAAATATGTCAAGCCTATATTTCTAAAGTAATGTATAATATCTATTGATCTATAGTGGTCAAATGCATACAAATGAGCACCATTGCGCTAGCTGAAATGATAGGTTTAATAAAATAGCTATATTTTCTCAACTAAGCAAAATCGCTCGACAACATATATATTTTTCTGAATGCAGACATTCTGCTCGATCGATTGATGTGAAGAAATTGATATGTTACTGGCCAAAGCTGAGGGTACGGTAGGTTTGAATGTGCCAACCCCTCTCACATCAGAAAAATAGCTATATATCGTCGCAGAGAGAGAATTTCTCGGCAATCTTTACATTTTTAGAAAGCAGAGATTCTGTTCAATCGGATGATGTAAAAACATCAATATGTTACCGGGCAAACCTGAGAAAACACTAGTATTAAATATGTGAAACCTATTTTTCTAAGGAAATGTATAATAGCTATAGTGGTCAAATGCATACAAATGAGCACCATTGCGCTAGCTGAAATGATAGGTTTAATAAAATAGCTATATTTTCTCAACTAGGCAAAATCGCTCGACAACATATATATTTTTCTGAATGCAGACATTCTGCTCGATCGATTGATGTGAAGAAATTGATATGTTACTGGCCAAAGCTGAGGGTACGGTAGGTTTGAATGTGCCAACCCCTCTCACATCAGAAAAATAGCTATATATCGTCGCAGAGAGAAAATTTCTCGGCAATCTTTACATTTTTAGAAAGCAGAGATTCTGTTCAATCGGATGATGTAAAAACATCAATATGTTACCGGGCAAACCTGAGAAGACACTAGGCTTAAATATGTCAAGCCTATATTTCTAAAGTAATGTATAATATATATTGATCTATAGTGGTCAAACGCATACAAATGAGCACCATTGCGCTAGCTGAAATGATAGGTTTAATAAAATAGCTATATTTTCTCAACTAGGCAAAATCGCTCGACAACATATATATTTTTCTGAATGCAGACATTCTGCTCGATCGATTGATGTGAAGAAATTGATATGTTACTGGCCAAAGCTGAGGGTACGGTAGGTTTGAATGTGCCAACCCCTCTCACATCAGAAAAATAGCTATATATCGTCGCAGAGAGAAAATTTCTCGGCAATCTTTACATTTTTAGAAAGCAGAGATTCTGTTCAATCGGATGATGTAAAAACATCAATATGTTACCGGGCAAACCTGAGAAGACACTAGTATTAAATATGTCAAACCTATTTTTCTAAAGAAATGTATAATAGCTATAGTGGTCAAATGCATACAAATGAGCACCATTGCGCTAGCTGAAATGATAGGTTTAATAAAATAGCTATATTTTCTCAACTAGGCAAAATCGCTCGACAACATATATATTTTTCTGAATGCAGACATTCTGCTCGATCGATTGATGTGAAGAAATTGATATGTTACTGGCCAAAGCTGAGGGTACGGTAGGTTTGAATGTGCCAACCCCTCTCACATCAGAAAAATAGCTATATATCGTCGCAGAGAGAAAATTTCTCGGCAATCTTTACATTTTTAGAAAGCAGAGATTCTGTTCAATCGGATGATGTAAAAACATCAATATGTTACCGGGCAAACCTGAGAAGACACTAGGCTTAAATATGTCAAGCCTATATTTCTAAAGTAATGTATAATATCTATTGATCTATAGTGGTCAAATGCATTGCGCTAGCTGAAATGATAGGTTTAATAAAATAGCTATATTTTCTCAACTAGGCAAAATCGCTCGACAACATATATATTTTTCTGAATGCAGACATTCTGCTCGATCGATTGATGTGAAGAAATTGATATGTTACTGGCCAAAGCTGAGGGTACGGTAGGTTTGAATGTGCCAACCCCTCTCACATCAGAAAAATAGCTATATATCGTCGCAGAGAGAAAATTTCTCGGCAATCTTTACATTTTTAGAAAGCAGAGATTCTGTTCAATCGGATGATGTAAAAACATCAATATGTTACCGGGCAAACCTGAGAAGACACTAGGCTTAAATATGTCAAGCCTATATTTCTAAAGTAATGTATAATATCTATTGATCTATAGTGGCTGCAAAATGCACTTGCGCTAGCTGAAATGATAGGTTTAATAAAATAGCTATATTTTCTCAACTAGGCAAAATCGCTCGACAACATATATAATTTTCTGAATGCAGACATCCTGCTCGATCGATTGATGTAAAGAAATTGATATGTTACTGGCCAAAGCTGAGAGTACGGTAGGTTTGAATGTGCCAACCCCTCTCACATCAGAAAAATAGCTATATATCGTCGCGGAGAGAAAATTTCTCGGCAACCTTTACATTTTTAGAAAGAAGAGATTCTGTTCAATCGGATGATGTAAAAACATCAATATGTTACCGGGCAAACTTGAGAAGACACTAGTATTAAATATGTCAAACCTATACTTCTAAAGTAATGTATAATAGCTATAGTGGTCAAATGCATACAAATGAGCACCATTGCGCTAGCTGAAATGATAGGTTTAATAAAATAGCTATATTTTCTCAACTAGGCAAAATCGCTCGACAACATATATATTTTTCTGAATGCAGACATTCTGCTCGATCGATTGATGTGAAGAAATTGATATGTTACTGGCCAAAGCTGAGGGTACGGTAGGTTTGAATGTGCCAACCCCTCTCACATCAGAAAAATAGCTATATATCGTCGCAGAGAGAAAATTTCTCGGCAATCTTTACATTTTTAGAAAGCAGAGATTCTGTTCAATCGGATGATGTAAAAACATCAATATGTTACCGGGCAAACCTGAGAAGACACTAGGCTTAAATATGTCAAGCCTATATTTCTAAAGTAATGTATAATATCTATTGATCTATAGTGGTCAAATGCATACAAATGAGCACCATTGCGCTAGCTGAAATGATAGGTTTAATAAAATAGCTATATTTTCTCAACTAGGCAAAATCGCTCGACAACATATATATTTTTCTGAATGCAGACATTCTGCTCGATCGATTGATGTGAAGAAATTGATATGTTACTGGCCAAAGCTGAGGGTACGGTAGGTTTGAATGTGCCAACCCCTCTCACATCAGAAAAATAGCTATAGTAACGCCGCAGAGAGGCAACTTCTCGGCAGTCTTAACATTTTGTGGAAAGCCAGAGATTCTGATCAATCGGATGATGATAAAAACATCAGTGGTGGTTACCGGGCAAACCTTGAGAAGACACTGGCTTAAATATGTCAAGCCTATATTTCTAAAGTAATGTATAATATCTATTGATCTATAGTGGTCGAATGCATTGCGCTAGCTGAAATGATAGGTTTAATAAAATAGCTATATTTTCTCAACTAGGCAAAATCGCTCGACAACATATATATTTTTCTGAATGCAGACATCCTGCTCGATCGATTGATGTAAAGAAATTGATATGTTACTGGCCAAAGCTGAGAGTACGGTAGGTTTGAATGTGCCAACCCCTCTCACATCAGAAAAATAGCTATATATCGTCGCGGAGAGAAAATTTCTCGGCAACCTTTACATTTTTAGAAAGCAAGAGATTCTGTTCAATCGGATGATGTAAAAACATCAATATGTTACCGGGCAAAGCTTGAGAAGACACTAGGCTTAAATATGTCAAGCCTATATTTCTAAAGTAATGTATAATATCTATTGATCTATAGTGGTCAAATGCATACAAATGAGCACCATTGCGCTAGCTGAAATGATAGGTTTAATAAAATAGCTATATTTTCTCAACTAGGCAAAATCGCTCGACAACATATATATTTTTCTGAATGCAGACATTCTGCTCGATCGATTGATGTGAAGAAATTGATATGTTACTGGCCAAAGCTGAGGGTACGGTAGGTTTGAATGTGCCAACCCCTCTCACATCAGAAAAATAGCTATATATCGTCGCAGAGAGAAAATTTCTCGGCAATCTTTACATTTTTAGAAAGCAGAGATTCTGTTCAATCGGATGATGTAAAAACATCAATATGTTACCGGGCAAACCTGAGAAGACACTAGTATTAAATATGTCAAACCCATTTTTCTAAAGAAATGTATAATAGCTATAGTGGTCAAATGCATACAAATGAGCACCATTGCGCTAGCTGAAATGATAGGTTTAATAAAATAGCTATATTTTCTCAACTAGGCAAAATCGCTCGACAACATATATATTTTTCTGAATGCAGACATTCTGCTCGATCGATTGATGTGAAGAAATTGATATGTTACTGGCCAAAGCTGAGGGTACGGTAGGTTTGAATGTGCCAACCCCTCTCACATCAGAAAAATAGCTATATATCGTCGCAGAGAGAAAATTTCTCGGCAATCTTTACATTTTTAGAAAGCAGAGATTCTGTTCAATCGGATGATGTAAAAACATCAATATGTTACCGGGCAAACCTGAGAAGACACTAGGCTTAAATATGTCAAGCCTATATTTCTAAAGTAATGTATAATATCTATTGATCTATAGTGGTCAAATGCATACAAATGAGCACCATTGCGCTAGCTGAAATGATAGGTTTAATAAAATAGCTATATTTTCTCAACTAGGCAAAATCGCTCGACAACATATATATTTTTCTGAATGCAGACATTCTGCTCGATCGATTGATGTGAAGAAATTGATATGTTACTGGCCAAAGCTGAGGGTACGGTAGGTTTGAATGTGCCAACCCCTCTCACATCAGAAAAATAGCTATATATCGTCGCAGAGAGAAAATTTCTCGGCAATCTTTACATTTTTAGAAAGCAGAGATTCTGTTCAATCGGATGATGTAAAAACATCAGTAGGTTACCGGGCAAAGCTGAGAAGACACTAGGCTTAAATATGTCAAGCCTATATTTCTAATGTATAATATGTATTGATCTATAGTGGTCAAATGCATACAAATGAGCACCATTGCGCTAGCTGAAATGATAGGTTTAATAAAATAGCTATATTTTCTCAACTAGGCAAAATCGCTCGACAACATATATATTTTTCTGAATGCAGACATTCTGCTCGATCGATTGATGTGAAGAAATTGATATGTTACTGGCCAAAGCTGAGGGTACGGTAGGTTTGAATGTGCCAACCCCTCTCACATCAGAAAAATAGCTATATATCGTCGCAGAGAGAAAATTTCTCGGCAATCTATACATTTTTAGAAAGCAGAGATTCTGTTCAATCGGATGATGTAAAAACATCAATATGTTACCGGGCAAACCTGAGAAGACACTAGTATTAAATATGTCAAACCTATACTTCTAAAGTAATGCATAATAGCTATAGTGGTCAAACGCATACAAATGAGCAAATCCATTGCGTCTAGCTGAAAGGATAGGGTCAACAGAATGAGCTATATTTTACTACCAACTAGGCAAAATCGCTCGACAACATGTTGCTATATATTCAGAATGCAGACATTCTGCCTCGACCGATCGATGTAAGAAAGCTGATTATGTTACTGGCCATTGTGGCTGAGGGGCACGGTAGGTTTGATATGCACATAGCCCCTCTCACATCAGAAAAATAGCTATATATCGTCGCAGAGAGAAAATTTCTCGGCAATCTTTACATTTTTAGAAAGCAGAGATTCTGTTCAATCGGATGATGTAAAAACATCAATATGTTACCGGGCAAACCTGAGAAGACACTAGGCTTAAATATGTCAAGCCTATATTTCTAAAGTAATGTATAATATCTATTGATCTATAGTGGTCAAATGCATACAAATGAAAGCACCATTGCGCTTAGCTGAAGATGATAGGTTTAATAAAATAGCTATATTTTTCTCAACTAGGCAAAATCGCTCGACAATATATATATTTTCTGAATGCAGACATTCTGCTCTGATCGATTGATGTGAAGAAATTGATATGTTACTGGCACAAAGCTGAGGGTACGGTAGGTTTGAATGTGCCAACCCCTTCACGATCAGAAAGATAGCTATATATCGTCCAGAGAGAAAATTCTCTCTGGCAATTCTATACATTTTTAGAAAGCAGAGATTCTGTTCAATCGGATGATGTAAAAACATCAATATGTTACCGGGCAAACCTGAGAAGACACTGGGCTTAAATATGTCAAGCCTATATTTCTAAAGTAATGTATAATATCTATTGATCTATAGTGGTCAAATGCATTGCGCTAGCTGAAATGATAGGTTTAATAAAATAGCTATATTTTCTCAACTAGGCAAAATCGCTCGACAACATATATATTTTTCTGAATGCAGACATCCTGCTCGATCGATTGATGTAAAGAAATTGATATGTTACTGGCCAAAGCTGAGAGTACGGTAGGTTTGAATGTGCCAACCCCTCTCACATCAGAAAAATAGCTATATATCGTCGCGGAGAGAAAATTTCTCGGCAACCTTTACATTTTTAGAAAGAAGAGATTCTGTTCAATCGGATGATGTAAAAACATCAATATGTTACCGGGCAAACTTGAGAAGACACTAGTATTAAATATGTCAAACCTATACTTCTAAAGTAATGTATAATAGCTATAGTGGTCAAATGCATACAAATGAGCACCATTGCGCTAGCTGAAATGATAGGTTTAATAAAATAGCTATATTTTCTCAACTAGGCAAAATCGCTCGACAACATATATATTTTTCTGAATGCAGACATTCTGCTCGATCGATTGATGTGAAGAAATTGATATGTTACTGGCCAAAGCTGAGGGTACGGTAGGTTTGAATGTGCCAACCCCTCTCACATCAGAAAAATAGCTATATATCGTCGCAGAGAGAAAATTTCTCGGCAATCTTTACATTTTTAGAAAGCAGAGATTCTGTTCAATCGGATGATGTAAAAACATCAATATGTTACCGGGCAAACCTGAGAAGACACTAGGCTTAAATATGTCAAGCCTATATTTCTAAAGTAATGTATAATATCTATTGATCTATAGTGGTCAAATGCATACAAATGAGCACCATTGCGCTAGCTGAGGTGATAGGTTTAATAAAAT